>OZ014438.1:7695653-8019653 GCA_963966035.1 Acleris laterana
ATACTGGTTAGGCTAACGGTTGTAACAGCTGCTACGAAATATATAGTATATAATAGTAGGTATGTATGTAGTACGACCCAGACCCGCCTAGCCTCTTCCCACTTCTCCACGAAATACCTTTTGATGGGCTACAATTTTTCGTAGGTCACTCAGGTATATCTACTCAGGTATATATAATTTATCTTAAAATAGTTATAAAAAGGCATCTACGCATATAATATATTTATTATTATATATATATACACGGTATTTCGTGGAGAAGTGGGTAAGGGGCTAGGCGGGTCTGGGTCTTACTACATACATACCTACTATTATATACTATATATTTCGTAGCAGCTGTTACAACCGTTAGCCTAACCAGTATTCGATATATTTTTAATGACAAACTTTTGGCCGATTTCCATATATATTTTATACATTTTTAATAGATTTATAATAATAATATATTTTTTATACATTTTGACATTTATTTCTTTAATTTTTTTTTTCATGGGAGTTTATTCGCGATAAAATAGTGAAGGCATTATTAATTCGATTTTGTCTTTTCAGATTATCAGTATGGATGATTGCATTTTCTGAGAAGATTTACTGTAGTAACATATATTTTTTTTTTCACCATCGGAAAGTAGAGATTTCAACGAACAGAAACCATACCAACTTTTTGAAAAAAGCTTATATTTTGACGGGTGAATTTTCGATTGAAAATTAGGGTGTTTTTTCGATATTAATTCAAAATAAGGTGAAAAAATAAATATTTTTAATCAAATAAATTACAGCGTATTTGGGACATAAACAGGTAAGTTTTCACCAAATTTCGTTAAAAAAAAATAATGTTTGTAAAAGATAAAAATAAAAAACCAAAAACTTGGTTTTTTGGATTTTTCACATAAATTTTGAGGTTATGTGAAAAAAGTGTAAATACAAAAGTTTTAGATCTTTTTATTACCTACAACTTTGCCATTTGATTTTTTTCGATAGGACTTTTAGTTTTGCCGGAAATCGAGAAAAACCGTTTTTTACCCTTAAAAACTCACCCCCACCCCCTTCCCGACCTCAGATCGCCCGTAAATTATTTTTCCTTTTATTTTTATAATATTCTCCTCTTTTTCTAATGGGTTTCATCCTACTATTATTTTTTTTGGTTTTAAAAATTATCGACCCTGGTCTAACAGGAACAAAATGGATTTCGAAAAAATATGTCTACTTCTCTAGCTGTTTTCAAACTGATAAAAACTGTAACGGATAGTGTTAACAAGGGCGAATTAGTAGTAGTATTATTTTTAGACATGACTAAAGCCTTTGACTTTGTGCATCATGGTAGGCTAATAAATAAACTTAATAAATATGGTATACGAGGAATAGCAGAAAAATGGCTGAGTAATTACTTAAGTAAAAGATCTCAATACACAGAAATAACTCAACTACTAGCCAACAATCACAAAAAATCTTTTGAATCAAATTGGCGGCTTAATTGCTATGGAGTGCCACAAGGAAGTGTTTTAGGCCCTCTTCTTTTCCTTTCGTATGATTTGCCGGATAACATAAACCATGAATGTATCTTATTTGCCGACGATACTTCAATTATCATAAAAGGAAAGGATAGAGAAACATTGCAAAATGAGATCAACCTAACTTTAAATTCAGTTATAAATTGGTTCAAAGACAATAATCTTCAAGTAAATATCTTAAAAACGCAATTTATGCGTTTTCATACTAAGCGGGCTTCACCCATTGCTTTTAACATAATATACGAAAATAAACTAATTGCAGAAGTCAATCACACTAACTTTTTTGGAATAATCCTGGATAGCCACTGCGATTGGAGTTTGCATATAGATAAAGTATGTAATAAAATAAGTAGTTTTATATTCGCACTTCGGCGTCTAAGACAAGTAGCGTCAGAGGACACTAGTCTCACAGCATACCATAGTTATGTAGCTTCTGTGCTTCAATATGGACTGTTGTTGTGGGGAAACTCGGTGCAGGTAAATAAGGTGTTCATTCTACAAAAAAAGTGTGTGAGATCCATTTGTGGTGCTTTTATAACGGACTCATGCAAACCCTTGTTTATAAGATTAAAATTACTTACTCTGCCGTGCCTATATATTAAACAAATAGGTATATTTGTAAAGCAATATCCAGATTTGTTTAAAAAAATAACAGATGTAAGTAGTAGAACACAAAGGAAATGTAATGTTGGTAAATTATTCCTTCCAAAACTGAAGTTGCAAGTGTATAAGAGGAATGCCTATATTATGGCCATCAGAGTATTTAATAAGCTTCCCAGAGATCTATGTGACCTGCCCTTGAATAAATTTAAGACAGATCTACATGCATGGCTGTTGCACCGACCCTTTTACTCTATAAATGAGTTCTTTAATAATTAAGTTTTCTTGTACCTACTTACAAAATATTCGCACACCAGCAATGGTGTAATATGCAGTTTTTACCTTTAATTTTGGAAGATCCCTGTAACCATATTACAGCGAATAAACGATTTTGATTTTGATTTTGATGGAAAAAAACAAAAAAAGGCAAGCAGGGATGTACAAAATAAAAATCGGCCACCAGTCCCCGGCAGCGCCGCTATTCCTGGCTATGGTACCGGTCACGGTAATGGCGGGGCGGGGGTTGCTAAGAATCCCCGGCAGAGAGATCGCTACCACCACCGACGACCACTGGCCCTGGCGACACAACACACGCACGTTGAGGACTACCAGAAAATTGTGGAACTTGAGGAAGAATTGAGCAAGTTACGCTGGGACATATTGGGTTTATCAGAAGTCCGAAGACAGGGGGAGGACACGATAACTCTTAAGTCGGGTAACCTGTTCTATTTTCGGGAAGGTGACCAACTGTCACAAGGAGGTGTCGGGTTTATCGTCTCTTCAAGATCGAGAGTGTCGTCAAGAGTAGCTTACGTTTCGTTATACTCAGAATCACCAAACGGTATTCGCGACCTTCAGGTCATACAGGTATGCGCTCCAACTTCGACGCACTCTGATGATGAGGTAGAGATAATGTATGAGGATATTTCCAGAGCCATACATTCCACCAAAACTCACAACACCGTCGTCATGGGAGACTTAAACACAAAGCTAGGTAATCGAAGCGGCTTGAGTTGGTAATTTGGAGTTGGAAGTCGGAATTCCCGTGGCCAAATGCTGGCGGGCTTTATGAAGAAAGAGGGACTCTTCATGATGAACACTCTTGCTTCAATAATAGTAATTGCGAACAAATGGACATGGGTGAGTCCCGACGGTGCTATCAGAAATGAGATAGATTTCATCAAGTTGACCAGAATGCAAATATTTAATTATGTATCTGTGATCAATGCGGTTAAAACCGGGAGCGATCACCGAATGGTCAGAGGCACATTGAATATCGACGTACGCTTGGAAAGGTCACGCCTGATGAAATTTACGCTCCGTCCAGCACCAATACATATCCAAAACCCCGAAAACTTTCAGCTCGAACTCCAAAACCGCTTCGAAAGCTTAGGCGAATTCGTAGACGATTACTGCCACAGGTGGAAACTGTCCAACGGTTGGGTCTAAGTTTTTCAAAACTCCTCGTTTAAAAGAAACCAAGAAAATCTCTGACTCAACCCAAAAGCTAACGGAGAGCAGACGTGCCATGCTTCTACAGTCATAACAAGATGCGTTTCAGCACAGGCGGCTCTATAGAGAGATCTCTAAGTCCCTGATTCGCGACATACGCTGATTCAATACCAATAGTATTGCCGACGCTACTGTATTGTCGATCCTATTGGGCAGACCCAGCTGATGAGGTTGAAGACCGATGACGGCAGAATGATATCGTCAAAGCCTGACCCTTTTGAAGAGATAGAGAAGTTCTACGGACAGATTTACAGGACAACACAGGATTAGAGTTTAGAGTGATAGGGATTAGTGTGACTCTAAAACAGCTTAAGAACAACAAGGCACCGGGTGATGACGGAATTACGGCTTAGCTTCTGAAAGCAGGTAAATCACCAGTTTTAAAAGCTCTTTCGAAGCTATTTGATTCCGTCATAGCCCAGGGTAACAGGGGGCCGACGCAAGCATGGCACGGGGGCGTGGTGGTTATTCTCTTCAAAAAGGGTGATAATACCCAGCTAAAGAATTACAAACCCATCACGCTCCTAAGCCATGATTATAAGCCGTTCTCTGAGTCATTACGAATCGTCTCGGACGCAGATTTGACGACTTCCAGCCTACCGAACAAGCCGGTTTCCGAAAAGGCTTTAGCACCATAGACCACATCCAGTACACACAATTCATACTGATGACAGTGATGACGGTTTCTGCTAGCGTACGCAAGATTTCCCCGACTATGAATTTATTTGTTAATTTTAACTTACAGTATTCCCAGTTTCTTAATACCGCTCGGCTGGCCATGGCTATCTATCACGCTTGCGCTCGCAACTGACAGTATATTTGTCACTCGTGTGTCATAGAAAAACGAAGATTGCCGACCGTTATTAATAAAATGGTTGCACTGTACTCACTTAAACTACTCAGAGTAAATGCACTACGATGATTGTCGTGGTACCGCTACGCCTTGGCTTGTCATTTTGTTCCCCCGGGACCATGGACCGCCTTGTTCCCATGGTTTTGATTAGTTTTTCTATGAAAGGTGTGTAAATACAATGAGTACGCACTGGTTAAACGTTTATTTCCTTCTAAACACTAAATGCTACACAGTGAACATCAGACACTTAAAACAGTTTCACAACATTAAGATGTATCATTAAAATATATAGGTAAGTACTTATACAATGTCAATATGTAGTGTCTAGACATGATTCGGACTCTGCAAATTAAAACCCATTACACAATCTTTAGTTGATATACAGTACAAAATTTGGCTCGACTTCACGCTTGTTTTCAGACTTCATTCTCTATAGTTTTGCATTAGCCGATTTTCTTACATGGGTTTTGATTTATCTACAGCGTCGGATGATCTCGAGGCAGTGAAATTCCAGAAATAACAAAGTTTTTAACTATCGGTAATATAATAATTGAAAGTCACAGATGACTTTTAAAACAAAATATTACTTCTAATACCACCTCGGATCATAAATCATGTTTTGAAAAAGAAGGGGTGCCAAATGCACTAAAGCCCCATGATCTTACTGGTTCTGTTATCCTGATCTTAGTCATTTTGGCTTTAGAAAGAAATTCCCGATCTCACAACACTACCTGACTCTACATTTCCAATACTTTGATTATGAGGCATTTCAGAGTCATGTGTTGCTTCCATTGCACCTAAAACAAGTCTTAAGTTATAGATTGAGATAAAATCTAACATTTAACATCAAGAATCATCTAAAATCCATCTTTCTTTTGATGTTGAATTTTCTGCTTTTCTTGGTCCTAATGGTCCTTGGTCTAATCAGTCATAGTTTCCGAATAAATTCGTATTTTACGTAGTCTTCGGCTTCAACCTTGCCATGGCTAATCTATGGGATCAGGGGTCACAACATGGGAGCACATTTAGAATATTGAACATATTTTCAGAGAGAACAGCTTTCACTTCACGGGCTAACTGTATAGGTTAAGAGGAAATTGGATAGAGGAAAAGTAAGGATAGGTACAGGGTTAAGATCGCTATAGTATGCGAAACTCCGAAATATATTAAAGATTACGAGTCCGCAGTTATGATGTCTCCGTCTCATTATCATTGCCAAATATAACCCACTTATAGCAATTCAATCCACTGCTTGTCACTTGTTACCAAATGCGCTTCTTCAAGTTGTTTGTCCAGTAACTGCATCTACAGCTCATGTTTTGACCGTCCTCAAATTACCATGGGAACTCGCGCCAGTACTTGTATCTATTCACGGCCCTGAAACAGTTTTAGCTAAGACTCCAAGAAAACCAAAACCCGTCACTTCTATTCTTTTTGTTTTGACTGTAAAAGCTCTTCTCCCTGGGCTTAGACATGAAGAAGTACGAGTAAAATAGGTCCTTCCAATAATATATCCTGCAGCATCCGCTCTTCCCATCGCTGGGCGAAGGCGTCTCCCTTCTCCTTCGCTCATCAGATGTGATTTACTCAACAGGGATGGTGAAAGTCTCGCTACGGCTGTTGGGGTCGTGGCGGCTCTGGTTCACGGTGTGGCGGTACTTCAGGTGATGAAGTATACGGCGGAACACCGACATGGAGTAGTTTGGCAAGTCCGGGTCCTCGTGGACTTCACGAAGTATCTGTAAGTAAAGATAAATAGGTTATTTACTCAGTAGCTTACGTTTGCACTCAAATTGGTTGACAGACTTGTCAACCATGAAAGTGTTCAGCTTTTCAATCTGTTTGACAAATTTTAAGAGGGGCTTAACACACGGATATTTGAACATTACGAAATGATAATCAAGCATCAAAGGAAATTATCGATACCTAGTTTATGTAATTATTCCCCAAATGTGAATTACCTACTGATAATAAAAAGTTAAACGAGTTTAAAAGCCATTAAGTAGGTACATAAGATTAAACATGAATGCGCAAGCTTCAAACGTGATCTTAAATTTATTATAACATGGCATAACTTTTTGAAACTAGGTCATCTGTCATCACAACATCGAATGCATAACCAAGATGGCGGCTAAATAATTGCACATTTAAAATGGCGGCATAGAAAATATTGCGCATGCGTAGTTACGCTGGAAAAGTAACATCGCAAATAAACGTTAAAAAAAATTAATTATATAAAATAACAAAACAACTACAAAATACACAAGATATAACTAAACAGAAAACAAACTAGACACATTATTTTAATTATACTCTGAACAAATTCAATACGCACGTTCTCGGGGCGGGGCACGCCGTGTCCAGATTCATGATAGAAGCGGTAAATCTTGCGCCTTATAGCGATCAAAGTCACCGGATCAATCAGCTCGTGCAGCGGAGGGTGGCTGAGACGGCGGTCCCTGATGACGCGATACACCGCCTGCTCTGTCAAGCCCGTTATTTCAGCAATTTTTTCGGTGCAGTCGGTTATAGAGTGACGGGTCTCAGGCCAAACACGTTTTACGTATTTGTATACGTTGAAGATTATATCCTGCTCTTCTGGAGACAATGATGAGTGCTCCCGGCGAGTGGGAGGCAGAGGTTCTATGGGACCAGCGACGATTGGGGGACCCACGGCGGCTGCGAGATTCGCAGCGGTCGCGGGGATCGAAATGCCCCTGGGCCCGGTGATGGTGACTACCCTCGGCCCGGCGATCGCGACGAGCCTTGGCGCAGGCGTCGCGACGGCCCTAGGCGCGGCACTAGGCATACCGAAAAGGATTGCGTTAAACGGTTCTTTTTTCAAGTTTAGTTCTCTTAGTCCCGGAAGCGCGACAAATGCGAGACTCCCCGGCCGGATGCGAGCGAGCAATGAGTTCCTATTAGGGCCAGCTCGCCCGGACAGCTCGATATTCCCGCGCAGCCGTACTCCGCACGCACCCACAGGACTAATCAATAATCAAAGCCATCCCGGCCAAACCCTGATTTCATATTACACTCGAATGCCGCACTGCCTTTACACTGGGTTACTAAATAGAGAGAAAGAGATGACGATTTTTGACGGGTCCACTGATGATGGTGCGTTTAGAATAAACGGTATTACATACGAGAATTTTAATACATTACCTCTTTCGCTTTCTTACTTAGTTGAAACGGAGACAGAATTTTCTTCATAGAATTCTTGATTTGGGTCTAAACGTTAAAAAGCTTAAAAATAAAGTACGCCTGGCTTAGTAGATGAACTGGGTGGGGATGGCTTAGGTATACATTTTAAAACCATTACTTATTATTATTATTTATTATAATACACTAGCAGCTCTTCGAGCTGATGCGTGTATATCACTGCACTTGTGTCTATAAGGTTTTTAAAAACTTATCAAGTCTATTTTTAAAGGAGTTCACTGAGGGTGCACTAATAACAGCTTCTGGTAAAGTGTTCCACAGTTTCACCACGCGATTTGACAAGAAGTGTCTCCTAGGGTTGCTAGCACACAGAGGCTTGACTAGTTTCATGGAGTGCCTTCTTAACCTTGTGTCCTGGCTTAACGTGTATATGTTTTCCAGATTAGCGATGTTATAGTGTCCATTCAATATTTTATATGTCTCGATAAGATCCCCTCGTTTTCTTCTTTCCTCCAATGTTGTCAATTTTAGTTCCAATAGGCGTTCATCATAGGGTCTATCTTTCAATGCGGCGACCATTTTAGTTGCTCTTCGCTGAACTTTCTCCAGTAATTCAATATCCTTCTTAAAATAGGGGCACCATATTTGAAAGGCATACTCGAGTAAAGGGCGAATGTAAGCTTTATACATCTTTACAAACAAGTCCTTAGTGATGACATGGAATGCTTTTCTGATCATATACAACATGGAGTTGGCCTTCTTAGTCACGTTTGCAATGTGTGTGTCCCACTTAAGGTTCTGAGTGATGGTGACGCCAAGATCTTTTTGTGTGTCAACAACTTGAATGGCATATTACTCGTTAAGTAAAAAATATCGCATTACTTCAATAAAAGAGTGATTAATCAAGAATACCTACATACCAAGCAAATATTTTTAAGACTGTGTTTGGATTTTATACGTAATTAAAAGTCGTTTGTGTTTACGTTTTTGTCCGTAATTTTGCCAAGTGACCCTTCGTTTCACGAAATAGCAAAACAAACACCTGTCACTACTGTCAAGGTTAAGACCGGACAGCTGCCGGTGTCGAGCGAGAGTGTTATTACACAAACAAATCAAGAAGTCTACCGCGATCCCGAAGATAGAGATCTTGGCTTGTGCAACTATTCTGTAATCCGGAATTCGGACGGCTGTGTAAACTGCCGGATTCTAGAGCGGATCACCTGAGTCGCTAACTACCGGATTACTGGGTATGTCGGATAGGGAACATACACCATCTTCAATCCAAATTTCATCCAATTTCGTCAAGCCGTTGCAGTGTTACGGAGTAACAAATTAACACACACACACACAAACTGTGAATAAACTCCCTGATAAATTAAAAATAATACAGGTGATGGAACCCGTAATGAACAAGGACCAATAATAGACACTTGATTCTTATGATGCAAAAGATAAGGGTTATATTCATTTATGTTGAGACAGTCAATTTATAACTTTATGATTTTTGTGTTAATAGTTACGTCTCTATTATTGGTGCCTTCAGCATAAAGTGTCCAACATTGGTGCCGTCCCCTAGGTAAAGGATTTAAATCTAGATACCGACCCTTACAACATAATGTATCAAGTCGAACATCTGAACTCCTTAATTTATGGAAATTTATTGTCTCATTGATTTTACAGCGTTTAGGAACATTTTAAGTACATATACCAAGATTAAAATGAAAGCTGTCGACCGAATGTGTCGGTAGTTAAAAAAACGTGAGAATAATATGGTTACTTATATGACGAGCCCCTTCTGTAGCTGTACTATTTATTATTTATTATTATAATAATTATAGTGTTAAACAAGTTTGTTTTGTTAAGTTGGTACGCCGCTATTTTATTGTAAGCCACCTAGTCACGAAACTGACGTTTACAATTCATTTCTTATCTATGGGACACTCTGCTGCGCGCTGCGTCGTACGGAACGACCATTCTGCTGTGGCTGTGTGTAGTTTATCGCGACTTTTAAATAGTAATAATAACTTTTTATTAATATCGCTATGTTATGTTATTAGTGCTCCGAATTCGCGCCGTGTATATGTTGTAATGTAAATTACTAGTGTTATCGCCCTGGAGCGGACGATATAATTGGGTCAACATAATAAAGAAGTGGTTTGTTTAGCGTAGTGACTCACTGGTCACATTGTTTATTAAAACCGTGTAATGGCTTAGCAATGTTATCGATGTCGTCTATGTAGTCGACTGGTGATAGTGAGCCGTACTGATGGATACCCCGCCGGTCCCAAAGCCGCGTAGCGCGTTTTTGCAACATAATGATCCTCAGAAGCGGCCCGTGCCGCTCCCTCGTACCAAAATCACAACCAATGACAGGGTCTCTGCCTCAGACATATTACGGTCGATCAGTTCGGTTTCTAAACAAATAACGGAGGATGTAGCGTTGAAAGTCAGCAGCTCGGCGAAGTCGGCCAACGAGAAGATAGAGAGATCCATCCAGGATGGATCCAAGTTCGCTAAAGGGACCTTGGAAAAGACTCTCACGACGTCTCGGGCTATGCGGGATCAAGTTACCAAGTCAGTTATTGAGAGCACGAGGTCGGCCGGCATGAAACTTCGTAGGCCTAAAAAAGTAGAGACATTGGATGAAATGGATAATTCAAGGTGTGTATCCATGCCTGTGGTTGATGTCAGTTTATTTGATAACATACAGTTCCACTCGCCTCTACTAGAACAGAAGAGATATCACACTGAAAATGAGAATCCTCAAAATGCCCAAGACTTGCCTTCTCTCCACCTCAATGTGTCACACTTTGATGACTTATCAGTATTTTCCACCAATTCTGACTCAAACATGGACACAGTCAGCAACTTCTCATATGACAGCCGAGAATCTGACCAAAACAGTTCATTCAATTTGGAAAATGAACAATTGACATATGATACACCTAGAGCCTCTAGAGCCAACAGTATTGTAACATCCCGGTCAACACCCGAAGTACCCGAGAGGCGGAAAAAACGAGAAAGTAATATTGAATTCATGAGGCAAAACTCAATGTATGAAAACTGGACTTTACCAAAAACCAATAACACAAGTCCTGTACACACAGAAGCAAATTCAGATACGCTCCTCAGCCGGCCAAGCAAAAGCACAATTTATGAGTTTGATCCGTTGAATACAAGCAACTCTGTAAAAAAATATGATGGAGTTAGCAATGAGCTTATTTTGCTTGAGTCTTTCTTGGTAGGAGATACTTATGGAACTATAGTCACTGCAGACTCATCTGATGACAGCTTTGACTTCCGAGACACTGAGTATTACAACCCCCCTACACCCCCAGAAAGATTAGATAGTCTCTACCCGGAGGATGAGAACCCACCAGCCGTAGTTCCTGTAGTAGACAAGAACAGAAACTCAAACTGGTTTGTTACGAATGAGCCTGAAACGAAAACGGAAGAAGCTAGAGTTACTAGTACGGTAATGCAAAAGTTTTCAAGCATGTTGAAGCTTGATAATGTGTTACACAAATCATTAAAGTCTCCAAATGTTTCTAAAGTTGATATTGTTGAGCGGCCATCTATAAATGCGTTGCCAGTTCAGTTCTATAGTGGCACAATGACTAAAGTTGTATCAGGGGGTGTTGAAGACTTGTTCAAAAATACTCAGACACGGTTTTGTGTTCTGTCAGATCAGAAATTAATGTGTTACACGGACCCTACCAATTCTATCTTAAAGGAGGCATATATGCTGGACAGTATAAACACTGTGCAAGTAGTACTGCCTTTATCATCCAGGTGAGTCTAAATTATAAATTATAAATTTCAGAGCTATGTAATTGGGTAGAATTCAGATATAACTGTATGACTGGACAATAAATAGATGACTCATAATTAAAGACCGGATAATTAAAGCTTCTTTTTATATACCTATGTATATTTAATATTATTATTACTATAATTCTTATGAAATTTGTAATAATATACAATGGTACATTCAATTAATTTCTTTTTAAGTCAATGTTTATCCAATTCATTGAACTATTGAAGTTAGGAATATTTTTGGCTCGACAATTCAATACCTGAAGCAGAGTTCCGGGTATTCCATGGTTACACTGAAACTGAAACCACTGTAATAGTGCTTTACCTACTTGTTCTTGAGTGGATGCCCTAACACATTTAGATTTCAAAACATTGGCATTAAATAATGGTTCTGTCTTATGTTTACATACCATTTTTTTTATGTTGGATATTGTAGAATGAGACACGTTGAATTCTTCGTAAGAGTATACTTTTGATACCTTTTTCTTCAACTAAGAAACACTTTTGCTTTGCGGAAATCACTTGAGCACACGTGAGTCCCTAACCTTGTCAAAAACAGATGAAAAAAACTGACTTAGTTAATCAACGCTTACTAATAAACATACTTGGGACGGGGTAGAAAGCCCTGTCTACCCACAGTTATAAACAAAACACTGTGCGTGTCGCTGACCGGACTATGTACTGTCAAAATACGTCACTCAAAGCAGTTGGTAGCTTAAACCGGAGTTGTACTGAGTTTATGAGAACTAACATGTTTTCATACTGTCTTTGTCTAGAAACTAAAGAGTTGAGGAGTTGGCCGTTATAAACCAAGTCCTTATATTTTAATTCTACTATACCCTTACATATTTTTTACCAAATTTACACTTTACATTTGTATAGTCGGTTAAATTTTTGGATTAATAATACTATCCGGTTGTTTCCCAATCGACAAGTAAAGCATATTTGACAGATAAATTTAGCCCTTTCTATTTCTTACACTTGGAAAAAGAGAGCCATGTTTAAATGGCAGATAAATTTACTCGTTGATTGTGAGACAGGTTCTAAGACTATTTTCATTGATAATAACATTAAGTAATAACTAAATCGTTATTTCAAGCGTTTGAAATCTTGCGTCAGGATGTAACACACAAGTAAAAAACACATTGACATTGAGCCATTTTATCGCTAGAAAACATGTCTAATAGTAAGTGGTGAAATTGTAAAGTGGTTTCTAACACAATTACCTCACATTAAAATCATTTTCAACCCCTTGAAAATCTTACAACCCTTGCAAACAACCCCTAAATTGAAAAATTAAAAAAAAAATACTTTGGTATGACATAAAAAGATGTAAGTATAGAGTAAGTAATATTTTATATTCTCTATAATAATTATCAAATTTTTAACCCCCTTTCAACCCTTGAAAAGTACCCCTTGATAAAAAATTGTTTTTTTTTTTTTGATAAAATTAAAAGGATTAAGTAAATATTATTCCACACTCTCGAAAATGATTATCATATTCTTAAGCTTTTCTACCCTTAAATTAAAACAGTAAATATATATGATTACTGCTACCATTTTACGTATATAAGTTAGTAACATAAGTTTTTGGACCATAACTCCTTCAATTTTCATGCTATCACAATTTATAAAAAACCATTGTAAAGGTAATTAAGAGAGCTACAACATCCTTCATTGCAATACAAAGTAAAAAACCTTTTTCTAAAACGGTGAAGGGTTAAAGGGCTTAAGAGAGGCTGTGATTGCGCTGCCACGCGCTCTTTAAACAATCATATCTCCGTCATTTTTTGTTTAACAGAAAAAACAAAAAAAACAAATTGATTGTCAGAAAAATACCTATTTTTTTTATCCCTACACTTTTATACGTATCTGTCGTCATTTTTGAGATATTATGAAAAAAAGGTGAGTGTTTTAAGAATTTGAAATTTTTTGATTTTTTTTAATCTTGACGTTTTTGAAAAATATGTGTCCTGAAGCAGCCAAACTGATACAATGTATCAAACTTTTCATAATAAAGTTAATTCTAGGCGGAATACGATTAATTTTAATTTTGGTGGAAATGGCACTTATGAAACCCATTGATTTTTAAGGATAAACATTAGATGCTCCTCTTATTTGCAATACAGCTCACTTATTTTACTTGCAAAAGACTTTTAATAGTGCTCATTTTAAAGCTTATTTCAAGCACTACAAAACCCTTTTTTATTAGAATGCATAAAATGCATCTGCTCGCCGCTAGATGGCATTGACCACATCGATTAAATTTCAGACAATATAAAAACGGCTTTAATCTTTAATATCTAGCTTAATATTGCACTTAGAATACTTTATAAAAAACCAAATTGTTATTTTTTTTACCTGCTACAATTTTGTTTCTTATAAAATTTTCGATAAAACGTATATTTTTGGAGATATTTGCAAAAAACCGATGAAAAACGTGAAAAAATTGCGAATTTTCAATTGCCAATAACTTGAAAAGTATTGGATTTTTCGAAAAACTTTATAGATAATTTTTTGCTTAAAATTAGGCCTTCTATCGATATCCGAGGTTATTTTGAAGAAAAAAACAAACACCCCCGAGAAGTGGTGGCAACCACTCCCAGGGTGGTTGCGGAGTTCAAATCATTTTCACTTTTGAAGTTAAGGGTAAGATGAACCTAATTCCAAAATTGTATGCAATTCGGTTCACAGTAAAAAAATTCGGAGCAATAATGCTTCAATGACTGCACTAATTTCGATTGTTCAATAAATTATCTTGTGTCGGTCAACTAAAGTCAAAAGTCACTTTGACAAATGTCCTAAATTTAGGACGCTTGGCCTTACGAGATTAAACTAAACTTATAAGCGTATTTATGCACTGTCTTGTAATAGAACGCGCTCTACAGACGGCGGCCGGACTTGCATGAGCAAATAACCTTGTGACAACAGGAACTTAAAAAAAAAACAGTGAAATATTTTACCTATGATAGACACTCTTAGCTGACAGGCACCAGTAATGGACACTTCACTCTTAATTGATTGTTGCAAAACAAATTAATAACCCTTCTCTTCTGTAAAATAAGAATGAAGTGTCCATCATTGGTCCTTGTCCATTACTGGTTCGGTCACCCTAGAAGTTTATCTCAAAAGCATATTCATACTAACCTTTTTTTTTTATTATGCAAATTTGTATTGATAAGTGAAAGAAAAACGACAATTAGGTACTAAAAAATTGTTAAGTGTAGGTTGGACTCACACTGATAGAATCCGCAACATAATTCAAATCGGGATGTAATAATACGTTCTGTGCGACACGGTGTGGAACCCATGGTGCGCCAGTCCGACTCGAACTTGACCGGCTTTTTTAATTCGTTATTATAGTATTTAGAGATAGCCTGAATACCCGATAAGTCGGGAAAGCTATTCGGCACTTTTTATATAGACCTACAGTCTGTATCAATTGAAATTGCCATAGAAGCGCGTTTAAGACTGCGCAGAGCGTACGCCGGATGTACAGTGGCGCCCTCATTACTATTGTTGTGTTTTCTAATAAACTAAAGTATTTTCTTGAAATTGGTCGGTAGGTTTTTGTACTACAAATGAAAACACAACTTATAGGGTATATCATATAGTTTCATAACAATTCACCTTCGAGTTATTAAATTAACGGAAAAAAGTGGCCACGTTTTCCCTTTAAGCTGACTACTCAAAGGGTAATTGTTATTAAAGTTTGTTACGTATTCCATAAATTGTGATTTTACTTGCGCTACAAAAACATATCGTCTGATTGTAAGGAAATTCTTTAGTTAATTAGAAAACACAATAATAGTAATGAGGGCGCCACGCCACTGGACGCTCGACGTTTGCTCGGTGCAGTCTTAATGAATTATGCGACGATGCCGAATAGCCGGCCAACTAACTCCGCACTTTAGAAACCGAAGTCGGCAAAAACCATGCCCGGTTCAATATTAATCGTAACCAAATCGTTGATGTTATAAATAGTATTTCTTAATGACAATTAAGTTAATAAGAGCTCGTTCCCACTATGTCGTATGTCGTTCCGGATTTTAATCGGTCGTTCCAGTGGCAGTACGTTTTATATGAAGGTTTTAAACTCGTCCGACAACGATTTTGTGTCGGATCCTACAAAAAATATCGTGTGTATCGGTCTCGCTCGCCTATGAGTAAGTATAACGCTGTTCACACTGGTCGGATGTCGGGGCCGACCCCGCCCCGCCCGCACCCCTTTTTCCGCCCGAAATATACGGGCGCCATTTGCAATCGTGGCCGACAGCCGACCAGTGTGAACAGATGCGCCGACACCCGATTAAAATCGGAATCCGACATACGACATAGTGGGAACGAGCTCTAAGAGCTACCATAAATCTGGGGTCTTAGTGTAAAAGGGTACAAGTCGACGAAACTCGTAATAAAAATGGTATATATAAGGTGCTAACAAATTAGTCACGGATATTTTAAGAGATAAATGAGATAATACTCGTACATTACATTAAAACAATTAACTTTAAACTGTAATTAAGGAACCTTTGTACATCATTTTATTGTTTTAATTTACCGAACAAAAAATATAAATTATAATTAATCTTAAAAATAATCACCCCTTTTATGTACCTGTCAAGATGTTTAACACTGTTTGTCAAAAGTTGTTTTTCGTAAATGTCATTATGATTCGGCGGGAAAACTGTAGGTTATTAAATACTAGCGTCTGAATGATAGTTTAAAGAGGTTCTAGAATGTCTAAAAAGGTCTCATTTAATTATCTTATTAACAGGGTGTTTTAACGTAGCAAATTTGTTTCCTAGTTTTCTCCAAAAAAACATAAGAAAACCTATGATGTTTCAATTTCATACTTAAATGTACTCCGAGAACCGAGTAGTATCAGCTGTAAATATATCAGGGACTAATTTGTTAGCACCTTATATACGTGGACAAACTATAGGTACTAGACTTAAACCTTTTTTGACTTCATCGAAAGACTTATACCCTTTTTCACTAAGTCCCCAGTTCGTAAACAATACGATTGTGTTGTAGCAGCATGTTGAGGTAAAACAGTCATGGGCGCATGTGACCCAGGATTGACTGCGTCGTGGTCATAGTCCGGCGGCAACGAATAATTGTAGATGGAATATTGGAAAGGTTGTTAGCAGAAATATTTTTTTGTTTCGTTTGGACTCGTTAGGAGACAAACATACTAAAAGTCCCCACCTCTCGGAGGTAACCATAAAAGGTCCCGTTTTTTGTTTACGTTATCTCGAAAATGATTGGCCGAGGGGGGCACTTCTTCTAACTAGTCCAAACAAAGTCCGGAAGTCGTAACTTCCTGCTTTCGACCTTTCCATACATTCCCCCTTGTGAGAAAGATATGCCCTTATTTTATGGGCATATCTATCTACTCGGTCAATCAAATTTTTCGAGGTTATGTGTCAATCAGTACTAGTATATTTTGCCATTAATGCTATTAGCCCCAACTATACATCAACATCATACACATTTATTTTTCGAAAATCAAGTTCAACTTCCAAACATAAAAAAAAGTAACTGCTGATAATCGGCAGGCTCCTTTTTCTACAAATTATCAATGCCATACCTAAAAGGAGTTTTAAATAACAATCAAGATCTTATGGCGAAGCTTGTCCCTACTATTATAATCGCGATATTAAACTAGCTTTCTTTTAAAATGCCTATGCGTCCGGATTAGGGAATGCAATTTAACCGGTTATTAACTGTTTTTGTATCGAAATAACCTGGTAATACCGGTAATAACCGGTTATTTACATTCCCTAGTCCGAATCCACCCGTTTGGGAGCTTCAATCACACGTTAAACTTAGGTATATTATAACACAATCCTTTTGTGCTTAGGTTTAAAAAACCCGTTCTGTAATCTCTGTAAATTCTTCTGTTAGCACCACGAACAACTCCTACATGCTCGAGCTGTCCGTGAGCACGGGCGCGCGGCCGCGCAAGGTGATGTTCAGCTGCGCAAGCGCTTCCGAGCGGCGCAACTGGGCGCAGAAGATCGCAGAGCACCTGGCCGGGGAGTTTCCGTCCAAGTTCACCTCGGAGTTCACTCGCTGCGGCTGGTGCTATCTCAAGGTATGTAATGCATGCCATTATCACAACCAACTCTCGTAACACTTAAGTTGACATAGTGACTTTATTGTATTGACTCCAAAATAGTCATAGATATCATTTATTGCATTTATGCGTTACAATGGTGTTACAATTATTACATTACTCCAACATAAATCCTGTAAGGACACAGCAATTTACTTAATTAATTTAGTAATTTACACAAACCTCTGCTATTTACATTGTTAGCAACATCGCGTCATGTAGGTGCTGGAATGTGATCTGTTGAGTTTTGGTTATAAGTAACCTATCATTGACTCATATCACCATCACCTATGTTAGGCCACTGCTGGAAATATTCCTCTCCTAATGAGTGCCAGCACTGCCCGCTAAGTCAATCCGAAGCGCGCTCCATCCGAATCTTCCCAGACGTAATTCGTCACTCCACCTCGTCGTAGAACGTCCTAAATCCTACATTACTACTACATTGGTGGTCTCCCCTGCTGAATGCATCTGCTCCAATATCAGATCTTCAGATGTCGACTGCCCACTGTCACTTTGACGAGCTAATTCTTATTAGGCTAAACCACAAGACCAAAGGGCCCAGACAAGATGGATTACGCTAGCTATCGTTTCTATACATTTAGTTTTTAAACCAATCGCGTCACTGGCACATCACGTGACTTTTCGTATCACGTCATCTACCAGTGAAGCGATTGGTTTAAAAACGAAATGAAGAGAAACGTTAGCTAGCGTAGTGCATCTTGTCTGGGCCCTCTGAGTCGCCCAGCGAGCTATGAAGATGCTACGCTCGGCATTTTTCGGGTCGTATCAGGTTATCACATAGCTCAAAGGATGAACTATTCTCATTCGTTGCAATTGGTATTAAGCTTAAGCTGCCTCGATATAAGAAAACCACACATTTTGCAATGGCAATGATTACAAAATTCATATTTAAGATGGACATGATTCCGTAATTTGCTGTTCAGTTTATAGCCACAGTTTAAAAGAAAAGTTCACTTCACATCGTTACACCAAGTCGATAAATTTTTCCCATTAAGTCCCCCGCCGCTTCTTTAGAATCACGGGATTTCGTCGTCATAAAGATTATAATCGTTGGCTTGTAACCTGAATAAAATAAAGTCTATGGTGAATGGATCCATTAGATCACGCCACGCCTTCCTGTCCCCTATATTACGCCAGCTCAGTCCGACATTCAAGCATTAAACCTATTATGGTAAGGTAAATCTGGGATGACACTTGTTTTAAAAGAATAAACACATACTTTACTTTAAAACTTAATATTTCATAAACGGATCCCTTAATCGAAAAGTACCCGAAATACTTTTGAAAGATTTATCGAACGCCACCCCACACGGGTAGACGAGAAAAAAAATACCTTACATCCCCCCGTTACGTCTAGGGGAAGTACACAAAAAAACTTTAAATATTTTATTTTACCACAATTGGTTGGCGTGTCTAATATGTAAGTATAGTATATTCAATTCATGCCAAATTACAGCTTTCTAGTACTAAGAGTCTCTTAGCTGGGCTGCGGACGGACCGGACGGCGGACATGGCGAAACTATAAGGGTTCCTAGTTTGAATACGGAACCCTAAAAAGGTCTGGTCTTCCGCAGGTACCTACCAAATGTCTTAGGATTTGTGTCCCCTAATTAGGCCGTAAAAAGTTTTAAGTTGCGAGAGGGGTCGCCATTATGGGTATCGAAAAGTTTTCGGGACATATTAGATACCAACGCGAATTGTTATCTTGAACAAGAATCTTTTTTAAAATTTAGTCACTAGCTCTGAAACTGTTGTTACTTACTCCTTCAGTCTTAAACCGTTATAACTTTCGCTGTCGAAAATCGTAACGGGATCAGTAGGCCATTGCGCTGTGTTACAAATGTATTACTTGTTACAAGGCAATAAGATCGAATTACTCTGCACATGTTCGGTATGTCATTACAATATTTGTGTTACACTTTCTCCAAAGCGATCATCATATCATATCAGAGTAAACAAACAGGTCCTACATATTTAGGTTCGGACTGACGGACAATGTAACTTAACGACGCAATAGATAAAATAAAAACGACCAAACTAAAGCTCTACTCTTGTGCTATGGGCACTATTATAAATATTAGTAAAAAGTAAGTTCGATTGAACCGTATCGTGATTGAACCATATCGCGCATTTAAAAATATTTTTTAAAGATACAATATTACCGTTTTGTTGTATTAAAATTACCGTGTACTCTCGTAGTCTACGAGGGAACAGATACCTGCGGTCGAACTCGGAAGTTACTCTACATTTTAGTACCTTGTCGCAGCTATTGATATACTAAATTCAAACTACTTTCACTTTAATACGTTACTACGACAGAGTACAACAATGTTCACCTACTTCTGAGTTGACATACACAATGTGTTCATACGGGTTCATAAAATTACCCTCCTTTTTGGATAGTCATATAAAACAAGACTCGTGTTCAAATGGCATGACGTTTTAATTTGAAGAGTTTTATCTTTCAGGTTATGGGCTTGTCTTATGATAAACGGCGATAATCAAATGATTAGATATGCGTTTACTGCATTTCATTTATATGTATATGTATACAATGTAACAGCTTATAATACAACCTTCGCTTTTGGTTCTCTCTCATACGCTGTTGTGCTACTCTAACCGATTTTACCTGAACGACTTTTTAGAACCTTTTGCACTGTACTTACGCCTACATTGTTTTCATATGGTCTAATAGTTTACCTGCTATATACTTATCTACATTAATATTTGACCTTCTTATTATTCATAACTAGCGACCCGCCCTCGCTTCGCTTCGGTTTATGTGAGTTTTCGGTAACACCCGTACATAAAACAAAGTTTATTATACATGAAAACCTTCCTCTTGAATCACTCTATCTATTAAAAAAAACTGCATCAAAATCCGTTGCGTAGTTTTAAAGATCTAAGCATACATAGGGACAGACAGCGGGAAGCGACTTTGTTTTATAATATGTAGTGATCATAACCACATGACTAGCAACCCGCCCTAGCTTTGCTTCGGTTTATGTGAGTTTTCTGTAATATTTGTAAGGTCAGGTGGGGTAAGGGGAACATACTTTATTCTTCTTATCTTATTTTGAGTTCTGAAAATGATTATTCGTTAGACTAGTTCTATCGTTTCCCTTTCCCTATTTCTGGGGTAAGGGAAACAGTCTCAATAAATCTAAAAGTAATAATACTAGTTTGGATTATAACTACGCAAAACATTTTAAAAACACCTTTATTGAAATGCGTACTTTATGCGTAAAATGCGCGTGTCGCTGCGGAATTCCGACTTACAATTGGTATCGTCTTGGGTCGTCCCATTAGTTTTTTGTCAAGTTCTTAATTCGTCTCATTCTGCTTTCGTCATCCATTCTTCATTCGTCACATTCGCTGGTAGTCTTTGTCGTCTTTGGTCATATTTGTTTTTTGTCTTGATCTTATTCAGGTTCATTCGATGTCCGTCACTTCTTCCTTTGACATGTTCAGTGTTAGTCTCTTTACGTTTTAGTCTCATTCGTTACTCGTCACTTTATTTTAAAATACGAACTTAGAATAAGACCAAAGAAGATGATAGGACGAATAGCGAATGAGACTAGAAAAGAGATAGACTAACATCGAACATGTCCAAAGAAGATGATGACGAATACCGGAATGAGCCTGAATAAGAAAAAGACAAACTACAAATATAACCATAGACGACAAAGACTACCAACGAAAGTGACGAATGAAGAATGGATGACAAAAGCAGAATGAGACGAATTAAGAACTTGACAAAAAACGAATGGGACGACCCAAGACGATACCTTACATACCAGCTATAGATCAATTTTATTCGCCTTGAACATAATTATAATTCAGAATATTCTAGGGTCTATTTACTAACTGCTACCCATTGCATCTAGGGCATGCAGTATCGGACGATTTCCAGTATCGGAATTGAAAGTCGGTATTGAACCTCAATATCGGAATCTCGGAATTACGCAGGGCATACAATATTGACTTTTCCAATACCGGAATTGAAATTCGGTATTGTGTCTCAATCTCGGAATTCCGATACTAGTATCGGAATTGGGGATCTTTTAAAAAAACACACTTTTTAAGGTAAAAGAAAAAGTATTTATTGAAATAAGATTAAAGCCTCTAAATAATCAGCATAACTGAATAAAGAAAATAATTCTTTTAAGTAAGGTTTTTTGTATTAACAAAAGACAATTTTTTTTTCCATTATTTTAAGTTAATAAAGACCTAAATGTTGAATTATAGAATCATCTTCTATACTTAAATTATTAATAAAAGGAGATCACGAATTTGGCTTAACAGAATAACTCTCATTTAAAGATCTACAAATTAATAATTGAACTAACAATCTATGGAAGGATTAACATGTAATTATTGCATACTAGGTGCTGCCATCTATATGTTGGAGCTTGTAACTAAACCAGGGAACTCCATAGATAACTTCGAAATAATCTAAAAACTACGTTTTGTTTCGGTATTAGAATACCGGAATTAAAAGATAATAAATACCGGAATTACGGTATTGACAGGCCCAATCGCTCACTCCCAAAATACCATAATTTCAAAATACCAGACTACTCTCTTTACCAGATTCCCAAATCACCAGCTTCGAAATATTAGGTAAGCATAATCAACGATACCGAAATTTAAATGTTATTTTTTGAGATTCAAGTATATTGAGAATCTGGTATTTTAAAATTCTGGTATATCGGGAATGAGCGGGCCCAATATCGGAATTCAATTTCGATATTAAAAGTGTTCCGGTATTGCTCCGTCTAATCTCGGAATTGTATCTAATATCTGAAAAAATGGTCCGAGACTCCGAGATTCCGAGATTCCGAGATCTCGGAATTCATGCCCTAATTGCATCTTCGCACAAGATATTGGCTGATGAAAAAGTATAGCTGACATCGCCATTGGAACGGAACAGGCAGATCTCAAACTTCGGAGGTTTTTCCTTGGGGCGTCCTCACAAATAATAACCTTTGTGAATACCAATTGTTTATCACACGCACAAAGAAAGTCCAAACTACAGTAATCCTATATGAACGCAAGGATTGCGTAGTGCTGACGATCTCGGCCAGTCGCTTATTCAGCGTCCCTTATAAAGTTGAACAAAACAAAATATCAAGTTTCCGAACTGGCCCGCCCTCGTTTCTACATTAAATAAAATGAACACTATCTATTGAGTTAATGAATCGTCGGCTGCTTCGCCGAAGTAGTCGGCAATTCAACAACCTTTTGCACCTATGACTAAGCACCCTTCAGACATCTCGTTCCCATCCAGTAGCAGCTCAAATTAATACGTCTCATGCTAGAACAAACTTTTAAATTTGACTCCATTTGTTAGTTAAGCGGTTTTGCAGTATCACCGACGAATTGTGATCTTCCGGTTTACTTTCCAATAAATTACAACAATATAGAACTAAATGATTAAAATTATAGCGTGAATATTGCGGCTTACTATATGCAAAGAACGAAATGAAATGAAATGACCAAAAAAACAGCGTAGGTACCGGCAATTCATAAACCCGTGTACGTTATTGCTTAGTCATATTTAGGTGTCCCAGATTTTATACTACTTTGCTAAAACTATTCAAAACTTCAAGTGTTAGGTATGCTTATAAATATCAAGTCAATGCATCCATTTCTATAATAAATTACCTGAGGAAGTTTTAAAGTTACCATTTATAGTACTTAATAATTACTTGAAAAAGTCGCTGATATCTAAAGCTTACTAGGGTCGAGGACTATCTATCAGATAAAAATGCTTGGCCTCAACTAAACACCCAAATAACTTAATAATAACAGTCATAAAAAATATGTAAACATTGTATATAGTATAGGGGACACGGTTTCTGTAGGAGAATGTATCGAAAAATTTTATGTAGTTGTCTTGCACCGTCATAGTTAAATATAATTTTTATAATTTTTATTTTTCTGTTACGACTAATTAGTTCTGGTGAAAATTCTGAGTTTTGACACATTTTTATTAACCCACCCCGCTTAGCTACCCTGGTAGCCTGAGGAGGTGCATCCCTCAAAAGAACCTCCGTGGGTACGTTGTTTTCATGGTCGTTCTCATTTAGTGTGAACGCAGGTTTAAGTCTATCTATGCCTATACGTGATTGTCTACCAGGTACCCGTAACGTGAACACTTTGCTATCCCGCTTAAAGACTAAATAGGGTCCGTCGTAAATTGGGTTAAACGTATTAACATTGAACACTGGATGAACACTGCTTGATTAGTAAGTTGCCCCACTGAAACGGGTTTTAATTTAATATAGTCTGTGCCAATTGAAATTGCCAAATATGTAAACACAACCAAACGTACAAAATTATCATTAGGTATAACTCAATAATCACGTTCTTTTGAACGTCAAGTGAGGTCTGAGCAATGATTGTACACTTGATCTTTACTTTCAAATTAAGTTTAAAATTAAAAAACTATTAATTATACGTTACTTTAAATAAAAACACGCTCGATAGATGTTTGAGGTTATAGATCAAACAGTACTAATTTGTTTACATCTTTGGCAATTTAAATTGACACAGACTATACCTATGTTCTGTATTTTACCCACTCGTTAATCGGAGCGTTACTAGCGGCGGAGTGTCATAAAACTCCCCTAGCAAACGCAGCGTTCTATATAATACCATTTCCGCCGAGCTAGTTTGCTAGTCTAGCCGAGATAGATAGAAAGAAATGGTCATTATTGCCCTAGTTTCCTGATAATTAACCGAGTGCGTAGGTGTCGCCTTTACACCGTGTGGGTCTTTGTGTGTCACCTTCTGTTTCTGTGTAACTTATTCCTGATTTTTTTAAAATTCTCATGTTAAAAAATGTATTAGCGCCTAAACAAATGAACGAGAGCAAATGTTTTAAAGATTTCGTTAGTTTGACGTTATTGACACCAAAAATACGATCCCTGTCGATGAATAAGGAATTATGCACTGCATCTGTATCTGTATGCATTTTGATATGAAGCGAACTTCTACACACGCCCGCATGCGTAGAGGTTGGTGCTATGGAATTTTGGCTTTATTGTCGCTTTATTGCTTAAAAATAAATTTGGATAAAGACATACGTCATTCTTCTACTTTAACTATTACTTGTCGGTACGCGATGTAAGTTTATCCACGTCTCTAGATCAAATTATATAATCGGGTGTAGGAAGACTCCCGTGGTAGCTCATGCGTATAAAGTTATAAACACATCATTACATTTTGTTGTTTTGTATTCTCATAAGCAGGTAAATTGTCGCAAATTTTACGATGTCATTCTGTAATTTAAATGGTTAACCACTTGTTATTATAGTCCGCTTGTAATAGTTAGAAATTAGAAAAACGTCACTGGTAAAATCCCACAATGATTCAGGTATAAATATAAATTATAGTCGCAAAGGTTAAATTAAGCAATAATACGAACAGCACTTCAAATAGGAGGAACAAATGTCAAGGGACAGTCTCGCACAAATTCTCTTTACAATGTGTACCCCATCGAAAGTGTTAAGCACTTTGTGTCATAATTAACTTGAAACTGAACATAAAATGACAAGCTATGACAATAACAATGGCAGTCACAGTGACAAGGTTCTAAGTATGCTCAACATTTTTATTGGGTGACTACATACTCACGATAACACATAAAAAACATCCGTACACAGGAAAAAAATAATTCAAGTATTTTTTGCATCTTTTCCCTGCGCTGCGTATGGTTAACGTATAACTCTGCCTAATTACAAGTTTGCTATACTTACCAAGACTACAAAGAGTCTCTGAGTTAAATAAGACCGCGGACAGACGGACAAGGAGTCACGTTTCCTAGTTTGACTTCGGAACCCTAAAGAATTGCTTCATAAATGGTTATAATTTTAAGGAATGTAACGATGTTTACACGAACATTGCTTCGGGAACAACTAGTACAGAATATATACAATTGTTTTATGGTGCGTTCCTTTATTCAAAACCGTGGATAGAGTTGTCACGTCTCGTTAAAATTTGACACTTGCTACGTACAAAACGGTTTTGAATATAGGAACGCACATTTAATTGGGTCTCAACAGTCGTGGGTCATCATTATCAGGCGAAATGTTTTATAATACCATCACTATACAGTTCATCGGTATAATTATTCCTACGCTGCAATCACATTGAACATATCAAAGGATGCTACAATCTGTGGTCGTGATAGAACAAACAAACAATGCGCTGGTAATGATAATGTATAGTGTTTGCCATACACTTAGTTTGGACTTAGTGCAAACGAATGGTCGTTTTGCAGCTTCGATGACACAGACAGACACACAAGTATAATGCATATGAATATGAAACATTAAAATCTTTATTTTCACGTTACGTTAAGTAAAAAAAGATGGGCCGATTCAGATGCAGTTTTCTTAAACAAATGCACCCTTAATCTGGATATTTCTTAGCTAGGTTTCATGGAAATCAAGGTCTTCAGGCGGTTAAAATCGTGTGTCTTTGACCTGCTATCGTGAATGAATGAATGAATGAATGAATGAATGAATGAATTATATTTATTTTCCAAAGTAAGTCACATTGCATGTTAAATGTCAAAAGTACAAGAAATTCCATTGGAATCGTCAACAATAGACATAAATTTTAATATAATCAAAATAGAAATAAGAAGTCAGGATAACAATAACAATACAGAACTAAGAAGTTATCACCGTTAAGGATCGTCTCAAAATAATTCAAAATATTGCAAATAATAAAAAACAACAATACATATTAAATCAAAACAAATAAAAATCAAGGTCCATAAACTCTTTAACCGAGTATAACGAATTTTGCAATAAAAGGTCCGTGTTGTCAACGTTTATCTTATTCTTTTTTTTTGCCCCGCGGCGACTTCAACAGCTACTACCGCCGGGCTATGGCGTTTCCACGAATTAGTGATTTCGCCAGTGTCAAGTGTATACAGGGTGACTGGTAACTCGACCTATTCCATAAATGAGGTTATACTAGAGCTAATTTGCTATAATTTTGTCCTAGTCAACTAGGGGTCTAATGCCACTGGTTTTGGAGTTATTTAATTTTTAAGTTTATTTAAGAAATTCCGTCCTTTGGTGTTAAACTATCAATTGTGAAAAAAGTACCTGGCTTTGGGGACTAAAATGACGTTTTTCGAATAGCTGATAAATTAGGGAATCCTTTAAACAAAAACACTTTGCGAAAACTGCAAGAACCTCAGAAATAAAAGCTCCTTAAATCGCAATTCCGTTATTTCTTTTAAAAATGTTTACTTTCGGGGGGGGATTACTCCAAAAAAATGTAAGACACTTGGCGTACAAATTACGTAAATAACTTCCTCAATTCATAAGCTTTCCGAAAAGGTGCAAATGTTGTCAACTTTATTACAGGTTTGAAAAATTAAGCTTATTAAAAGAGCAGAAGGTGTGATATCAATAACAAAAATAGCAAAAAAAGTATCTTATTTTACCGAATTCTGACTTTAAAACATTACAATTCTTGTTCAAACTGCCTCCCTCCATTACGTATGCATGCATGAAGTCGGCGTCGCACTTCGCTTACTGTCACTCGTGTTGAAAGCGTGTCTTTCATTTTTTGGGCAGCTGCCAAAATTCTTACTCTCAACTCTTCTTGAGTGGATATTGGTGAATGGTACACCAACGACTTCATGTGACCCCAAATGAAGAAGTCACATGGTGTTAAATCCGGGCTTCTTGCCGGCCAAGGAATCGGTCCACCTCGACCAATCCATTTCTGTGGATAGTTATTGTCCATCCACTGTCGTACACCCCGATGATAGTGGGCTGGGCAGCCATCATGCTGGTAAATCAAACCCATTCTTGTGGCAAGCGGCACATCGTCCAACAACGTAGGTAATTCTTCCATTAAAAAGTTTTCATAGGCGATGCCGGTTAGTCGTGCCGGCAGAAAAAATGGTCCAATCAAATTATCGTGCACGATCCCCATCCATACATTTAGCGAAAATCTACGTTGGTGTGCACCTTCTTTGGATTTTCTTGGATTTTGACCTTTAGGAGCCCAAAAATGCAGATTATGATAGTTAGTAATACCATCACGGTCAAAGTTGGATTCGTCTGTCCACAAAAATTTTTTCAGGTATTCTGGGTCCTCATTATCTGCATTCAGTAAAAATCTACAGAAATCCATCCTCCTTGCAGGATCGCCCTCCTCAATAGCATGTACTGCCGTGTAGTGGTATGGATACTGTTGTGATTGATGTTGTACGGACCAAACTTTCCACTGGGAAACACCAAGCTGGTTAGCCACAGTTCTTGTTGACGTAGTGCCGTCTGCTTGAAAACGTTGCAAGATTTGCTCTTCTACGTTAGGATCTCTAACACTAGCTCTTCCAGTATCGGTTTGGTGTCGTCGAACCGATCCTGTTTCCCGAATGCGCCGATATGTCCCACCAAACACACTGACATCAGGTAAACGGCGGTTAGGGAACCGTCTTTGATACTCTCTTCTTGCTGCAGCGGCGTCACCATCACAAAACCCGTAACAATACATGATATCCGCGTATTCGTCATTTTGGTACAAAGCCATTTGAAAAGGAAGCGGTATTAGCACAGAAATGTTAGGTAACAAGGGAAATTGCGATCTCTAAGATGGTTGAAACTAACTGATTTCTTTTTGTTTTAAATTGAACCTGGATTCGTTGTGCGGCTCAATCCCATGACCAATAAGGAGTCTGCATTTAACATCGCGCGACTTCAAGTTCCTAATTTGAACAAGATTTGTAATGTTTTCTAAAACTTTATTTATGCCAATTACAAAAAAATATCGGCAACAAGTTTCGTCAAGAGTTTACGATTAGTTAATTAGCAACAAGCTTCGTCAACAGTGTACATAAATTAAATCAGTATCATTTTTCATCAATAAATCTTCCGCAAAATTATTCCGCGGCTCGGGTAGCGCCTGGTTCAAAGGTATCCAATGCTGGCAACATTGCTATGCTGTGTTGCCAACGAAATGTGATGGAACAGATTACAAACCGGACCGGAGGTCACAGGCCCTATCCCTCAATCGCTGTCCCAAAGCCTTAAAAAAGAGGTTTTGCCTCTACGCACCAAGAACAACTGCGCTCTACAGCTCTGGAACAAACTCATACGCCCGCTTGAGCTCTGAGTATCTGGTGTGCTGGTGCTTGCACCATTTTCAGCAGCGACCTGAGCTCCGTATTGTATGGCTGTGAGGTGCGAGGAAGGAAAAATGCTGAGGCACGTGGCCTCGCACATGAGACTGCCCTAGCCCACATAACCAGCGGTCCGAGCGATTAAGACCCCGTGGCTCCAACTCATGAGGCACAATGGCTGCGACCATAGTCCGACGAATGTTACCTAGTTTTTGATATCAACTTTCCGAGTTAAATTTACATCGCACCCTCTGCTCTTTTAATAAGCTTAATTTTTAATACCTGTACCTACTAAAGTTGACAACATTTGCACCTTTTCGGAAAGCTTATGAATTGAGGAAGTTATTTACGTAATTTGTACGCCAAGTGTACTACATTTTTTTGGAGTAATCCCCCCCCGAAAGTAAACATTTTTAAAAGAAATAACGGACTTGCGATTTAAGGACCTTTTATTTCTGAGGTTCTTGCAGTTTTCGCAAAGTATTTTTGTTTAAAGGATTCCCTAATTCATCAGCTATTCGAAAAACGTCATTTTAGTCCCCAAAGCTAGGTACTTTTTTCACAATTGATAGTTTAACACCAAAGGACGGAATTTCTTAAAATAAACTTAAAAATTAAATAACTCCAAAACCAGTGGCATTAGACCCCTAGTTGACTAGGACAAAATTATAGCAAATTAGCTCTAGTATAACCTCATTTATGGAATAGGTCGAGTTACCAGTCAAGTAAGTATAAATCAATATAGCAATAAAATACAATCCAATCTTCTCTGGGAAGATTGGGGGCAACGTTGTTCGGTAGTTTGTATGTCAACGTTTTGATAGCTCTTATATACATGACAGTAATGGCGGTCGAGTTAAAACAATACCAAAACAGGTCAAACTACGATTTGGATTTTACCCCCTAGAATATAGGCGCTGTTGGGCCGTTTAAAAGAAGAAGTGCAATTGAAGTTAAAGTTAGTAAATAACATATTATAATATTATAAAACTAAGCCCTCTCCACTGTTTTCTCTGCTATTGTTGCTGCGCCCAACAGGGTCCACATATCATAAACATGTATAGTATACCTTACCTTTGATTATACAACAACATCTGTAAAATGTGGAATGCAATAAATGTATTAAGTATTGAGTATATCAACACTGATAGACCAGGGTCGATAATTTTTAAAACCAAAAAAAATAATAGTAGGATGAAACCCATTAGAAAAGGAGGAGAATATTATAAAAATAAAAGGAAAAATAATTTACGGGCGATCTGAGGTCGGGAAGGGGGTGGGGGTGAGTTTTTAAGGGTAAAAAACGGTTTTTCTCGATTTCCGGCAAAACTAAAAGTCCTATCGAAAAAAATCAAATAGCAAAGAATAAAAAGATCTAAAACTTTTGTATTTACACTTTTTTCACATAACCTCAAAATTTATGTGAAAAATCCAAAAAACCAAGTTTTTGGTTTTTTATTTTTATCTTTTACAAACATTATTTTTTTTTAACGAAACTTGGTGAAAACTTACCTTTTTATGTCCCAAATACGCTGTAATTTATTTGATTAAAAATATTTATTTTTTCACCTTATTTTGAATTAATATCGAAAAAACACCCTAATTTTCAATCGAAAATTCACCCGTCAAAATATCAGCTTTTTTCAAAAAATTGGTATGGTTTCTGTTCGTTAAAATCTCTACTTTCCGATGGTGAAAAAAAATATATATGTTACTACAGTAAATCTTCTCAGAAAATGCAATCATCCATACTGATAATCTGAAAAGACAAAATCGAATTAATAATGCCTTCACTATTTTATCGTGAATAAACTCCCATGAAAAAAAAATATTAAAGAAATAAATGTCAAAATGTATAAAAAATATATTATTATTATAAATCTATTAAAAATGTATAAAATATATATGGAAATCGGCCAAAAGTTTGTTATTAAAAATATATCGAATACTGGTTAGGCTAACGGTTGTAACAGCTGCTACGAAATATATACTTAGTATATATATATTTTTTTTTTTAATTTATTGAATATTATAAAGACTACAGTAGCATATTCTAATATTACTCGCCAAACTGTCACGTTTATCGGCGAGATGCGCTCAGTTTAACACTAATTAACTTATCCTAATATCTAATCGACTACTAATGTTATGTTAAGCTATACACACATATAGACACAGCGACATTCATAGGTAATATAATAGTAGGTATGTATGTAGTAAGACCCAGACCCGCCTAGCCCCTTCCCCACTTCTCCACGAAATACCGTGTATATATACATATATAATAATAAATATATTATATGCGTAGATGCCTATTTATAACTATTTTAAGATAAATTATATATACCTGAGTAGATATACCTGAGTGACCTACGAAAAATTGTAGCCCATCAAAAGGTATTTCGTGGAGAAGTGGGGAAGAGGCTAGGCGGGTCTGGGTCGTACTACATACATACCTACTATTATATACTATATATTTCGTAGCAGCTGTTACAACCGTTAGCCTAACCAGTATTCGATATATTTTTAATGACAAACTTTTGGCCGATTTCCATATATATTTTATACATTTTTAATAGATTTATAATAATAATATATTTTTTATACATTTTGACATTTATTTCTTTAATTTTTTATTTTCATGGGAGTTATTTCACGATAAAATAGTGAAGGCATTATTAATTCGATTTTGTCTTTTCAGATTATCAGTATGGATGATTGCATTTTCTGAGAAGATTTACTGTAGTAACATATATTTTTTTTTTCAACATCGGAAAGTAGAGATTTCCACGAACAGAAACCATACCAACTTTTTGAAAAAAGCTGATATTTTGACGGGTGAATTTTCGATTGAAAATTAGGGTGTTTTTTCGATATTAATTCAAAATAAGGTGAAAAAATAAATATTTTTAATCAAATAAATTACAGCGTATTTGGGACATAAAAAGGTAAGTTTTCACCAAATTTCGTTAAAAAAAAATAATGTTTGTAAAAGATAAAAATAAAAAACCAAAAACTTGGTTTTTTGGATTTTTCACATAAATTTTGAGGTTATGTGAAAAAAGTGTAAATACAAAAGTTTTAGATCTTTTTATTACCTACAACTTTGCCATTTGATTTTTTTCGATAGGACTTTTAGTTTTGCCAGAAATCGAGAAAAACCGTTTTTTACCCTTAAAAACTCACCCCCACCCCCTTCCCGACCTCAGATCGCCCGTAAATTATTTTTCCTTTTATTTTTATAATATTCTCCTCCTTTTCCAATGGGTTTCATCCTACTATTATTTTTTTTCACTTTTTATTATTTTTAAAGGCTTCTACCCTGGTCTATGAAATGAAAGAAGGGGATTACATCGGGAGCATTTATCTCCTAAAAAGTTATTGCACTATATCATGACACGGTGGTTTTTTGGAGCGACAACGGTAATTTGCACACTTATTTTTAAGACTGCGCCGAGCGTAAGCCGGATGTACAGTGGCGCCCTCATTACTTTTATTGTTTTCTAATAAACTAAAATATTTTCTTGAAATTCGGCGGTAAGTTTTTGTACTACAAATGAAATCACAACTTATAGGGTATATCACATAGTTTAATAACAATTCACCTTCGAGTTATCAACTTAACGGAAAAAGGTGGCCATCTTTTCCCGTTAAGCTGACTACTCAAAGGGTAATTGTTATTAAAGTTTATAACGTATCCCATAAATTGTGTTTTTACTTGCGCTACAAAAATGTATTGTCTGATTGCAAGGAAATTCTTTAGTTAATTAGAAAACACAATAATAGTAATGAGGGCGCCACTGGACGCTCGGCGTTTGCTCGGCGCAGTCTTAATAGGTAGTTTACAATTTTTTGGCAAGTTTATGGTATATGGCTTCGTCGCGTATTTTTTTTTTTTTTTTTTTTATGTCATAGAGAAGACAAACGAGCACACAGGCCACCTGATGGTAAGTGGAAACTGTGACCCATAGACATTCGCATTCACAGGACTGCGATGCAATCCTAAGACTGCAAATGCGTTGCCAACCCTGAGGACTAAGATGGAATGCCTCTATGCTAGTCATTTCACCGGCTGTCTTATCCCCAAACCGGAACACAACAATGCGAACACTGCTGTTTGGCGGTAGGTTAATGGATAAGATGGTGGTAGCGATCCGGACGGGCCCTGCACAAGGTCCTACCACCCGCAAAAACCGTATATAAATCAATGTTCTTAGTACTAGGGGTTAAGTCATGGAAAGCAATTCAGCTGACGGTGGAAACGACACAGAGCCGTGTATCTGCTATAGCTCTGTCTCTTACACTCTAAACTGAATTCTGCCCTTGTACGGAGAAAAGGCGCAAGTGCAATTAATTCAAAGAAGGATATTAAACTCTCAAGGGTTATAATAAGGGGTACATGTGCCTTTTTTCCATAGGGGGGAAGAATTGCTTTGCTATGTAATGGTAACCTCCAGAACGGTGAACGCTCCGCCTTACGTTTGTTACACGTATGACACATAATTGATCTCAGACAGGGTCAGAGGTGAACAGCGGTCGCCGCGGGCTCATTTGTCTATAGCTCGCATGCTTATAGCAATCTAGCAATCCATTGACGCATTTGTTTTTCATTTTTGAGCCAACAGCTATTGCAGCGACGCAATGTATCACGAAAGGCATGCTGCCTATCGCGCAAGGAAACTGAGCCTTTATGGTAGCGCTGTTAAAGAGATCGGATTATCAAGACTTTATATCCCGTATTGTCACTTCCTTCCTACTTACGTTTTCTGTAGGCTCAGCCTAGTTTGGGCTCCATGTTATGTATTGACGATTTGGTAGATGGGTGCCTCAAACGCATTTTTCATCGCTAGGATTTTTTCCCTAGTCGCATTTTGCCACGATCGTGTTTTGTCACGTGTGCTTTATGTATAATCGATTTTTACCTCAGACTCCCTTTTCATAATCTCAGTTTTTCTCGTAGCATTTAGTCATAAACGCATATTTTTTAATCTCAGTTTTTCTCATCGCATTCAACCTTTAAACAGACATTTTAAAATCGTTGTAGTTCTCGATTATGACACATATGCTCATCAAGAGCACTTTATGTCAACTTCACACAGAAACCAACATTTAGCTCAAATGGATTTACACGCTACTTGTCAAGAGAGAAAAAGTGTGTGTAAATCTTTTTGAGTTTTCGTCTGTATCTGTTGGTGACTGTAGGTTAAAATGACGAAAGCAACCTAATTTCATTTTCAAAGTAGTACCGCCTAACTGTTTTTATACATGTATTATATTTTGAGGGTTATACACGTAAAGAGATAAACAAATTGCAATCTGTCAATTTACAGTAGGGCAAAAAGCATATAAAGACCATATGCTGTTAGGTAAATTATTTATATTCCAAAAAGCGTATCAGACAACATGCTGTAAGGCAAATTCCACAAAACACGATCGTGGCAAAATGTGACTAGGGAAAAAATCCTAGCGATGAAAAATGCGCTTGAGGCACCCATCTACCAAATCGTAAAGTAAATAAGAGCTAAGTATCATAACGCCCGCCTGCATCTCACTGGGAGGAGGGGGGGCCGACATATAATAGTAGTTTATGCAACAGTTCGCTCATTGAATCATAACGTCGACGATACGATAGCATGTCAAAAGCGAAATAGTTTTACCGAATATAATAACTATGGCGTAGAAATACAAATAAGCAGTGAAACATGAGAAATTCTCGGCTAGGTACTTCTAAAAATACCTCAATGCCTCAATGCTCAAAAATTATTTCTCGAAATGATCTCAGTAATTAAAAAAAAAGACTTACATTATTGTTAGCTATTTATGCATTTATAGCTAATTTAGCTTGTGTTCAGTTGTGTTCCTCTTTGTTAGATGCATTACGATCAATTGGCCTGTAAACGTAACAAACGCATCCGTTCATTAAAGTGTTAAACTCTTAATGAGATTCAACTCATTGCGTAATGCCACTAGGAAATGTACCAGGAAAGCAGAAAGTGCGAAGAGCTTAGATATAACTAAGCTAGCTACAAAAAAAACGGTCAAGTACCAGTCGAATTCGCGCATAAAGGGTTCCTTACCGCCAAATAGTAGTAGGTATTATTATAAGAATTTCGAGTTGATTTCGATTTCACACTTGACAATATTTTTGTATTTTTAGTTTTCTTCTGGGTTTGTGCTATGTATACAGTGTGTTACCGGCATGCGGGCATTTATTAAAACTGCCGATAATATGCTGCTTTAGCAATTGTTTGCGAGTATTATCAATTAAAAAATAATTAAAATAACTTCACAATTATTTTTCTTAGATACTATCCATTTGTAATGTAGAGCATGTGCTGCGTGTTCATCGTTATCAGTATCGCTGTTGCTTGGTACAAGCCATGTCGTGGTTAGGGCTTCCAATCCCGGGATCCCGGGATACCGGTATCCCGGGATCCCGCGATATTTCATGTCTTTTTCAATACCGGTATTCATTAAGCAATAACGGGATCCCGCGGTATTAAATATAAAAATTGAGTTTATAATGGTTTATTAACTTTCGTGTGTTTCAACTGCTTCGTAACTTTTGTAAGTTACATGTAATGTAAGAGATATCGATACTCAGCCGTTATCTGGTCATTGTTTAGCAATACCGAAAAAAAACTGTTTTACAAAAAATCAAACTGCCTCGAACGTGTGGAATAATTTCATGGCAGCTGGTGATAGAAAAACTGCAAAGACCATTTTGGCCGTAAAGAAAAAAAAAAATTTAGGTTAAGACTTTTTTTATGATTGCAAACTGTTTTTTTTTATGTGCCAAAAAAATATATTTTTCATTTTCATTTTTCATTCATTCGTTTTTCAAAGTGCAAGTTATGTAACAAAATTATAAAAACTCGCGGTGGGTCAACCAGTGGTTTACACACTCATATGCGGACAATGCATAAGGAAATTAAGGAATCAAGCAATGAAATAGGAGATATTCCGATTCCGACTTCTTCTATGACTTCCGCGAGTTCGACGTCGTCTGCATCATATGCACCTACTTCATCTAAGACAGTTTAACCATCTGCGAAGAAAGTCATACTTTCAGATTATGTACTTTCTTTTGCCGAATCCCATTGAGCAAATTTTGCACTAGTACAAATTTACGAAGACTTTTTAATAAATCGGGGTACCTACACAAATTTACCGAAATCACCAACAACAATTACAAATATTATTTTGAAAGAAAGTGACAATGTCAAAAATAACGTGAAGAAAGACTGATTATTTTACTTTTTATATCTACAGAAAAATCACCGACCATGACAATATTAATAGGAAATACTTTAATTTTTACTTGTTTCAATTGTGGCTCAATTACAAGGATGATTTAGTTTTACGATTATATACATTATATTTGTAACCTGAAAATTTTAAAACATACATACATACATACATATCCTCACGCCTGTAATCCCAGAGTGGGATCTTTAAATTTTAAAACAAATAATTCATATTTTATCTAAGATTTTTATTATAAATAAACCAAATTATAGTTTTATAAAACTAAAAAATATAAAAGCTAACTTGATTATGAAGTACTATTGAATGAAACATTTTTTTAAATAAAAGGATTTATCGAAATTAATCTGCTGCAGTTTTATTTTTAATAAAATCTCAATTTTTGTTACTTTTTCTTAATACCGGTCCGGGATCCCGGGATCCCGGTATTGAATAACGAATACCGGCATCAATACCGGTATTATGAAAAGTCCGGTATTTGGAAGCCCTAGTCGTGGTACGGGGGCAAATCATAAATAATCAAAGTATCCGTCGACTGTCATTTGCACTTGTCAATTTGCTGTGCTTTACATTGCTGGCAATTAAAATTTTGTTAGAAAGTTAACAAAGCCTGAAAATGTGTTTATTAATTAAATTAATGTCATAGTTACGTTACAGATATACGTTATTTTAACCTACTTTAAAAAAAGCCCGGGTGCTGGTAACACACTGTATGTTTACCGTTTACTTTACTTTTTCACCTAATCGCTGTTGTTTAAAACAAGCTAAGTATAGTTTTAGTTTTAGGAGGAGGCCTATGTCCACAAATGGACATCCCAATAAAATCAATGTTAATAAATTAATCAATTCACTTATACTAATGCATGGAACAATATTTAAAATTATACTTATTATTTACCATTATAAATGTATAAATTCAAATTATAACTCGTAAATTATTTCAATTGTATAATGTGCATAAATTCGAATACTAAATCAACAAGAAATAATGCATGTCATGTTATTAATGATTATTTATTGGAATAAATGGCTATAAATATAAATATAAATATAAGTATAGTTTTATTGGTTGAAGGATCTGCTTTTGTTTGTAGTTTTAATTTTGAATTGATGTAAATAATTGGGCCTCTAATTTTTTACTACTTTTAACAATATTGTTTTTGATGTGCTTATGGCACGTTATGGTATTGTTTTAAACTCGGCGGCCATTACCTACTGTCAAGTAAATAAGAGCTATCAAAATGTTAACAATGCGATAACACGACCAAGGAGTATTGTTTTACGTTCTAGAATAGAGGCCTGTATTGAACACCACAAACAATAATAGTACGGAAAGCAACGCGTGGTTTTCTAGACAACCTTGCAAAGAAGGGAAGCAAAGACAACAAAATAAATTGGCAGGCGGTGCAAATTAAATAAACGACCCAAAACATAATTTAAATACATAAAAGGTACAAAGGACATTAATAAATAAACAATATAATTATATTGTGTAATTGTAAAAGAGTAATGTTCATAAAACGGTAAAAGTGATTACAGATACTTCTATTATAAAACATGAAGAAAGGGAAGACTACCTAAGAAGAGAAAATTGGTACTCTTTTAAAAAAATAATCTATTTGGCGTGTTTCCATGGTTTAGGACAAAATATTCCAGGAACGCATAAGAAAATTGAGGCACAATAGGCCGATTAGGTTGGGCTCGAGGAAATACCAGATACATTTATTACCTTTATGAAAATTCAGTTGAAACCTGACTATAGGTCAGTAGTCAACCACAAAGAAACATGATGAAACTAGTTACAGGTATAGGTAATAGGATATTGAACCTTAACTGGTGATCAGATACTAATCAAGAAAGTATTGACGAAAAGGACATTATCTCTATTTTCGGCACTTTGACAGTTATAAATTACCAGTTACTAATAATGACGAAAAGTCACTTCTTAAAAAGTTAATCTGCACAGGCGGGCTTTGGCGAGTTCAGTACTATATACCGTATTGCACTTGGTTTTTTGAAGCTTGATAGGTTAATATTTTGGCTATAATAAACTTGGTCTGCCACGCCCCGGTCGCGTCGCCTCGGCTTTGCCGTTTACGTGTAGTCCGATAGGGTCCTTTATATTTGGTCGTATGTGATCGAGTAAGAAAAATACCGGGTCGGTCGTCGGGTTACAGTGGCTCTAGACAAGATGCGTTGCGAAATCGTTAACGTTATCGAAAATGTTTTGGATTGATTGGGCCTAGGCAAGATCGTAAATACGTGGAACTGACAGAAGCGCTTGACGCGACCTTCCGGCAGCTTACGTCAATCCTATACATTTATGATAACGATAAGGATCTTCAAAGTATCTTGTCCTGGGCCACAGATCGCTTCGTCCGCTAACTACATTTCGATTCGATAGAAAAAAGGAACTTTAACAGCATTTGCAACTTGGCTAGGCCTACAGCTTAGAGTCACGGAAGGTGCCACCTGGGTGCCATACTGCCCAGTTGCACAGTGGTATAATTAAAAGTCGCTTAAAGTAGCCTTCTTTTATATACATTGCCACGGCAAAATTCTTAAAACCTAATCCCAAATCAAATTATTTGTTGACGTTGCTTTTCCTTTGTTCCAACCAAACCTTACATCAGCTATAGCTTCATTCGCAATAATCCAGTCAAGATCAATACTTTACCCCCCGACCTCGGCATGTGAACGCACTCTGCACTTTAGCTAGATATCTAGGACATGCGCAATGATTGGCCGACCCAGATGCTGTACCTGGATCCCATCTATTGATCGCCCCGCCGGGCTGCATTCTGCATATACCTATAATGCACTTGCGCTGACGTGAATTATTCCCAGAGTTCATTCGACTAGAACGCCGTACCATTATCTCGTTGAAGTGCATTTATGCTTCAAAATAGTACCACGAGCGTAGTGTTCAGTTTAGGACTCGGTCAATTGGTGTGAGATTGTCCCCTGAAATTTATTCATTTTGTTTGATTGAATGATTTACGGCGAACTGTCATACTGAATTCAGGTCGATGTTTAAGTTATAAAATAGATTGTAGGTATTTTTGTTTTAAAATTCTTATGTTTTGTGTTTTTAAGACTGCGCCGAGCGTACGCCGGGTGTAGTGGCGCTTTCATTACTTTTATTGTGTTTTCTAATAGGTAAACTTAAGTATTTTATCGGTAGGTTTATGGACTACAAATGAAAACACAACTTATAGGGTATATTACATTGTTTAATAATAATTCTCCTCCGAACTATCAACTTAACGGAAAAGAGTGGCCACCTTTGTTACGTATTCCATTGCGCTACAAAAACGTATCGTTTGATTTCAAGGAAATTATTTAGTTAATTAGAAAACACAATAGTAATGAGGGCGCCACTGGACGCTCGGCGTTTGCTCGGTGCATCAAACCTTGTTGTGTATTGTTTTTTCACCTTTGATTGAAAATAAAATTATTTCTTTTGATTTCATTACAAGTTTTGGCATTGCAAAGCCCTGGGACTAATAGGTACAACCTGTGAAATTATTAGCATTTATAGTCTTAGGATTGCAATTTGTCTACGGGCCTCAAATAAATCACCTTACCAACGGATGACCGGTCTGCCTAACGCACTCGCAATCGCAATTGACTTCAAAGTAGAACCATGTTTTTTCTTTTTGTATGCAGACTCCCCAAAATGAAAACGATTGCGTTTGCGAGTCCGTGCAATAAGCGTGCAGGACCTCTTTTCTACGGAGACAAACAATGTCGCTTTTGAGTTGTTATCGTATTGTGAACGTGTTGATAGGTTTTATTTATTTGACAGTAATGGCGGCAGAGTTAAAAGTAATACCATAACACGTTAACCCTTAAATGTTTGAAATTGAACTTTAAAATATACGATGTAAATCTACATCATAATGCATTTAAGGGTTAAAAAAGCGGCCAAGTGCGAGTCGGACTCGCGCATGTAGGGTTCCGTACCACTATATTATTTAACGTATTAAAAAAAAACTAATTATTAGATCTCGTTCAAACCAATTTTCGGTGGAAGTTTGCATGGTAATGTACATCATATATTATTTTTACATTTATCATTCCCTTATTTTAGAAGTTACGGGGGGGGGGACACACATTTTTCCACTTTGGACGCGTCTCTCGCGCAAATTATTCAGTTTAGAAAAAATTTTTATTAGAAACCTCAATATCATTTTTGAAGACCTATCCATAGATATCCCACACGTATGGGTTTGATAAAAAAAAAAAAATTGAGTTTCAGTTCTATGTATGGGGAACCCCAAAAATTTACTGTTTTTTTTCTATTTTTGTATGAAAATCTTAAAGCGGTTCACCGAATACATCTACTTACAAAGTTTCCACAGCGGAAAAAAGTGGCTGTGACATACGGACGGACAGACGGACGGACGGACGGACAGACATCACGAATCCATAAGGGTTCCGTTTTTTGCCATTCGGCTACGGAACCCTAAAAAGCAGTATTGTTTAACATCGTAAAGAGGCTTTGCTTTTGACCTTTTATAGTACCTATTGTCAACGTTTTGATACCTCTTATTTTCGTGACAGTAATGGTGACCGAGTGAAAAACAATACCATAACATGTAAAAGACGTTATGGGTTTTCCGGCTAGAATAGACTGGAGACCCTTTCGGCTCGTTTAACTTCTATGCGCCGAAAAAAAATCCACTGAGTACTTTTTTTAGGACGAAACGAGAATGAATGTTATAATAAATTATGGTTCGGTATGCAGTAGATTGCAAGACGTGGCCTTGCAGTTTAATACTGCGTTTGATAACCTACAAACAAGATGTCGCGCGTATAAAGCCGCTTTGTGACTCAGATAATGCGTAGATAATGTTTTCCTTTACTCATTCAGTTATGAAGTCACGCGTGTTGGGGTTCGTTACGAAAATGGTAAAAAGCGGTCAAGTCCGAGTCGAAGGAGACACAAGGAGTTCCTTGGCATTTATTTAATTTGTTATTTGAAAATTTCGTGTGTACGTTATGGTTCACGAGTTACAGCGGTTGTTAAGGTAGATAAAAAGTACAATCCAAAAATAAAATACCTTAGACCTATCGCACTGTATTATAGTAAGTATAGCTATTTTTTGTTATCTTTTACATTTCCATATTCTTTAAATTCAAGTACCTACTCAGTGAGACTCGCGAAGCTAAAATCGTTTTTCGAAATCGGGTCATTTGTTAAGTATACCTACGAGAAAACAAGACACCATACAAATACTCGTACTTAAAATAATATATGATCAGGGTAAAAACATTACCCTCGGGCAGTCGGGATTATTGAGAGAAATAAAAATGTTATTCCCGTGTTTGCGTTAAATGTGTTCTAAATTCTACCCTCCTAAGCCAATTATAAGCCGTATCTTAAATTCAATCACCAAAGCAGATTCAATTCTATGTTGTCATAGTGTCCGACCGAAATTTCGGTTTCGGTTTCGGTTTCGGCCAGTTTCGGCCAAAAAATCAAGTTTCGGCCCGAGTTTCGGTTTCGGCCAAAAACGGCCGAACCCTTCGGCTGCGCCGAAACTTACAACATCGTACCTTCGGGTCGCGCTCGGCTAACGTCGGGCGAAAATAATGTATTTTTTTCACTTTATAGGGTAGTTAAATTTTCAAACAGAACCTCTGTAACTGTGCTGAAATTTCATTGTGATAAATCTTTGAAAGTAGAAACCTGTAATTATAGGTCGGCGAGATATTAATTTTAGAAAAAAACGGGCTTACTAAAATTTTTTCGACTTTTTAAGGACTTTTTTTTTATATATAAAAGGTTCGGTTTCGGTTTCGGCCGAAACTACAATGAAACCGAACCTTCGGTTTCGGTTTCGGTTTCGGCAAAATAACATGTTTCGGTCGGTCACTAGTTGTCAATAATAAGGTTGATATTATTACGGGGGGTTTATCTTAGTTACTGCGTATTTGCTTAGGAAGGCATAGTTACTATACTGTTGGTTGCATCACTAGATCAGTACACAATGCTGCATTCCCCAAGTGATTCCAGCTAGAATAGTCTATCTTCCTCGATCTTGTGTGGGTGACAGAGATAACGTTAACCTAGGAAATGACCGTTTAAGTATCTAACATGAGTAAAGACTCTATTCAACTCTGTAAACACGTATTGCCTTTGACATGTTGTAAATCGTATTGTTTTTAACATGGCCCCCATTACTGTCAAATAGACTAGAGCTATTGTAACGTTGACAATGCGTTAACATGTCAAGAACAATATATGGTTTCACCGAGTAGGATAGTTGAATTCTGTAAAAGATACTGTGTTACCATCTCAATGTTCTGTTGGCTTCTTATATTAGCGCTTATCGCTGTTTATAGCTATGGACAAAGCATCTGGCATTTTTTAACATATAAAGTACGAGAGCGACAAATGCTTTAGGTATCAACATTTATTTACCGCGACTCGGCCATAATTAGGCCGATAAATCGTTTGTCACTTTCTAATTAGTGACAAATGTTTTATCCATGTTTATTTATAGCGATAAACGCGGCCTTAATAAACCCGCAAAGACCCTCGTGTCCGTTTTATAAAGCCAAGAAATATGAACTCCCAACTCCTTGAAATAACGTCTAATTATATTAAAACCTGAAAACACTACGCAATTGTGTCCCTATCGCTGAATTACGAAATGATAAAGTACTAATAACACTCCTTTGTGTTGGAATAATGTACCTAAGTACTTGCTGTGTTGCGTAAATTTAACGCATAACTGCTAATGACGCAAATAAGGAATTGAAAAAATTAATAAATTGGAATAACTATATTTTTGTTAATGTATCCTATTTCGAAGATTTTTTCTATAAAATTCTTTTTTTTTATGTGTAAGTAAACGCAGTTACCTATTTCCTTTTCCAAAATCGAGGACCTGGTTCCTAATAACTGTTATCCTCCTATAGTTTCCCGATTCCCTATACTGATCTACTTGGATTTATCACCTGTATATCAACGGTTTTTGAGGGAATTAATGAAATAACGGCAAAACGCGGTTTCAACAAGAACGGCCATTTAGGTATGTCTGATTTGATGGATGAAAAACACAACCGACTGCGTCCCGAGTAACGCCAGCCGAAAAATAAGCAGACCTTATAATAACATTAATAACAGACGTTGTCATGTCTCTTGTTCAATTTTTAAATAAAATTATGTCGTCATGTGGCAAGACCTTATTGAAAACCAGGAACCTTTTTAAAATAATAATATTTGGTTTTTGTTTGTTTTTTTTTGTCTTCTACTAGATTTATAAATCGCTGCTTAAATGCAAAAGCGCCACAAAACAAAAACAGTTATACACCCGTATTCACAAACGTCACTATGAGGTCTCACAGTGCTCACGAACGCACAGGGTGGTTTAAATCGTGTCAGAAACAAAAGGTCAGTCAAACAGGACCAATCACAAAGCTGTATTGAACGCAGTGCGTTTACTCAGTGAAGGATCCCTTAAGTATTGTTTGTGAATACGGGTGTATGTTTCATTTAAAACTTAAAGTATTCCGAATTTAAACGCAACACAAACACATTTTGATTTGCGGCCCTTTAGTATTTAAGCAATGAAATGTGTAATATATTATCACTATTTACAACACTTGCTTTGTACTATCGAAAACGAAGTGAAAAGTAGACTATCACTCGGTTGAACAAATAATTATATTCGCCCTCACTTAGGGACGACTCAGACTAACCGTCCGTCGGCCCAATGCACTGTCAGTGCATGGTATTAGGTCACACTATCGCTCGGGCGGATAAATACGTGTTGGATAAAATATCTTGTTTTATGTTCTTATCGTACAATCTACTATTTGATATATTTTCATTGCTCAGATGCGCATACAAAAATCTTGTGCCGTATTTTCATGCGTTTAAATTTGATGCAGTGCGAAAACACTCTTGCCACTACGTGCGTGTCGGATGTCACTGATTGATTGACATGTTTTCTGTATTGTGAGATTCAGCAAATTAAGTGTCATGGCGGATTTTGTAATGCAAAGTATCGCTGGATTGGTCTTGTCCCAGGAGAGTCATATGCTACTACTACGTCACACTGTATAGGTACAGCATATCAATACAAAGATATTCGGGTTTTCAAGACTTACATGTTGTTAGATTAGTTTTGTAGGAGTATAACGCCTCCATTGCAATTGGACGTGCCCCAAACATAATAAGACACTCGCTCTCACTCGCTCTTAAATAAGAGCGTATGAGAGCGAGTGAGATCTGTGAGATACAAGTACGAACCCGAAGTACCTTCTAACAGCTATCGCACTGTAACTGTTTGAAGAGCGACACAGTCAGTTATGTGTCTGCGGCTTGTCTGCGGCACATCTGATGACGTCACTTGTGAAGTATAGCGTTCTTTAAGGTTAAGGTTTTGTTTATGTGAACCAATTGTTTATTTGCTCAAGCGAAATAATGCTCATCATAAGTCATAAGATATTCCCGAGGGAAGATTCGACTTGCGAAACGTGTTGTGGATATGCGGTTTGCGATCTTTTTGTTTGCTGTCGAAAAGCGTGCCATCTGAAATTATACATATGTTTGACCTATATTTTATATATCATTGTTTGTGCATGATGGATTGAGCTGTGCGATAATTCTTTAGTATCATACATATCAAAAATAAGTAACATTTCGCTCACTGAATACAAAACAGACTCATTTCAAAATAATTTGCTCTTCCATTAAAAATCGTATTCCAACCGCTTGTAATTTTAAAATGCAAAACTGACTCATTTCGGATTGTGTCCGTTTTGTATTCATTGAACGATTTGACAAATATTTGGTGTCAACATGTGAAATAAGGTTAATAGCTGCGGGAAAATATACACCTACTAAGATGTGGCTATTTAATCCAATTCCATATACGTGTACTTTATTAAGTATCTGCTTTATTTTTACCTTGTTTATTTCTCGTAAGCCAATATGCAAATCCTGACTTGAGCCGCGTGTAAAAAATACTACCCGTTTTTGAACAACTGCCTAAAGATTACTAGGACTCCAGAAATTCGTTTAGACCCGATTTGACCCAGTGGGGGTTTTCAGGAGGGCGTCAGCGGTGAATGGCGAGGGACGTGGCTAATGCTGGTCCGCCGGGTGCTCGTGTACTACACTGGGAAAGAGACCGCCGTCTGCGCTGTGGATCTCCGGAAGACGCGATGCGTTGGTGAGTACACGTCAACTCTTCTTCAGTCCTGCGACCCTGGTAAAATGGCTTGTTAAGCGGTCATAAAGAACCTGTTTTTTTTTAAAGAAATCAATCATTTAATTTCACTTATAATTTCCAAAATTAAGAGGATTGTTGAGCGCCGCTAAAATCGGTGTGCTCAACAGATCGAGACAGTATTTCACTCCGGCCCACCGCCTGCAGCTGTACAAGGCGCAGGTACGGCCACATATGGAATACTGCTCTCATCTGTGGGCTGGGGCTCCCCAATACCAGCTTCTCCCTCTGGACCGCATCCAGCGGAGAGCCACTCGAATTGTCGGCTGCCAGCGTACTTCTGACCGGCTTGACTCCTTGGCGCTGCGTAGAGATGTAGCCTCACTCTGCATTCTCTATCGCTTGTACAACGGGGAGTGCTCCGAGGAGCTGTTCGGATTAATTCCTGCCGCATCCTTCCGCCTTCGTCCTACGCGACAGAAATTCCACCACCATCATTTAGATGGCTGGCAGTCCACAACTGTGCGTTTCACACGGAATTTCCTGCCTCGCACAACTAAACTGTGGAATGGTCTGTCGCCTGCGGTATTTCCGGACCGTTACGACCTTCAAACCTTCAAGAAAAGAGCGTACTCTCATTTGAAAGGCCGGCAACGCACCTGTGACTCCTCTGGTGCTGCAGGTGTCTATGGGTGACGGTAATCGCTTTCCATCAGGCGATCCGTCTGCTCGTTTGCCTTCCTATACCATAAAAAAAAAAAAAAAAAAAAAAACCGCGTAGCTAGCTGTCAAAAATAGTACATTGTGCATCAAGGGTAGTAAGAAGGGAATTACTAACGAGAGTGTTAGAAGCCCGACGCCGAAGGCGGAGGGCTTTTAATGACTCGAGTTAGTAATCCCCTTACTGCCTGTGATACACACAATGGTTTTCATCACATTTGCGAGGAAAAAACACTTTAACTCTGCAAAATATAAAGAAATAACTTTTGACGAACGGGAACGTAAATGGAAACGATATTTTTTTTGTGACCTCTACCACAGATAATAACTGCGTTTAGTGTCGACCTGGATTCGAGCCAGATTTAGCCAATTTGATAAAAATGTATAATTACTAAAATTAATTATAAATGTTGATATAAACTTGAAATAGGTATAAAAATAATGAAATTTAATGAAGCGTATAGGTTTTGTGTAATGTAAGTTAGTCTATAGCTAATTTTTAAAGATGAAATTAGAAACTGATTTAATTTTTGGCTGAAAATTAAACCTCCTTAGTCAGAAATTGTACGAAAGAGTTGCAAATTTTAAAAAGAAAGTCATTACTCCCTAGGGATGACAAACTCGCCATAATTCCCGCGGGAACAATTTAGGCCATTGTCCTTCTGTATACAGGCATGGAATAACACCATTTACGAGCAAGTGTGATGAAAACATCTATAACGTTTCTCACCTCCGAAATCACGTCCGATTTCCACGATTTCTGAAATGTTTACGTTATTTTTTTAATTTTAATAAATATTTTCTTAGAGAGAAATACGTACCGACAGTTTTTCATGATATCTACAACATAATCCAAAGATCGGAAAATTCGGTCTAGGTTTAGGGGGAAAGAAACGTTATCGCATTTTGTACGGAATTTTTTAACTTCACAATCCTCTTCAGTATTTTAGACTAACACGATATATTACAATAGTTTTTACTTATCTTGTCTCATTAGATATTCATCACGTTGATCTCAAGCCATATCGCTGATTCTGTGCTTATATCTAAAGATGTTATGAAAACGTTCGAACATACGCTCGATATCAGACGTATATTTATATATAAGATTAATATTACACATCACTTAAAATTACCTATGAATATTCCGAAATATTAGATTTACTTGTAAGCAAAAATAAATAGTACGTTGTTAAATAAAGGATACAAGTGATAGTAAATGACATTCTGATATAATTATTTAGGCTGCACGAGAGCTAACGTTAAACAATTTAAATTTTATTTTGACTGGGAGAGAATTAACGGAAGAGTTCTAAGTTATTGTCACAAACTATTTCTTAATTATCGTTATACAATACGACTGTAATAAAACAGTTATTAGTGGCTATATAAGATTCTTATTTAATCTAGTAACGAGTGGAAAAGCGAGTATTTGAACTATCATTCTTTTTTCCACCTCTCACGCTCTAAATTCTAAAATGATACGTAATTGGTCATGTATAGGCGCTTGGTGGGCTAGAATGTTTTGTCTCTATGGCCTAAAGTGAGTTTTTCTTGAAAAGTTACAAAGAGCCAGCTACATGTTGCTCATGTCGTCAGAAAGGTGCGGTGCGGCTTCGGTGGGATGTACCTGCGGGTCTAGTATGGTTGCGTGATAAAATGTCGATAAAGCATTCGTCACTTTGGTCGTGACTCGTTCATGGCCAACCTGCTTCTCCTCCACCCTCTACGAGTTTCGTTGGCTTTTTGTTGCGCACCAACCAACCGCCTCCGTGTCCGTTATGGAAAAGTTGTCGATACGTATAAGTACCATTTGTTAGGTTCCCTAGGTAATCACCAAAGTAAATGTCTCTTTCTGCAAAAAAGATAGCTTGAAAATTTAGAATTATTTTCTAGCATTTGCTCGGGTCTCATCATCTTCGGTTGACATCTCATGTCATTATGGGTGTTTTAGTCCCTTTATAAAATCTCCTATTTCATGCCATTTCTCTCCCGCTGCAGCTGTCAAAATATGCAAAACCATAATATATGGACAAAAAAAATAGTGACTTCACTTTCACCAATCTTGTATGTATATTTGGAACTGTTATCGAGAAGGGCCCAGTGCAGCCGTGTGTATATCTTATCTAGTGAATTAGGTGGTATCGATCCAAAGATACTATTATTATAAATATTTTGAAAAACGAATTAGGTTCGACTATTCACAGCGGTCTGTTTGCCAAACAATCGTTTTGTTATGGCTTATATATGGCATCACGCTAAGACTCCTGTGCCCCAGACAAGCTGCAATTGTGAGAAAAATGTATAGGATTGACGTAAGCTGCCGGACGTTCGCGTCAATACATTTTGACAATTTCGAAAATCGATTACGTTTAGCGTTATCTAGGGCCACTAGGGCGCTATTATCTTAACTAACACTCTTCTTATTACGTCGACTAAGTATTACTCAGCACTAAAGCAGGCGTTACGCAGAGTAACGATCAGGTACCAACCGCTGTCGACGAAATCTGCGATCAAATTAAATGTTTACGTATGTACGAGCTAAAAAAGTGCCTCCAGTATTCGATAATAAGGGCAGATATTTGTACGATGCGCGCGAGCAAGTATTTGCTTCTGAGTAATGGTACAAAACAAAGTCGCTTTCCGCCATCTGTCCCTCTGTACATAGATCGTTCGAACTACGCAACGGATTTCAATGCGGTTATTGTGTTTTATCAATAGATAGAGTGATTCAAGAGAAGGGTATTTATATCCCATGCATAGCGTTTCAAAAATCGAACGCGTCTTTAAAGTTGTTTTCCAAATTTGAATTTTGACAAAGCTACAAATCTTACTGCATAAATTCCAAGTTCGAAATTTACGTAAAATGTAGCTTGAAATAGAATTTTAAAATATACGATGTAAATCTACATCATTATGCATTTAGGGGTTTAGTATAATGTATTCTGGATTATAAATCCAAACCCAGAACAATAAAAAAATACTGCAACACAACAAACAGAAAACTCACGTAAACCGAAGGAAAGCGAGCGACTTTTCTACATTTTTAAATATGTATTTCTCTATATAATTACCTACCCATAGTACAAGCGAAATTAGTTTGGGACTAAGTCAATTTGTATGAGATCCCCTGATATGTATTTATTTATATTCTTAAATGACGAAGTCGCGCTAAAGCTACTATGAGATCTATGAATCAGCTGACTACCGGCTGGTCTCGTCGCGTTACAAACGAGTCTCGTAAATGACCTTTAGAAATACGGAAACAAACCGAGACACGATGTTGCATAGTAAACGTAGGAATGCTGATGCTTGGTATAGTCAGGGGAAAAATATACGTGCCAAGTTGCAATCATGCAAACAAATCCCTCTTGAACTCGACGGATTAATTATTAACCGGCGAGGTTAGGTTGTCCCGACCGAGCGTACAAATGACATTTAAGGGCGTGCATTCTAAATTAAGTAGGTAACTTTATCTACAGAGTGTGCCCGCTTGTATGACTTCGCTCGCTGGATCGATCGACTGAAAGCTGTTTTTAAGAGAATAAATAATATCTCTGTTGCTTTGCGTAAAAAAACCCTCTAAGAAACAGATTATTGCTTCAACAGATCACTTGCATGAGAAATTAATATTATATTATAATATACCTAATCTAAGTTACAAGTGTTGTTTTGGTGAGTGCATACATTTTCGACTTATCTATCGATCTAGCCATCGTCAGTTTTAAATCCTAAACTATTCGTGAAATTAAGACAGAAGTCTCGATAAATAACGAAATACTTAAAGGTTCGACGATGAGAGGAGCGAGTAATGAAAAAATACAGAACTGAGTTAAAACAGGTTTTTCGCTTTCACTACAAATAGATTTATCCACTTTTGGACCTTTTTACTATGCAATAAGAGGCTTTTTCACTAAAAAGTGTACCCCAATTAAGGTCTGAAATTAAGAAACTTTTAACTTTGTCAGTTTCGTGCCGAAAATTAGCTATACGGCCGCAATGTATGGTTAATTTTTATCACAAATCTGACAAGTTAAAGTTCGTTAATTTCAGTCCTTAATTAGGGTACACTTTTTTAGTGAAAACTCCCTAAGGTGAAAAAGTGGATACATCTCTTTGCAGTCGACTGTATTCTGTTGTTATTTCTGTCATTTATTCTATAAACTTACGATAGCCAATAATGTAAACACTACTACAATCAAAACACTAATGCTATTATCGTTGTGGCTTGCGATAGTCAGACGAAAATAAATAAGCGAAGCGTTCTGATTGAATTTTAATTTTACTGGTTTTTCTTAACGATGTTTGCGAACGTAATAGCTAGGTGGTCAAATTAACTTATTACTGTTTAATAACGTGGCACCATAAATAGAACTGTATGGTTTAATGCGTACTAATAATGTAAATGCGAAAGTAACTGTTTGTTTGTATGTAACACTTTCATAGCTAAACCGCAAAACCGATTTAAGTAAAATTTGGTATGGAGTTAGTTTTAGAGGAAGGACATGTTGTTTTCCGAAAAATTGGGCAGTGCCCGAGCAAAATAGTGATAAACGTTTTCTACGCCGACGAAGTCTAAAATAGTAACTAAATCTTGTATACTTAAATTGAAATGAATCACCGAAATGTTAGTACGCGCATTACCTTCGAACGACTGCACTAAATTGAACTCTAAATAAATATCACTCATATTCAGATAACAACAAAATCGTGCAAAAGGATTACGATGAACTATATTCTCATGGGCTCTTATACACGTGAAAAATTTATTATAAAACGATAAACTGATATCAAATACCTAAATCGCTATAGGTGTGCCAATATATTTGAAATTCCCTCGATTTCACCAGGATCTCACTATAAGATCCTGACTGATAACAATGGGACCACCAGGGAACTATACCCCTTCAAACTAAATTATAATTTTCCAAATTGGTCTAGCTGTCTTTGTGTAATCGGGAAACATAGATACATGAAATAAAAACCGGGCAAGAGCATGTCGGACCATGCTCAGTGTAGGGTTCCGAAGCCGTTACTACAAACACAAAAAACCATCTCGAGAAAGTTATTTGGTGGTCTGAAACAGATAATTTTCAGTAGGTTACAAAATTTATTCAGCTGTATCTCAAAAATCAATCAAGTGTACTTATAAAGAAAGGTCTGTCCGGCTCCGATTTAATTTATTATGATATATGTTACAGAGCTGCCCAATTACAACTTGTTCGGAGAAATGGTCTTGCAAAGTGCTGAAAAGTGACTAAACCCTCTAACTTCTGTAGAGAGCTTTGTTTAAGCAAATTACTAGTTAATTACTAGTTTGATGATATGTTTGAGAACATTAAAAATAACGAGCAATAAAAAATGACCAGTGAAATTCTGGTTTACGTACGTGTTCCGTCCAATGAGTCTTGTAATGTAGGTATTTTATGTGGTTTCTGGCGTGACGTTATTTCTGATATAAGGATAAATTATGCCGATGCTACCTATCAATAATAAGCTTGCAAAAAGGAGAATGAGGAAAAAAATCGGCCGAACTCACAACGCTGACCCTGCTGATTTTGCCACAGAGTTTTGGTTTGTTTTGAATCAACGCTTTTATTGTTCTTTTTAATTCTTAACGACGTATTGGCAAAAAAAAACATTGGATTAAATAAGAAAAACATTCTGCTTAAATTTCAAAATGGCATGCTGTAAAACCGTCAACAGAAAAATTGTAAAGACACAGTAAAAAAGGTTCGGCACTTTTCGACTCTATTTCAATGCTGTTAAGATAAAAAAAGATTAAATATGTTTATTCAGTAAGTAGGCCGCACGGGCAGTTTTACACGCCAAAAATCTGCCAGTCAAAAGTAATTAAATCATTATTAACAATTTTACGATAATTATTCTTAATGGTAACATCGACGATTTATGACATATATTTTTCTCCGATTTTATATCATATGTGTATGTACACACAACAACACACCTAACTAACCATTAAAGACGGAGCAGAGAGAAAAAGAAAGAGATGTATATATGTGTATTATGTCAACAACATTCGATTCTAGTGCGACTCTCTTTCACGCAATATTTCAGATTTCTGAAGTGTATAGCTAGATGTGTTGCTGTGTGTACTTAAAAGATTTTTTATATAATCACGTCATGTTTATTAAAGCATACACATCAAATTAACAATAATCATGTTACATACTTATACAAAAACCAACTACCTATTTCTATCGAACATAACAGTAATCTAATAAATTACGTTAGGAGAGGGCATCATTCCCAACCTGATGTTAGGTACCTTATGTAGGCCAATATAATACTGAGACTTCCTCATCAATATCTGTCAACCTTTTTATCTGTCAATGTAGTCGGTTGAAATTCGGCTCTGGTCCGGGACAGTTGATCACAAAAAATCAAGTTTAGGTACAGTTAACCCTTTCATCGTCGAACAACTATAGAACCGAGTCGCAGAAAGCCAATAACTAATTTAAAATAGGTAATAAATTAATTGTGACTTAAGACTGCGCCGAGCATCCAGTGGCGCCCTCATTACTATTATTGTGTTTTCTAATTAACTAAAGAATTTCCTTGGAATCAGACGAAATGTTTTTGTAGTGCAAGTAAAAACACAATTTATGGGATCCGTAACAAACTTTAATAACAATTACCCTTTGAGTAGTCAGCTTAACGGGAAAAGGATGCCACTTTTTTCCGTTAAGTTAATAACTCAAAGGTGAATTGTTAGTAAACTATATGACTATGAGGGTATACTTACCTATAAGTTGTGTTTTTATTTGTAGTACAAAAACATTTTCGTCCATTTCAAGAAAATACTTTAGTTTATTAGAAAACACAATAAAAGTAATGAGGGCGCCACTGTACATCAGGCGTACGCTCGGCGCAGTCTTAACGCTGTCATTATGGCAGGGTTCTATGGAGGCTCAACAATTACAGTTTTTGACCGTTGAAGAACGCTACTAATTATGGTAAACAGTGGATCAGCGTAACAGCGTCTACCGTCATCACGTGCCGCTCGGATGACACTTTAAATCAATAGCTGCATAAGCATTTGTACCGGGAACCGTTGAATCAGCCAATCTCGCAAATACCTTACTTGCCAGTAAACAATTTTTGTACGTAATAGTCTGCCTTATTTTAACGTCACTGTTTAATCTAAGTCAGGTATAACTCATATCGTTTTTAATAGATTTACTTGTTAGTAATGATTATATATAGTACAATAATATAAAAAATATATATAATTATATTAATTAGTATGATTATATATAGTGTTCACACTGTTGTGTTCCGGTTTGGGGATAAGACTACCTGTGAAATCACTAGCATAGAGGCATTCCATCTTAGTCCTCAGGGTTGGCAACGCATTTGCAGTCTTAGGATTGCATTGCAGTCTTGTGAATGCGAATGTCTATGGGTCACAGTTTCCACATACCATCAGGTGGCCTGTGTGCTCGTTTGTCTTCTCTATGCCATAAAAATAAAATGTAAATAATTTATTTAGTTAGTTAGGGCACTAACCAAAAGTGTTCATACAAAACCAGGGGGCCTAATATGGGTGCGTTAATCGCGTGATAAATTTTAAATATCGCATCCGTCACCTTCTGACAGGTAAATGACACGTGTCAAAAAGTGACGGATGCTTTTATCCACAGTTGACACGCGATATAGACGCAGCCATACTAGTCCCTCAGGGGCAACTTGCGCTGCTGTTTAACCATCAAAAGAAGGAAATTTAATTGTTTAATAATTGTACCTGCCGGGATGCTGTCTGGTCATTACATTCACTATTTATCTGTGTAATTAAAACGCGTTTTTTTTAAGTTAACTCATTTTTTTAGGGTTCCGTAGTCAAACTAGGAACCCTTATAGTTTCGCCATGTCCGTCCGTCCGTCCGTCCGTCCGTCCCCAGTCTAGCTCAGAGACTCATAGTACTAGAAAGCTGTAATTTGGCATGAATGTACATATTAGTCACGCCAACAAAGTGGTAAAATAAAATTTTGAAAAATATTTTTTTTTAATGCACCTCCCCTACACGTAACGTGGGGATGTCTTTTTTTTTTCTTGCCTACCCCATAGTTTGGGGTGTCGTTGGATAGGTCTTTCAAAAATATTGCGGGTTTATGTAAACAATTTTTCGATTAAGGGATCCGTTTATGAAATATTAAGCTTTAAAGCGCTATTTTTTGTTAGAGTCAAGTGTCCCCCCCCCCCCTACAGCCAAAACTACAAGTACTAAAAATCTGAAAAAAATCTTCAACGAAAGCGCATATAACGAATTTTAAAGGAAAACTATCACGGCTAAGTAGACATGATTAGTTCCTGAGATACAGGCGATTAACGGGTTTATACCTACTAAAAATCATCTAAGACAGCGCCAAATAACTTTAAATAGAAAATTGTTTCATACATGTTGATTTTTGAGATAGTTTTTTGTGTTTGTCGTTACGGCTTCGGAACCCTACACTGAGCATGGTCCGACATGCTCTTGCCCGGTTTTTTAAAATGAAACTGACTGGTTGACTGATCAACCAGCACAGTTGAAACCGTTGTACTCGTATCTAGGGATTTGAATTTTGTAGGAAATAGTTCTTGGACATCCTTGAGGAGCAATAGGTTTTTTTTTTGGAAATTCATCTTCTAAAGCCTAAAAAATAATACTTGATTAGCTACTCTCCGACCGGTTTACACTACTATACCGTCCTCTGTCACTGTCCACTGGCCTGGACCAATGTAAATCGGGCTTAAGAAGCGGGAAACTAATTTTACGCGTACGAAGTCCCGGGCGACCTCTAGTATTTATATATTTATTTGTCTGGTTGTAATCACGCTACCGGAAATTACTAAGGATTGTTTAGAAAATTGCTTGGGGTTTTTCGGTTCAAGAAATTGAATTGTCAAGCAAGTTTTGCATGTTTCAACCCGAGCGACGCGACGGCGCCTAGTACCTAGGTACCTACTACTAGGTAGTGTCCTAGGTACTTTCTGATTACACGGCAGGTGCGTCCATTCCCAGGCGCGATAGAGGGGTACTCGGCGCAAGGTTTTCGCAGTCACGATAAAACGAATATATTTACGGACAGGAAAATCCGTGGGTTCTGTCACCTGTTAAACAATAATGAAGAGGTAACATTTATGATCCAGTTTGGCAGGACACCGCGCCAACCGATGCCATGTATTGACTGCGAGGGTCTACCTTAAATAGTCGCTGCCGGCAGCGAATGCATAAAGTAATGTTTATAATAGTGTAAGCGAATGCTGCAAGGGCCTTGCTTGATTGTAATTAGAATTACCATAAACTTGATCGTTGCGAGTTCATTTACAAGTCAGGTGATCGGTTTATCTGGTCACTGACCATGTCCCTACATCTTGTTGATACTTAGATATTGCAAACTGCAGCGCTGTCGTCTTTTGTTTTTATAATGCCCTATCTATTGCCCAGCCTTAATTGAACTATTCTAGGACTGTGTTCTATTCGGAAAATGAATATTGCTTTAGATGTGTTACCGTATTGTCAAAGTTATGATAGCTCTTATTTACTTGACAACAATGGCGAACGAATTAAACACAATATCATAACATGTCCAATGTAATATGATTTTCCCGTGTTGAATAAAGGCCATGTTAGGCAATTTGGCCCTAAATAAACAGGTAGCGCAGATGTGGACAATTATTGGGTATCATTTATATATTTAAAGTATATTTTTTTATGTTTGTGACGGTAATGCGGAGGTCAGTCCGCGTCACTAGTGTCACTGTAACGTGGTCAAAGTCCAATACGCTGAGTAACTCTACACGCCTGACTCATTCAACATTGACCCACAGATAATGATATTTGATTCCAACTATTTAGTGACAAAGTGAGATCACTACATTAGAAGTGGCTCTCATTGTTAGATTACGAAATTTTTATTTACTATACGGTTATTGTTAATGTTTCTATGTAACTGTTTACCATGTTCTCGTATTGTATCGTCAAGAAAATAATAAAATAAGGTATCGTAACGATGACAATACGATAACATAACAAAAGCAGTATGGTTTCACCGAGTAGAACAGAGATCCAGGTTCTGTGCCTCTCGCATACATTGATGAAAGCATTATACTCATAAGGTTCCCTTCTCGGCGGCCTGTTAAAACTACTGATACTACTGATATACAGATCGAAAGTGAGTGGACGGGTCGGAAGGGGCCGCCATAGGCGTACTTTTTCGAGTCAAATCGGAGAAATACAGGAAAAGGGCCGAATCTTAAGTACCCGTAACCGACGTGCGTGCATGACTCGATGTATGAATGTGGAAGAAGCGAAAGAAATTTGTCAAGATCGTAGAAAGGAAAGAAGTGGTCTCTGCCTAACCCTCTGGGAAACAGGCGTGATTTAATGTATGTATGTATGTACGAGTATGTAGTGGTACTAATGCTGCAGTGTTTAAGATAAAAAAGGCTTCTATTTTAGGCGGTCAAATTATATCAACTTTTGATCGGTAATGGACTAAATAATGGTGGTATTGTTTTGAGCTCGGGTGCCATTACTGCCAAGAAGTATGAGTTATCCAAACGGTGGTGACAGTACGATAACAGGTCAAATACGATGTCGTTTACGGCGCCTAGAATCTCCGCCCTGGTACAGTCGAGTTGATAAATAAATATGTGTACACTTAAGTACGTTGTCTATTTAATGTTATGTTTAAACTGCCATATATGAATCGTCGCAGCGATTAAAGTGACAAGGTACTAAAGTGTACATATTTAGTGATCCACACACACAGCGGTCCGTGTTTCCAAAAGAACGAATATCCATAAATCACTTGTTCGTGGTATGTGTAAGTGTTTTATATATGGCTTTCAAGTTAAAGACCTTTAAAAATAATATTTTCTGGTAATTTTGAACCTAACAAAGAACAAAACGCTACACGCTACATCAAAATTGGTTCAGTATTTTTGAAGTGGCTCCCTGTTTTATTTAATTATTCAATTTATTTATTTGGGTCATCAACAGCAATACATTTTATCAAAACCAATTAAACATGATACAAAACAGTAAGCACAAAAATACAGTTAAGTGAAACATAGGCAACAATTTTAACAACTTGCATAATATGAGATGAGAAAAACTAAACTTAGCATAAGGATACGTTGAGTAGCGAGAGATATGCATGCGTGAGTGTGTGTGTGTGCGTGCATGTGGTGTGTATGTAAGTATGTGTGTGTGTTATATTTGTAAACAACTGTACGAACAAAAGACGGACGGGCGAATATTTTTGCCTGCGAGTGTAGTTTTTTATCCCTTACGCAAACGCAAACAGAGTAAGTTTAACGTTTGTCTATCTCTCGCATCGTAGCTTTCAAACGAATGGATCGATAAGGACGTGGATTAAAAGAAAGCTCTTTCAATCAGGATGATTCTCAGCTGGTTGTAGAGTAATCAGCTCTGAAGTAGAGGTCGCCATTACATCAGAGGTTTTTTCTACTTATTTAATTGTTGTGTTGCTTTTCTATTTTTCAGTGACGCAGGCGGTGGACGAGGAGACGAAACTGGCGGTGCCTAACGACGGCAGCGACAACTTACTCATGGACTGTCCCCACGCTACAATCTACATTCGATTCCCGCATGAAAGAGAGCTCAAGGTGAATGGTTTATTATATACTTGAAGGAGGTCAACTTGATAGGTTAGACGCCGTATTATGATGAGCTTTTATAAACCTACCAAGTTTCAGTTCGATGGAAAGCATAAAACTATAGGAACCGCATATCACTGCCTCGAACAATGCCTGGAATTTGTCAGCTTTGAAAGCTTATACGGACTCAGCTCTCAAATAAGCTACAGTGCGAAAGCTCCTAAGCAGGCTTTTGGAGTTGTACCTCTCTCTTATTCGCTAACCTAACCTCTTATTATAATATAGTCTAACCTACTTTCAATTTTGGTTTGTACAAAAGGTTTCGCCGTAGGTTCTTTGTCTTGGCACAGATCCGCTTGAGGGAAATCGCACACCCTTAGGCTTTTGTCCCACTGCCGACGATGAGCCAATCAACTAGTGTTATGTGTCTCTTTTACTGACTCGGGATCTATATCTTTTGTTTCGATAAACTAGCGAAGAGAGTTATCGCTGGCTGTTTGAACAGCCAGCGATCAACTGTTTATATATGTGTCTCTTTTATTGACACAGAATCTATATCTTTTGTTCGTTACTTAAGCTAGAAAATAGATAGCTAATCGCTCCCTTACCGGCAGGTATTGCTTATTCTTTTTTTTAAATATATTTGTAAAGGTTGATCACCACGTAGTTATATGTTCGACGTGCGCAATAAAACTTTATTGCTAACTCCACACAATCGAACTTGCTCGAACGATCCTAAGAACGTCGAGCAAGCTTGTACGTGGATAACAAGACTAACGGTACAATGTTTAGGGTTGGCGCTATATGGTGAAACTGGCAGCTCACAACAACGGCGCTCATATACACCACCAACAGCTGACCAAGGAAGATGTGCCGGCGGTCGTGGACAAATGTATCAGCTTTATTTACGCACATGGTGAGTGTAGCTAACAAAGGAATTTGCAGGCCGTAAGGTTGTTACGCACGATCAGTTTGAAAGTCACGTTTTAAAAACTCAGCGCGTGTAGAAGCAAAATTGAGTTTACATCCTATACACGCTCAATTTTTATTGACAGCTTAAACACTTGAGAGAAAACTGCCAGTTAAAACTCATCGCCAGTAGCCGCCATTAGGGCTGTAATTAAAAAGTGATCTTGGCTAAGATGTTCGCTTCACGATACCCCAAAGTATTTCGATGTGTATGAGTGTCGGTTGTCGTTAACGTTTGGAGCATGCATATTGTCTAAGCATCGGCGATTTAAAGATATATTCCTTCGCCCATCTATTAATGATGCAGAATAAGGACGAGGTTACGTTTACATCATCTTGCAATCCCTTTCTTTCTTTACTTGAAGCTACCAGGGTCTTGCAGACCTTGGCCTCTTCCGTTCCGTTAGGCCTCGTTCAATGGTCGGCAAAGCGATGTGAGATGCGTCGGGCGATGCGATGGCGTTTGTGGGGATACTCCATATGTCTGTCGCGCCGCCCGACGTTTCACGCATCGCGTCGCCGATCCCTAAGCGATTAGTCAGATCCATTTCCCAAATTCGATAATTCGGCGTAGCAATTTTTTCCCCCTCATTTTACCCCCTTATTTTTCTCCATTTATTATTTTAAACATTTAACGCCTACGCACTCATCCATTTACTGTAGCTTTTTGCAAATTGCTTGTCCTCATTTCAAAAATCACTTTTATAGAAACCTTGAAGCTCTGTGTTTATGCTTTATCCTTTCGGACCTGCTGCAAAACTAACATAACCTAAAACAACCTACCTACCTGGACTTGCCTATTTCGACTAGTATGTGGAATAATCGAGTTTGGGAAATATATCTAACTGCTCCCCTGAGCCCTTCTTGCATGGCAAGTATAACTTCTAGCTTTTCAGCCAGTGAAATTTCATTGTGCCTATTTTGCTCAGGACTATGTTAAAGCCAGAGGAACATATTTGAGTGAGGACATTATAGGCAACGCCTTACAGTTTCTGTTGCAAGAGCAATCTAGAAAAAACTGGCGAGATTCAGGGCGAATCAAATTAGTAATTAGAACCTTATAAATTTCCAGGCAGCCTGTCAGAAGGTATATACCGGCGGGCCGGCAGCAACGTCGTCCTGTCAGAGCTTCTTGCCCGCTTCCGCCGTGACGCGTGGTCCGTCCAGCTCAGTCCTGGCCAGCATTCGGAGCACGACGTGGCCGGCGTGTTGAAGAGATTCTTCAGGGATCTGCCTGAGCCTTTATTGACCCAGAATAAGGGGGATTCTGCCTCGACGCAGAGTAAAAGGGAAGCGCTGCTGGCAGCTTTAGGTGAGGGTTCTAGGATAGCATAAACAAGTAGAAGTATTACCTAAATCTTTTAAGTAGCGGTCGCTCTTTTGGGGCTGATGACGTCCATTTGCATATTAAAGTTGAGTGATTAGATTTCATCGGGGTATCGCGGAACCGGTCCTGCATAACCCTTATTGAACTTTCCGAGTTCATCGAACTGCAGTATACTTCAGTCATGACATTGATGGACAGTAGCTAAATCATCAAAAAAACATTACCATTTACAAAAACGATTGTTTTATTATAATATCTAATTGTATGATTAAATACTAGTGTTATAATTAATTATTTTAAACAATACTCGCCGAATTAACATTTATAAAAGAACATTGACTCAATTTGCCATTTTCATTGTTAAAGAAATTATTCTGCTGCATTCAGATTAGATGATTTTCAAATAAGACATGGAAATGTTAAGTGACCATAAGTTTAGTATGAATTTGGTAGTTTTCCGAAGTATTTATGTAGTATATTATGTTTCCCTAATTAATACGAAAATTATGGTCATTTAAGATTCCATTGTCCTATTTGAAAATCATCTAATCTGACAATTAAGAAATTAAGTATGTAGGGTGGCCATGATCCTGAATAAAAAGATTTCATTAAATGTTAGTTTCAATAAGAAACAAATAAATTGTTTAAACGCCATTAAATCTATTACGTTATGTTCCAAATGGTGTAGTGAGTTTTAGTATACTTTGTTGCTACACGGCCCCGCGTTCGCCCTGTATTGATACATTTATTTGATTAACATCAATGACACGTAAAGTTATTTGTACGTGACCGTGGCACGCGTATTCAATCAGTACAAATCGGAAGGAACCGGGTGATTGCTGACAATATAGCAATTGAAACGCCGAATACAGCTGCGCGGAGGGCGACCGTCAATCGCTGCAGCAACCACCTTCTCCACTGTTTGGGAAATGCAGCAGTGGTTTTTCTTACTCAGCAATTGATGCTCTTTCATATGAGCTTTGGTTTTTTGAGGAGGTCGATCATACTAGATACCTAAGTACGAGGCGTCTTTATCACGCTGCTGCCACTGATAAGGCCAATGATGAGGGCTTGCAGCATTGCATTATCGTATAGTCCTACACCTCCCCTGTTTCGAGGAACAAACGAGAGTTTAGTGTCATGGGCTCCCCTACTATCACTGCCTGAGCCACTGGAAGTGTTTGCAGCTTTAGGTAAATGTACTAAGATTATATTGACTAGTAGTAGTTATTACTTAAGTCTTGTAGGGATCAACGGATATATTGTAATTACTGATGCAGAAGTCGGGTAAAGACGCGAAACAATTAGCAGCTTTAATTATTATAACAGCTATTGTTAACGTAAGTCACTGCATAAAATATTGTTCTTTCTAGATGAAAAGGATCCGGTCGTACGAAATTCGACATACCGTCGCCTGATGTGTTCGCTTCCGCTCGTAGCGCGCAACACGGCGCGCAAGCTGTTCGCGCACCTCCACTTCCTCCACACCATGTCACACGCCAACAAGATGAGCGCGGAGAACCTCGCCTCGGTGTGGGCGCCGACCATTATACCTGCGGCTCTGGTAGGGACCTCTATGGGAGTTGTGTTGCCCTAGTACTTGGCAATAAAGTTATAGTTATAAGGATGGTATTCCGCCTGTCCAATATCTTTGTACGTGCAATTTGATCAATAAAATTGGGTTTTCAAATAGTATAAAAACTTGAACCAAGATATTGGATAAGTGGTAACAATTTGTTAAAATTTTGTATGTAGAAATTCGTCAAAGATATTGGACAGATGGAATACCAACCTAACTGATGTTCCGGCTGGTAAGGACCTCATAGAGAATTGCGATGTCCTAGTACATAACACGAGAAATTTGATTGGCCAATTCACTTTTGTTAAAACTCATTGATTGGCCGAATAGCAAACAATACCTAGACCATACGGTTTACTGTTTAAACTTGATGCATTTTTTATAACCAGTTCATGCACTCTCACAAATGCAGTGATTCTTGAATTATAAAACCGACGACATGTTGCACGAGAACACAATTTCTTATCTCTTTTAGTTTTTAACTTCTAACTTCCACATACAATACAAGAGAGAGCTCAAAAATATCCGACACGCTTCTATAGTCCTCTAGTAATAGTTCATATGGCATCATATTTCGTAACATAAGTTGTATTTTATCTTGATTTCTAAGTAAGCTTATCAATAGGTACTAAAGCTAACTGAAAGACCGAGATAAAACCGAGCTTAGCAATATATCTGGGCCTCTATTCTATTCCGTCAAACCATATTACTTTTGACATGTTATTGTATTGTTCTTAACTCGGGCGCCATTACTGTCACTTTAATTGGAGCTATCATACATAACGTTGACGATACTGTAACACCTCGGTAGAGAAAAGTCTATGAACACTATTTAAAAATAGCAAGGCCTTCTTTACCTGCCGTTAAAGCAAAAAGGCATTACACTTATAGTCTATACTTTTAGGTATTTAAAAAAATGTAAACATTCCAAATCACGTGACTTTGTTAAACAACCAATCAAAACTGTTTTATCGAACTTTGACGTACGACGACTTTGACGGCGGCAGCCAATAGAAGCAGAACACTGTCTACTTCTATTGGCTGACGAACTATATCACGTGGTTGTTTTTTTTAAATGCCTAAAAGTATAGACTATAGGTAATCAATCATACTCTTATACTGCCTTTTTCTTTTGAAATACTTATATTCCAATACATCCCAATCATTCAACAGACAAGCAGCACACTCCAAACGGCTTGGTCCTCCAAAGAGGTGTTCGTCGTTCGCGACCTGATAGCCCACTACGAGGCTATCTGGGAGCCCACGGAGGCGGAGAAGCGGCGCGAGGGTGCCGTCCGGCGGGTCCTCATGAGGGTCCTCAGCAACATAGCGCCCGCCGCGCCCCGGGCCGCGGGGGACCTCAAGGCCTGGGTGTACGTTAAGGATCGGAGCACTTGCTACCAGGTCGCGGTAAGTAGTCGGCATTTGTTTAACCCCCTACTCGCGTTTTATAAGCAGAGGGCGGAATTGCTCATGGCAAAAATCAAACGTCAATAGAGTTGGAACGTTGAATTTTATCGACTTTTTCTTCTATCTTCAGTTCAGTAACCTTTTACATTTCTGACTTTAACATTAACCTCTTTGATTAGCTAGGTAGTTGACCATTTGACCTCTTTGATTAGATTAAAAGTGAATTGTATGGCAGTTAACTGTCATTTGTGCCACTAGTCCTTTTGCAACTAATTCACGTTTGAAAAAAAAAAAAAATCCTCATGTCCGTATTAAAAAAAAAAATGTTGTTCTTGTTCATGGAAAAAACTTCCGGACGAATCGTTGTTGCGGAAAGATACGCTAGGTAAATATAATTTCAGTTTATTCGATAGTCGATAAAATTCTACGTTCTAACTCTATTGACGTTTGATTTTTGCCATGAGCGATTCCGCTCTCTGTTTATAAGTTTAACGATCCGTCCATAATTCAAAAGCTATCTCTTCTGAATCGTAACAAATAGCTGATTGAAGTTTCGGTGCTATCTTAAATGATTTTCAGTAGGTATTAACATTTTAGTTGCCAGGCAACCAAGATACAATGATGTCTGCTTGTGTTGATGTTTTTTTCCTAATTCGTTACCTTATTATTTATTTTATTTATTTATTTATTTATTCCAATTATTATGGTGTTTTCGTTGAGGATATTTATCCGACTTTTCATATTTGTAGTTTGGCTGTACGGGTCGGGTTATGTAACCTGTAGCAAAAATGAGAATAAGTTAAAAATCGAAAAAAATATAAAACAAAAATAACTTCATAGTTGCATAGGTACAGTCAAGGAATTTAATTGCTAGTCCACTTTAGACTATGTCAAAGTGACGTAATCAATCAAAACGTAAGAGACATCTTATGATTTTATTTACAGTGTCAATTTGACGTAGTCCAAAGTAGACTAGGAATTAAATTCCGTCACTGTACATGTGCCTGAGACATATTTTTTTTATCTTCATGGTACCGACATAGATAGTGAACAAACATAGTCAAACCAGAAGGTTTGCTAGTTTGACTACGTAACCCTAAAAAGGTGAAACATACGTCTTTGTTAATTTTACAGTCCGGTTCTTATGGTCATATGCCATATGTTGTATTTACATAATTTGACATAAAGTCATAACTATACTACAGGCTTACAACTTATTTGATAGCCTGGGTATGCTTATCGTACCTCCCCCCCACTCTCAACTAAGTTTTACTCCTATATCATATATCCTATAATTGTACTAAAGTCGCCGTCAATAGAATTTGCAAAAGATGTAAACTATAACTAGGGTTAGGACTCTTGGTGGCATATCGTGGTTCTAGAATACATGGAGTCGCCAATTCCTAATTATTATAAACATACCACTTTGAGTTTGGCCTTCAGTATTGTCATATTTCTAAATAAATTAGATGCACGTTTAAAGAACAGTCAACGCGCGTTAAAAAAACGTTTGTGTAAATAAGGGCAATTTTTTTTAAAATTGAATTATTTCTTTCTTTGCTTTTGGTGGCGCTCCTTGGGGGAGGCCTATGTCCAGCAGTGGACTGCAACAGGCTGATATGATGATGATTGCTTTCTCTCGTACCGAGGGTTGCGTACCATCACCCTACTAAATCATCACAAAAAATACGCGACTATAGTACGAGGCAGATAAAAAGTTATTCCCGACACTTTGCTGTTACTACTATTCCTTTACACGTAACATTTAATTACAGCATTGTTTTACTGCTCTTCACATTACGCGTATCAATAATCACATATATTACACACTATCCTTCTTACTTATAAACATGGAATAAGCTTGGAATGGTTTATGCCATGCTTTGTCACTTTCTGTTAGATGTAAATGTCACGATTACAGATAAGGACAAAGCATGGCATAAACCATTCCAAACTTATAAGTAAGGGGGTATTAGTAAAATAATATGGAATGATATGTAATCCCCAGCTAACACCAAATACCACGAGCGCCGACATCTGCATACAGTTATGCGAGAAAGCCAACGCGGAGTCCCACCAACTGATGCTAGAAGAGATAATATGCAACGAAACAATGAAGCGAGTAGTGCATATCGACGAAATCGTTCTCGACGTAGTGCTGAGGTGGGGCTATTGGGATGAGGAGGACAGGAAGGACAACTACCTGTTGGTCAGGGAGAATAAAGTACTGCACGAAATGGAAGCGCTCAGGAGTACCTCGCAGGTCTGCGCGGAGCTCAGGTTCGCCAGCGAGAGCGCGAAGACGTTCAAACTGCACATGTTCGAGTTTCAAAATGGGAAGCTGTGCTACTTTAAAGATAAACAGGTAAATAGTAGTAATAACGTTCATTGAATACAGAACGGACACAATCCGAAATGAGTCAGTATTGCATTTTAAAATTAGAAGCGGTTGGAATACGATTTTTAATGGAAGAGCAAATTATTTTGGAATGTGTCCGTTTTGTATTCAATGCGCGATATGACGGCCGCTATAATATTATTTGACATTACGGTGTCAGTCACAGCCCTCTGGGAAACTTGAATTTTGTTTACAACGTTCTTTGTGACGTCATTCACCGCTGTATTACGGCCGCTATATGATGGCACCGCTATCATAGGAAACTTAAGTCAACTAATATCGATGCGGTTAATTTATCTAAATAAAACAACACTTAAAACATAATTGTAAATATGTTTTTGATTGGAATATTATCATAAAATACTTTATATTAGTCATCTAAAAAGTTGAATGAATACTGAATAATACTTTCTCTTTTATTATCAAAGTGTAAGATAAGATAAGATTTATTTATTTGTAATAATCATACATAGTCAGTTTTACATTAATATAGGTGTGATAATATCAGATTCAATAGCATATAAGCTAGTTCTCACTATACATACATTTAAGACTGCGCCGAGCGTACGCCGGATGTTCAGTGGCGCCCTCATTACTTTTATTGTGTGCTTTAAACTAAAGTATTTTCTTGAATTTGGACGAAATGTTTTTGTACTACACAATAATAGTAATGAGGGCGCCACTGAACGCTCGGCGTTTGCTCGGCGCAGTCTTAATTGCGTTATGTCATTGGATTTATTGATTAAGTTACAATTGTGAATAATATTATTAAGTTATTAGGCACTTAAAATATTCGAAACATTTATTCAGCAACATTTCGACATACTTACAATGTAGGCAAACAAGCCACCGAACATTAAATGGTCTCACACGGATGTCTTCATTTTTAAGTTTTAAAATGTAAAGGTTTACGTAATTATACTGATTTCAATAAAACAATTGACACGGATACACGTCGACCACTAAAAAGATTATGACGTGTCATCGGAAAGTAAGAGGATTTATTTAAACAATCGATTTGTCGATACAATTGATAAACATTTCAATTACTATATTTGTATTAATAAATCCTTACTGCTTAAAATAACATACTTAACATACCAAAGGCAAACTTAATGCTGTAAGACATTCTCTACCAGTTAACCCTGTCCCTATAGTTACGTTGCCGAGTATCCATAGTACAAGCCTAGAGCTTAGATTGAGTCTAGGTCAATTTGTGTGAGATTCTCCCCTAGATAGAACGTTGAACGTTGAAACAGAAGAGGTTGAAAAAGTCTATTGTAACGTTCCAGGGCTCGCACAAGATAGACGAGTGGAACATCAAGGACATATTGTGGTATGTCGGGCACGAGGCCAAACGCAACCCGCAGTCGCGGTGGGCCATCACCTTTATACCGAGGAACAACAAACCCAAGAGGTGAGGCGATCACTCAATGTCGTACACGCATGTATACATACATAATTATTAGGTCCTTACCTATGAAATTGGCGTGTTATATGCATTTAATTTTGTGGATTTTTTAGTAACGTCAAATGCAAATCAAACAAAATTCTGTCAGTAATATTGGACACGTCTAAGCTGTATTATAGATACCTTAATTACTTAAAAATAGTTAGCTTCATTAAACTCTGCGTAATTCAAACACTTGATCTCGCAGCACATGAAAAGAGTTGAGTTCACAGTTTAATTTTAAACATTAAGTAAGAAATTCAACCATATTATTTGTATCTAAAATAAATCTTTTGTAACATAGTGTATTAATGAAATTTAAATAGAATTTGGATGTTAAAATTTTAATGAATAAATTCCGTACAAAATAACACACGTAAAAAAAACACAAATTTCATACGTAAGGACCCAATATATATACCTTCACGCCTTCATTTCCAGACTGGGGTAGGCAGAGCTACAGAATTGTGGTGACACTCTGGGAATAAAGGCATGAGTTTATTTATATACAAACAGCGTCAAGGTTAACTGACCACTAGTCAGCCTTATTGTAAGGTGACAAGATTCACAAATGGTCAGTTAACTGTGTTGTTGATGGTATGTATGTAATTTATGCTACATTATTGCAATAGTTCGCTGTAGAAGCCTGAAGTATTTCTGTAAGGGTTGGTTACATACATACATACATTAAATCACGCCTGTTTCCTAGAGGGGTAGGCAGATACCACTTCTTTCCACTTGCTACGATCTTGACAAATTTCTTTCGCTTCTTCCACATTCATACATCGAGTCATGCACGCACGTCGGTTTCGGGTACTTAAGATTCGGCCCTTTTCCAGTATTTTACCGATTTGACTCGAAAAAGTACGCCTAGGGCGGCCCCTTCCGACCCGTCCACTCACTTTCGATCTGAATATCTCTTTCGTCAATCTTCTTTCATCCATCCTTTCCCAATGACCGAACCATCGAAGCATGCCCTTTTCAATCTTAGTCAATACATCTTCTTTTATTCCACATTTCTCTCTGACTTTTCCATTCCTTACTCTATCAATCAGTTTCACACCACACGTACTACGCAAAGAGCGCATTTCAACTGCATTTACACGACTTTTTTGCTTGTCCTGCCACACCCAACATTCACTACCATACATCGGGGTAGAGGCCAGCACTCCATTGTGAACAGCCAGTCGGGCTTTTTGTGAAATGCCCGGTCTGCTCACAAAGGAGTACAGGGCCCCATTAATTTGATTCCCCGCATTCACCCTCCTCTCGATATCCTTCTCACACTTACCATCTCTTGTAAACACACTTCCCAGGTATACAAATTCGCTCACTTGTTCTACTAATTCACCATTTATATTGGGTTGGTTAAGCAAGGTTAAAAACACGCTCAGCGGTGATTCTCTTAACTGCGGCCCGGAATTATGGTCGCGGCTTTTGACAAGTTGGAGGGAGGAACACCGCTGTTTATCGACAAATCGATAGTTAATTTATTGATGTCCTTATTAAATAAAATGCCAAATTTTGATTTCCGATGAAACTTCTCTTTTCAGCGGTCGATGATGAAAAAAGTTCGAAGCATCAGAAAGTTACTTCCGTTTAAATTGCTTTATTGAAACCAGTATAATTACGAGAGCCCTTATATTTTAAATCTTTAGAAAATATCCCAATGAGACCACTTAACGTTAGGTGACTTGTTTGCCTACCGTTTGATATAATGAAACAGAAAATATTACATACATACATACATACATAAGCTCACGCCTTTATTCCCAGAGTGGGGTAGGCAGAGCTACAGAATTACTAACAATTCTAAAAACTTGTTAATAATTCTGTAACCACATTTTGCACAATTAGGCTAAGATGTTTACCAGTGTATTAGTGACAGGTTGCAAGCCCATCGCCTAACAGTACTACACAGCCTTTATTCCCTTAGTCGTCTCTTACGACATCCACAGGAGGACATGGAGTGTCTATTCTTACCCGGCAACCACGCGGGGAAATATCATTTTATAGCTTTCCGATATTTCTAACATTTTTCATCAGTCACTAAGTCAAAGTGCGAGCAAACATTGGCTGTTGAACAATGGCTTGGATTGTTTACATTTTTTTAAGTGTGTAAACAAACAAGAGTATATTTTCTTTCTTTCACAAACTTGCTCGTACCCCCAGGAGCAAGGAGCGCCCCTGGTTCGGCTGCACGGTCGCCGGCGCCGTCAGCGAGGAACAGCTGCGCTGGACGGCCGCCATGACGTGCGCCGAGCACGCCGCACTGCTCCCACCGCCCCGCCTCCTCATCCCCTGACCCCTCGCCTTGCAGACGTGGAACGAAGTAAGGTTCACAGTCAAAACCTATCAAAAACAGCAAGGCATCAACAACTGGATGTGTTTAGACTTCAGCCGTGTACTCTTATATGGTTAAATTAGTGTTTTGTTCATGTCTAGTGGTTAGCTAACATGAGTGTAAAGGCTCGTATTAATAAACTAACGATTGAGATCGGAATTTTCAACGCAATGTTTAAGACTGTCGCAATCTTGCTAGGGCTATTTTTTTTATCGATGATTTTAACGGTCCACCGAATAAAAAATATATTTTTTTAAATTTTGTGGTATAGTTATTTCGTTATAAGTTTACCTCTTTTTTGGTTATATCGTAAATTATAGTAAAATTGTTAAGTCTTAGATTAGTCATACTCAACCGGCGGGCCAACCGCACAGTACAGGGTATAAATATGTACACACCCCAAAGTCTCAAAGATATGTATACTTACAGACATTATTACTATGGCAATAAGGTCTACGTGTACATATTTTTGCACCTTTGTGCGGATGTTATTTTTACCCTTGACGTTACCAACGTATAACTAAAATAGACACAACCTGACCTCTAGTCCCCGAGAGCATCGAAACTATTCTATTCTCGCGCCTTCCCTCATGAACGCCAGCTTTAAGGAATTGACAAGCCAAGAGCAAAATTCAATTGCGGCCCACATGATGTAGCAATAACGCTTATGTGGCCCAGGAAAAAAAAGCGCTGAGTATTACTCGTGCTGTTAGATGTAACAACACAAACATAACAATCCCGTAACTTACCACTTTACATGCAAATTATAACAGTCGAAAATGTATCGCCACGAATTGCCTTTCATTTAATAATCATCGATATAGAAAAACAATCTTAATATTGGGTTGTTACCTATGAAATTGGCGTTTTTTACGTGTTTTATTACGTACGGAATTTATTCATTTCAATTTTAACTTTCAAATTGTTTTTAAATTTCATTAACACACTATGTAACAAAGGTTTTTGATACGAATAATATGGTTCAATTTCTTACTTTATGTTTATAATTAAAGTGTGAACTCAACTCTTTTCATGTGCTGCGAGTTCAAGTGTTTCAATTGCGCAGTTTTATGAAGCTAACAATTTTTAAGTAATTAAGATATGTATAATACAGCTTAGAAGTGTCCAATATTCCTGACAGAATTTTGTTTCGTTTGCATTTGACGTTACTAAATAATCCGCAAATTTTAATGTATGAAAACCACCGTTTTCATAAAATTCTCCATATAACACGCCAATTTTATATGTAAGGACCTAATATTATGTTTCGCCGTGGAAATTCCGAGTCTCTTTTCTATTGGCTTAAAACGAGACTGGCGTGTGTGTTATCGTTTTGTCCATGTTTTGAGAGTCCTTGTTTCTTGAGGCACTCAATCGGTTTATTAATACTGGGCTTAAATACGTAACTAACTGTTTAGAATTTAGATACGTAGTTTATTAAGTACTAGATGTATTCTAATCGGCAGGTTTCGATTACAATGCAAAGCGTTCTTTTGGTTCTATGTGTCTCATGTTTAATACTTTGATAAAATCCACTGACAGCTAAAACATGTCGAGAAAGCCACTTTGCTCATATTGGTTTTCTGTACTATAAAAATTGGGATAAAGTGTTCCTACACTTTAGAGCAAAGTAAAAGGGCACTTGTCATACAAAATTTACAGACAATTGTATATAACTGAGGAAACTAAGGAAACGTTTATTATAGATGATAGTGTAGTTATTAGACGTAGTATAATTCAGTCAATAAAGGAGGTGTAGAATGCGTGACCAGGAACCTAAACGATTGATTACTTTAGAAACTTAAAAGTCCTGGCGTCTAGAAGATATACCGGAGAGGAGAGGGGGGAGGGTATAAAAAAACTCCCACTGTTGAATTTTTCTGACTGACTGACTGACTTTCAGTTTGTTCACTCTCTATGCATTCTAAACAAGTTTCTGAAGGAATCGCTTAGGCCCCTTTTCACGTCCTACTTTGTCGACTAGTAGCAAAGAAACTTAATATTAAAGTTACCACAAACATGGTTTGCATTAGCACAAATAAAAATACAGTTGGTGGTGATTAGATATACAATATACATGCGAATATTTTTGGTTAAGAATGTTTTTTGATAAGTTTTAAAGTTAAGTGACATAGCTATCTTCTTATTGTATTCATATACACACACATATGTAGTATTACTGTTGGATCCTACTGAACGATATAAGGTTTGGGGGAGTACATATACATGTCTATTGACAATTTTTTATCCACGCGGAAACGCCCCGCGTACGTACTTTGACGCGTCAAATTGAGTAGAGGGGCGCGCCGTCCTGGATTAAACACATCATGTTTGTGTGGGTGATGACACCACCCCAGAAACTGTGATCGTTGACGAGTCTCTAGTTTCTATTTTTGTGCTTCAAATCATAGAATTCATTGTTTTTTCAATAAGTTTACCAAATAACGAAACTGTGGCTCAAAAATAAACTTAAACTTAGTTTAAATCGGTGCTAAGATTGTGAAATAAATAAAATTATTGCATTGGCGGCGTTGGCTTGTAAGCCTACATGAATTCTAAGTATAAGGTTGCATTTCTACTAAGTCTGTAATAATCCACAAAAGGATCGTTACGCTGTGGTGCAACTATAAGGAAATAAGTTATCTTCTTGCTGATATTTTTCTTAGCTGCCTTATAGAGTTCTGTTAGACATTCAGCATAACACCTCGATACTTCAGTGACCAAGTATACCATTTGTTCACTTTGTAAAGTTATTAATTTGCACATTTCATTATTATAACTTTTTATGCCATATCAAGAAAAAAGGCGTGGAGAATATGCATTATGCATGTGATTCAAAATTCTAAATATACATTCAGTAAATAGGCTGCTTGGGCTTTTTTTCACAAGTCGGATTATTTAAAACCCTTTGTATTAAATTGTACATAAATACATTCTCCATAATGTTGAATATGAAATATTAGAAAATATTAATGCAATGCTAATGTTATTCAATAGGTAATATATCGATTTTATTGTATGAATTTATTGTATTTCTAACTAGCGACCCGCCCTATATCTTCGCTTCAGTTTGTGTGACTTTCCTGTAACACCCTGTACATACATTTATTATACGCATTAAAATCATTTGTGTAGTTTTAAAGTTCTAAGCGTATAGAAAGACGGACGGCGGGAAGTGACTTTGTTTTATACTGTGTAAAGATATTGAAAAAACCTTTTCAACAGGTGAAAAGAGTATTTAACGTCTTAAAAATAAGTTTAATTAATATATTCCCATGTCTTGTAAATAAGTATTATGATGAAATCAATTGTAAAAGACGTCTATATATCGGTAGGAAGTAGTTTAAATGTAAGTATATACGCTTTTTGCGAGAAAGTAACGTCGCGTCTTTATAATTACCGACGAAACATTGCCGAGAAATGTTGCCCGTGTGATCTGTATATCTCGTGGTGAGCAGTTGACGTGTACAGACTGACACACTAACATTATAAATATACCTAAGTAAGGGCTCAATTGGATTCTTGCTTGTGCGTAAATTGGTTATAAATTATGAAAGTGATGATATAATAATATAGATAATTATGATAATCATGTAATGTATTAGTAGTATGTTAATTATATTTTAGTTTTCACAGTACAAAAACCTAATTAAATGGTTTTGTACGACATTGTCACGTTTGTGCTTCCATTAAGTTCGTGTGTCGGCATAGTTCCGAGTCGCTAACCGAGTCTAATAATGTGTAAATAATTGACCGGTCATGTTATGTAATTATTCATACTATATTATATAATAATTTTCTTCTTTACCAATTACCTTGTGTGCAAAGCACGAGATAATGTGTGAGAGGGTTGCGTGTCAAAGTTGTGGGAGAGGGACAATCTGTTATTCGCGACAGCTTCCTCGCACTAATGGTAGAAAGCCAGCGACTAAGCTTTGCCTTTTTATGATATCCTAGTACCCGAAACTAATCAAGTTTCAAAATTCACTTTTACATCCGCTAGGGATACTACTGTCGAGATTTAAATAAACAGCAAGCTTTAAAAATCCTACTGCACTTTTTGATACTGTAGTTGATGTAGTGTGTTACCAGCACCCTGGCTTTTTTTAAAGTAAGTTAAAATAACGTATATCTGTAAAGTAACTATGACATTAGTTTAATTAATAAACAACTTTTCAGGCTTTGTTAACTTTCTAACAAAATATTAGTTGCCAGCAATGTAAAGTACAGCAATTTGACAAGTGTAAATGACAGTCGACGGCTACTTTGATTATTATGATCTGCCCCCGTACCACGACATGCCTTGTACCAAGCAACAGCGATACTGATAACGATCAACACACAGCATATGCACTACATTAAATATGGACAGTATCTAAGAAAATTAAATGTGTAGTTTTTTTTAATTGATAATACTTGCAAAAAATTGCTAAAGCAACATATCATCGGCAGTTTTAATAAATGGCCGCATGCCGGTAACACACTGTATGTTTAAAACATTAAAACACATAAAATCCGATTTAAAAATGCTTTTGTATTCAGTGATGTTTACGCCATCAAGACGAATCTAATGACTTATCAGTTATCAACTTATTTATCTGTAGGGTAGTCACGACGGGACATAGGAGCGTACATACATATACACAGGTCGAACTCCTTGTGGGCTTCGCCGCAGTCGCGTAAAAAAAAAGAAAATAACGGGCTCTGATTTCTCTCTCCCTCTAATCAAGTAATAATTAACCGCCGTACTCTGAGAAAATCGTTACTAAGGAACAACTTAACTGTCATTACAGTATATTTAGTATTTTTATAAAATAATGATAAGGCATAAATGTACAATGCTTAAAACTTAATAAAGTAATAAATAAAGTAATTGTATCATATCATATATAACCGCAATTAGTATAAAATATAACCGCTTTCACAAATTCAGCAATCAAAAATCTCCAAATATTTATCTCATTTAGATATTGTAATACAATTACAGTTAATATATTGTAGTAGTTATAGTATATATACAGGGGATCTATAATATTCTACTGAGTAAACCATATTGTTTGTGACATATTACAACTTACTTAATTGATAGTAATTTATCGTGTGTTTCGATTGTTTTATCGGGAAAAAGAGACCCCCTGTAAATGCAATTGGTTGGCAGTGTACCATCATCGTTTTCTCGCATAGTGACCGTATTATGAGATTACAAAACTTTTCAAGTTCCAGGCAGCGAAGCAGAGTACACTCCAGCAGCGTTCGCATCGTTGTATGGCGATAAGATAACCGGTGAAATTACTACCTTAGAAGTATTCTATCTTAGTCCTCAGGGTTGGCAACCCATTTACTACTACTACTACTTGCTACTTGTTTATGGATCACAGGGTACACTTACCATCAGGAGGCATGTGTGCTCGTTTGCCTTGCCAAAAAACAGCTACATAATCACCATCCCGACTGCCTGGAACTTGAAAGGATTTGATACCTCATCCGTCACTCTCGTACTTATGTACGTGTCAAAAGGTGACGGAGGTTTTATCCAAATTTTGTCACTAGATAAACGCAGCCAAATTAGGCCCCCTGAAACTTCCTGTAGCACCGACGGTTCTAGTGAACAAGAATGTTTTTTTTTTAATGGTCATTATTATAAGCTATTAGTTGAAAGATTACTTGGGTCGACTGTATGTTGAACTTTTTTACTGTAGATATGACTAGACATATAGGGTGAGAAATCCGAAGGAAACTACATCCGTAATGTATAAAGGGTGTTATTATAATATCAAATATAGTATTTAAATGTAATGTTAATCGTTATCAATCAAGTAGCTTGATTATTATAAGATATAAATAATAAAGAGTACGGCATTACCAAATTGTGTAAAAATATTAATTAACAAGTATTTATACGTGTATTGAACTATTGACATACTGAGTAATTGTCACACTCCTTTAAACTATCATCAATTTGAAACATACATATTTTAAAGTATAAAAAAATAGCCAAAAGTGAATGTCTTTACTTAAATATATAAATAATATATAAATAATAATTACTAACAGCTCGTAAATTAAAATATAACTGTTTTATGTCACAAAAAATATATGTAATTAATTATAATGTAGCACTTACCCATCGCCAACATGTCAGTGTACACTATTGAAATAATATGCATGTTTGTTATGGGTGTTAGGTAATTTACATCTCCTGTATAAGTGTTACGAAATGTTATTAATGTTCTTTAAAAAAACTTCCTTTTCATAAACCGTTTAAATCATAATATCGTGTACCTGTGTCTGATAATATAATATGACTAGGCAAAAAAGACTTGCAGAAAGAAATTATCGTGTCATTTCGAGAGTCGGGCAACATCATTCAAATTTTACTCAACTGCTGCTTTACGTGTCGGTTATCACTTGAGGATGCTGCACCTGCAACCAGGTCGAGTTATTTTTTGCCAAGCTATATTAACTCTTAATGTCATGTATTTGAATAGTAGAGCGTGCTGTATAATATTCGAGGTAAATAAAATATTTTTGAATGTCTATCATGAGCAGCTATGTTTACAGTTTTATGTATACTATAACTTGAATGCTGTAAATGATACGCTCTTAGCTAGGAAGACAACTCTATAGATAGTTAAAAATAAGCTTATAAATTGTACTGTACTAACTTAGTTCTTAATCAGGGCGTTAAATTTGAAATTTGGCTTCTAAAGTTTCTCTCTCTCTCTCTCTTTATTTACGAGCCATGCTTATTATCTGCTCAAAGTAATTTCTTCTTGGTCTATGATTTCTATGTCGTAATAATATTAACACTACCTACAAGTGAACACACAAATGAAACATATTCTTCTAGCTGTGTTGTCCTGTAAAATAAGAAAGAGAAGGAACTTTCGTCGTATCTCTTAACTCGACAACATTACTTTTCTCACGATTGGAAATTTATTAGTTCCTTATAAAACATGAAATTATTTTATCTCGCTGTTGTTTCTTCCTGTGTCAATAACAGCTCTGTTAAAACACAAGGCACAGAACTGTCACTAAATCAGCGTCTTGCATAATAAAGTACAAGCCCATACTGGTAGTAAAAATCCATGCAAAACCACTAATATTAGCTTGTACTTTTTTATGCAATCGGCCCCAGAATCCGTAATTTGACGGACTAGTGTGACAGATACGAGTTTTACTTTATCATTTTGTGTGTTGTTGGCAGTCGGGTGAATAGGCATTGCCTTTGTCAGTACAGCTTAATAAAAAATGGTTTGGAAAGCTGTTCAGAGTGAAATTAGCAACGTGATCAAATCTTTACCCAAAAATGACGAATTTGGTCGCCAATTCAGAATATTGTAGCTTCGTCTGTCCCCCCGCCCCTTTTTTAACCTAACTATTAATATTAGTACTATTAGTAATATAATGTTATTTTTATAAGAATTACTTTCTACCGGGACTTAACATGTATTTATTCTCACACTTTAGTTCAAAAAGAGATATTTATATGAATTTTGTTTCAAACCGACAGTAGTTGGTAATTATCAATATTATCATGCATTAGGATTACTCTTTCGTGGTAAGCTTTTGTAATATAAAATAAAAAAAATCATGCATTCTAAACCTGATATTTTATTTAACCTCTTATCCGTCTTTATCATTAAATTGGCTTGATAGCACCAAATTATTGCATAGTCATGCTCCACATGACATGACAGCGGTGCCAGTATTGATTAAAAGTGTTACTGTTATACAGGGTGGTTGATAAAGTTTACGTTACCAATCATCCTGTACAGGATATTAAATTAATTTTGAACCACTGCGAGTCTTACATTCGCTTGAGCACTAAGTATACTTACATAGGATGCATTTCTGATGGGATCAAATGTATAATATAAACAGGATGTCCCCGCAAATAATGTCAAGCGTAAATCCAGGGTTTAGGTGATCCAGGGTCCTTAAAGGATCAATTTTTCCGGTAGACAATGCATAAACTGAGGAAGTCTTTGGAACTGTTTCCATGAAATTTTTCGTGTTAATTGGCCCTCTACATAATGTGAACCACACTTAATGTATTGTTAATTTCTGGAATTAAATTCCTTTTTTTGCAATAGTTAATGTTATATATTTTTTTATTAATGTGCCATACGGATGAGCTATCCGGCTACATTAGAAAATAAAAACAGTCTATTATCTCAACTATCACCAAAAATGTCTCTGCGTTCGTAGTTAAGTAAAAATTGTAAAACGTCCATAATTCCTAAACTACGAAAAATCGCAGAACAAACGTAGGGTGTTCTGGATATTCCCGTGGGCTTCGTTTAACCCTCTATCACTCATGAACTTGTTTTTTTTTTAGTTTGTCAGATTCGAGTTAATACCAAATATATAAAACACGTGGGTATATTTTTTTTCATATTTTGTCAGAAACTGAATTGTTGCCTTGAGGCAATTGTAATTAGGTTTATGAGATTTAAAAGCCGTACTTGAGAAGCATAATACTGTAAGTGCCTTCGAAGACAGTGGCACTGGTAGGCTTATAGTACTTACTTCTCAGGTACGGATTAAGTATGATACAAAATCAGGGCTCATGCGATGATTAAACAAATCTATTCACTGAGACGGTATCTTGCCTACTGGGGCACCCTGTATATAACCGAACTGTAAAAAGCAATAGCAAAGATGAGTCGGCTTCTGGTAACCTTTGGGAGGGAAGATGGTGGATTGAAAAATGTCCGGCCTTTACTTTTGATTAATATTATTTACCGATTATATTCTCATTCACTTGACATTATGGCGAAATCACTACAAAACCTTCATTAAAACTGCGCCGAGCGTACGCCGGATGTATAGTGGCGCCCTCATTACTATTATTGTGTTTTCTAATAAACTAAAGTATTTACTTGAAATTAGTCGGTAGGTTTTTTTACTACAAATGAAAACACAACTTATAGGGATCATATAGTTTAATAACAATTCACCTTCGAGTTATCAACTTAACGGAAAAAATACCCCCCCCACCCCCCCACACACACACAGTTTTCTTCACTTTCTCTTGGTCAAATGGTCCTTTAATATTTCACATGCTTTAAAATAAAATTATTTAATCCGCTTTAATAACAAATAACAAATATTCTGAAAGAAAAACTCTCTGTCTATTTCGGTTCAAAAGGTTTAAAGGTCTTGAAAGTCAAGACGAACGATGAAAGTGGAAACCCTAGAAACTAGGTAGTTTTGGTCGTGAAAGACATACATATAGTTAAATTAATTTTTTATTAACGGCATACGGTTCTGAGGCTTTCTATATAAAAAAAACAAACACCGTTTCGTATATTTAGATTACTTCCACTATCATGTTTAATTTTGACTTCGTAATGATAATCTCCTGTTGTTCAATCATTATAATATAATTACAGTAAAACAATGGCAACCAGAGTAGGTAGTGCGATATTCGTAGCATTGTTTGTAGCCCCTGCTACGAATGGCTACGCCGTAGAGTCAGTCTGCACAGAATTCTCTTTCTTTTCAGAATCTTCTTTTAATTAATAGTTATTTATGTAACTGGTGAAAATTGCCCAATTATGCAACCAAAATATTAAAAAAAAACTACAATATGTGAGAACCTGTATCTGTCGTTACCCTGTATCTTAATGTTCACATTAAGGTATAGATCACCGATACTTAATATAGGACATTTGTCTATTGCTTCTGAACATAATATTATTATGTTGAAGTTATTATACGGATGTAGATAAAGTATAAAAATTACGTTCCGGTGACGGTGAAAGTGAGTAAGTGAGAAAGCGGAACCAACATGTGATTTCAGTTAATGTATGCCGGGTGGGTGTATGCATTCTTTTTTATTCTATATTTTCACTTGCAATAAATACCTAAATCCAGTTTTAGTTTTAAAACCAGATTAAAAACTCAGTCCCATATAATGTGTCCCAGAAGTAAAGAGACAATTTTCATACACAAAATGGGTCAAAGAAAAAACATCGATTTAACGTTAAACTAACCCTCGGGAACGCTTTCGCTTGTTTTCATTAATGAAGAGAGCGGAACAAGAACTAATTGGGCAAGTTTTTCAGAACTGTCAATGTCACGGGAAAACGCATACAATACAGAATTTTATTGAAGGGGAAGCTAGAAGCACAAGTAATAACAGAAATATAAATATGTTTTATGTAAAGAAAACCGATATTTTTAATAGATTACTGGACGACAAAGTACAGTTTCGACTGTTCAAAACATAAATTAATAAGGTAAACCACACGATTGAGCAAGTTCCATTGACAGCTGTTAGAGTTACAGCGGTAAAATTAAAGATATCGAGATCTGGTGTAGCCAGGTCGAGGGTTAATGATTCAAATGAAGTATACAAAAGAGCAGATTGAGATTGTAATAAAGTTTACGAAAAAAAATAGAAAGTTCTAATTATTAATGACGAGACCTGCCTTCTGTTGATACATGTTGTATTCCTGGCAAGCGATATTTTATTGCTTTAAGTTGAGGTTGATAGATATGGTCATTATATTAAAAAGCAAGCGGACAAACCCAAATATTTCACTGCATTTAACCGTCGGTGGACTAGATTGGCTAGAACTGTAGCTTTGATATCTTGAAGAGCTGTACGAGATGAGACGGACAGCAAACAACCTTAAAAAAAAGGTTATTTCATTTTAATAATACAAGATTTATTATGAACCAATAAACCTTGACTTTATTGCATTCCTTGTAATAAATATTTCTAATCTAATTGGTCTCTTTACTTCTGAGACACCCCGGTATCAACTGAATCTAAATCTAAAAGTAGATCTACGAGTAACCTCGACTCATATCGATTTAACTTTATCAATGTCAGTGGGGCAGGAGCGGTCGTTACCCTCGTCACAAGAAGTTTAAGGTCGAGGGGCGGGCACTTGGGACTCCCCTTCATGATAGCTTGGGACATTAGGATGCAAATTGAACAGCTGACGTACGACTGTACTCTTTTAACCTTATTGCAAACGGTCGAGGAGAAAAAGGACGGATATGGTTCATGAATTTTCTATCACCCGTTTTCATGTGGCGTAACCTACTGCAGATATTCTCTTCAGAAGTTATGCTATCCTAGTAACAAGTAGGCATTTGCCCTGCGCGTAGCTCGTGTAAGTCAGAAGGACCTTGAAAAACGTCCTTAGCTCTTTAGTAAGAAATGCGTGCCATTTTTTCTGAATGTATCGTTTTAGTTATTGATATTTTATTACAATTAAAAGGTTTTTAAAAAGTTCCTCTTAAAAAATATGCGATATTAGTAGTATGACTGATACATAATGAGAGGTCATAAAACTCATAAAACACGTGTATCGTATTCGCCTACGTCTTGTTTCATAGTAAGATCGCACGAGTGATTAAAGGCATGCATTAATTATGTATATCCATCATTTCATCTACACACATATTATGGGTTAACTCTCACAATGCCTATAAAAATATATCAGGTCAAAACAGGTACAGATATTTATTGTAAAATTCAAGTAAGGATAATTAATCAGAAAACAAACAAACGAAAGAACTTACAAAATCACTTAAAACTACACTAATCTAACAAACCGCTACCATTGGGCATTGTTCCTAAAATGCTGGCAGCATTGCCACGTTGAATTAGGTTAGAAATATTTATTACAAGGAATGCCTATAGTATATTATGAAGGTAAACAATACTATTTATTAAAATAAGTTGGAAACCAGTGTGAGAGCCTGGTGTATGTACTAGGAGATCCTGTATGACAGATCACCAGGCAAAGTCAAATGACCTGCACTGCGAGCAGTGCTACCTGTAACATATTATTATGTGATAGGTGTTAGCTACATACGTATGTAAGAAATACATACAAAACATCCAACACTCCGTATGCGTGGTCACTACCAAGGCATTAAAATTATTCAAAACTCAGAATTAAACGAAAGGAAATTGACTCATAAATACCCGTACGTTACGATTCTCCATAGACGCTCTTGTCAGCGCATCGCATTGCCAGTCCCAGTGCAATGCCTCATATAATTAATGAATTTAGATTTTAAACCGTAAATTATTCTGAATGAATAAATACAATTGAATACGCGTTATCTGAAGCACTCACTCTTTCAATATACTTTAAATAACGTGCGTCAGAGCGAGATAGCTATTGTTTCACAGGTACCTAAACAATGTTTTGAGACTAGATACATGTATTGTTGTATATCTCCTTGATGTTATTTACTCCTGGTGTTGTTGTGGGTATATTTTATATACCTGTCGCGCTTTATCTGTCTGCATCTGAAGAGCAACAGACATGTAGACATTATACAATAAGGTTACTGTCCTGTCAAAAGCAACATGGTTTTACCTTGTGGGATAGAGGACCTGGTACCACAATTTTAAACTAAAATAGAATTGGGTAAGTAAAGTTTTTGGAGGAGATGTAAATTATATTTTTTTTCGATAGTCGTCATCCTTAAGATCATAGAACTGCGGCTCTTTTACTTTTATTTCCTCTAATATTTTAGAAATCTTTTTTTTAGTTATGAAGTTGACATTTGTACACTTCAATGACCGACAAGCTTGTTGCCTTCGTATTTAATGAAATAGAAAAAAAAAACTGTCACTTTTATATCTGTCAACGTCAAATCAAATCAAAGTAAACAAACGGTTTAATTCAAATAAGTAAATTCAAGTAAATCTTTGTAATACTCCATTTCCACAGTCCGTGTGGGATTGCCTGAATTCATTGCGTGGATTGTACAATTCAAAAGTGCTTTCGTGGCTATCAAAAAGCAGAGCAAGAGTCGTCGAAAAAGAAAGAAATCGGTGTCCAAGAAGAAGTGCCAAAGGGTTCGAAAATAAATCTTAGACCAAATATCGTGCAAAGGTCTTAAAGTAAAGCGGCAAAACGAAAGTCCAGAGTTCGTTCTGAGATCGTTAAAAATATTTCTAAAAACACTGATCACATGAAACACAAGCAAACAGAAAATAGCCGTTGTATTGAATCGTTTGTTTACTTTGATTTGGTTTGACAATGACAGATATAGAAGTGTTTTTTTTCTTTTTCATTAAGTACGAAGGCAACAAGCTAGTCAGTCATTGAAGTGTACAAATGTCAACTTCATAACTAAAAAAAATATTTCTAAAATATTAGAGGAAATAAAAATAAAAGAGCCGCAATTTCTTGATCTTTAGGATGACGACTATCGATAAAAAATATAATATACATATCTTCCAAAAACTTTACTTAGCCTATTACTGTAGTTTTACATCAATCAGAAATCTAAATTTGCTACTTAGTCTAAGCAGCAGTTTGAACATTGTATTGCCCGGAGCTAAATTAATAAGGTAAAGTTTTGACAGAAACGCGATATATTAGTGCTTTCTTAGAATAAGCTTTAAAGATTTGGATGAAAGAAACAAAAAAACAGTAAAAAGTTATGCGAGGACATAATATGTACATAAAAAGTTAAACGAGGTTATACATAATATAATATTATTATCATATTATTATTGTTGAGGTCATAATACATATATAATTTACATGATATGTTTAAGTGAACATTGTTGTTAACACGTCTAAAAAATAGCAAGCTTTAAAAAAAAACAACTGCTGGTTTGGATAATGTCGTCAATGTAATGTTACTTATCGTTACTAGCCGTTTAGTAGTTGCGAGGGAACATAGATAACTCTCCTTTTGGGGTTTGCCGCAGTGGGGTAAAAACAGGTCATCTCAATTATGAATTATGACTTTAGAATGATTATGCCTTCTGAATAATTATCGACCTGCCATTGAACGTTATAGATATCAAATTTATAACTATAGAAAATTTTACGGATTTTATTTTTTATGGCTATCGACATTTATGTTATGAGCATAAAATTAAATAATAGAAACCAATTTCTGATCTTCAAATTTGATACAGTAAGTTAGGAGTGACAAAGGGATCCCAAAAATACTACAGTTACCAGGGCCACATAAAGCAAAGACGTTTGATGCAGAGTGTATTAATTTTCGTTAAGTAAATGGTAGAAACTTTCTCCTTTCAGTGAAATGGTAACGCCCACCCGCGTTTACAGGTTACCTAGCACGTACAACCGGATATTTTAAATAACGAGATAAAGGTTGAGTTGAGAGGCCTTTGTCTAGTACCTGCAGTGGGATAAAGTGGGCAAATAAAACTACGATTTTTAAAAGCTAGTCTTATGGTAGACTTGATTCAGCCCGCAACTACGTTCGCGTATTTTTTATAGTTTTTCCCTCGGGAACTTTTAAAATTTCCAGGATGAAAAGTAGCCTATGTGTTAATCCAGGGTATGAGCTATCTCCGTTCCAATTTTCATCCAAATCCGTTCAGTCGTTGCAGCTTGATGAAGTAACAAACACACACACACACACTCACACTTTCGCATTTATAATATTAGTAGGATTATACATACTGTTTTATGTCACGGGGGTGATAATGAATCCTGAGCAAATGAGGGACTCCAGGTTTAACTCCCGAGTGCAGCAAGGGTGTTTAGAAGTTAATTCCTGAGCGAAGCGAGGAAATTAAAACAGAGTCCTGAGTGCAACAAGGGATTCAAGCTCGCCCAAAGGAGAATACTCAACTTTTTTCACCTTTTCTTTGTTTTGAGTATATGGCTTGTAGTGGCTTCTTTTTGCTGTAGGTTTCAATGGTTTTTTTTCATACAAACTCAAATCTTATTATTGACAGACCCGCCGGGTCATAACATTGTACTGAATCTCATTATAGCCTGCCGGTTAGCCGATGGCTATAATGACTAACTTTAGGTGAGGTTTGCATGATTGGGCGATTTCGAGCATAATTATGATTAGAACTTTGTTTTTTAAATTAGGTGTATATTTCAAACGGACTGAAAGACCTGCAAATGACCTGACCTGCCCGCGCGTAGGTACTTCATGGTCCGACAACGTACGATCAGCCTAAAATGGAACCCTGAACCACAATAGAACTGTGTCACAGTGACGTTATGATTCGTAAGAAGTGTCGAACAACTTGTTTTATAATTTCACTGTGACACCGTTCTATGGTGGGACGGGGTTCCATTGGGCTGATAGTACGCGGACATGTACGGAGCGTCAGATAAACGTATTACCCCTAAGTACCCCTGGAATTAGCTTGAACTTGAATAGAAGTTTCGTCGCCATCAGTAAGTAGACCGTGGCTAAGTGGTTTAGCGAGTAGTAGTAAGTTTTTTTTGCTGGGTTCGAATTCTTGGATGGAGATACCTATTTTTTTTGCTTTATTCCTTTTGAAGCCATGATAATTGTTAATTATATTTATAAACATAGACACGTCCTCGCTTCGCTTCGGTTTTTGTGAATTTTCTTTAACGCTCGTACATAAACCAGAATTTATCAATATATTTCACAAATAAGATGCACCGAATAACTAAAATATTTCTAAAGTATAGGTCGCCTAGGGACGTACCCATATGCCTAGGATAGTTGTACGGAGGAGGGACTCTAGCAGGCTAAAAAGAGAAACTCAGTTGCACCGTTCCCTCAAATCAATAATGTGCTACTATGAACAACGCTCCGCTCTCCACGTTATGCGACCCTAGTACATCGTGGCATTTTTGTTGCGCCACGTCAATAACACGTTGCGTGGCCACCGAACCACGCCACGTGCAGTTAGCACGATAGAGGTTATTTTTAAAGAGGTTGAGTTTTAAGAGCGAACGGTTTGAGCGAAAAAAAGTACCAGATCGAACATAACATAACAAATCATAATTCTAACATTTGAACATTGTGCATGACAGGAACTATGATCTAATAGTAGATTATACACCGAGGGGATAAATCACAGTTTTATGTCACGGGCGCGATATTGAATCCTGAACGTAACGAAGGACTCCAGATTTAACTCCCGAGCGCAGCGAGGGTGTTACGAGTTATGTTACGAATTAAGAAGAGTCCTGAGCGCAGTGAGGGGTTCAAGCGCGCCAGCTTTATCCCCGAGGAGTGTACTCTACTTTTCTCACCTTTTGCGAGACAATAAAAAAGCGAGTCTACTAAAAACAGCGTTTTATTATAGTAAATTAAAATTAAAAGTGCAAATTGATATTTGATGTTTTCTTCAATTTTGATATACATATTTATTTAAAACTTTGCAGTTATCACCAATGTATTTTATTGCAGCGTCTTACAATACTCGCGGCTTTTGTTTAATTTCAAATGTGTTCCATTCAGCTTGCCGTGGCCAGCTCGATTTTAGAAAATGTTCGATTTTCAAATTAGGTTCGATGCGGCGGTGACGGCGGCGCCGCGCCCGGCCTTCGAGTATTAGTTGATCTTTTATTACGAAATTAGACTTTAAGGCCATTGTAATAAGAACTATGAAAAGTGAAAATATTACAACCCAGCGGGTTATAATGAGATTCAGTACAACATTACACCCCGGCTAAAGCCAAGGGCTTTAATGATTTGGTTTGCGTAAGGTTTGCATGATACCTATGTAATTTGGCATTGTCGAGCAGGTGGTGTGAAAAGACCTTTGAAAGAACTTAGTTACCACCATTACCAATTAGATCTCTAACGTAATTTATTAGCGAAACCGAACCGAAAGGTTTTGTATAGCAAAAATACATTTTGCACAATTAGGCTAAGATGTTTACCAGTATAATAGTACATTGTGTATTAAGGGTGGTAAAGAAATAATTACAAACGAGAGTCAGTTAGAAGCCCGAAGCCGAAGGCTGAGGGCTTTAATGACTCGAGCTTTGTATTTCCTTTACCACCCGTGTAACATACAATGTTTTTCATCAAAATAATTGCGAGGAAATGAAATAAAATCAGACAAAAGATCATATTTTTAACTTATTAGCGGCAGACTACATCATTGTCTGTGACTTACCACAGATAATGTCAAACGTGTTCGGAGTCCGATTCTAGTGACATATGAGATCAATAGTTTATTATGCGAGATTGTTAGGAAATAGTATTCAACTGACATTTCATCTCGAATGAAACTTCATATCGAATGGCACAAGAATTGGGGTCCTGACGTATTGTGATAGTTTGAGCCCACGTATAATATTTAAAAAAAAAGCTATTACGCACTTTAGTTACGTAATGGTACAAAAAGGCCCGCGGGTATTATTTTGGATTTACGGTCGATTTTTCTAGCATGTTAGGACACTATTTACGAGCAAGTGTGATGAAAAGTTATTTGGTTCTAAATCGTGTTTTTATATAATTCACGGTAGTCAACATACCTAATCTACTCATAATAATGAAAAATTTAAATTGTTTTTATTATTTTATCAGATTTTAATAAATGACCGTTTATTAAGAAATGTTTTTTGCCTTAAACAAAGTCAAAATTAAAAATACATAAAAAAAAATATCTCATAAAAGTAAGAAAATTTAAAACCTGTACGAATTTAACCACTATTACACACACACACATTATTCCCAGAGTGGGGTAGGCAGAGCTACAAAATTTCCAACAACTATAAAAACTTTTTGATAATTCTGTAACCACATTTTGCACACTTAGACGAAGACCGCTAATAACCGCTATTATTCTATTGTGAAATGAAAATAAATAAAGACGTTAACTACCAAACAATTTAAAATACAACTAGGTGTCATCGTTCAGTGTTACGCCGCTAAACGCTACGTAATTAATAGGGGTGAAAATGGTAAACGTTATTTGGCCCTACCAGCTGACGTCACGCCTCACAGCGCTGTGTTAACAATACGTATACATACAATACATCACAATCAAAGTTCCCTCGCAGCTCTCTCTAACGTCTGCGTCCCTGGTACTGTTGCGGTTAAAACCCCCGACGACTGGTCCGAATTAACGTAAATGTTCGGGTACCGAATACTGGACGACAAAGTTTGCGTTTTATATTTTATATAAGGAGAATAATTTTTAATCCGGCTGCCGAAGAAGGAGTATAATTTTTTTGATGTGTAGCAAGATAAATACAATATCATACAATCTAAAAAACCATAAGGTTTAGCCCGTGTAAAATTGGGATACACCTACAAAAATAACTACTTACTTTTATTCGAAAGAACAGCGTAATTGTGCAAAATGTGATCACAGAAAGATCAACAAAATTTTAAAGTTGTTCGTTCGTTCGTATTTCTGTACCTCAGCCAACCCCACTCTGGGAATGAAGGCGTGGAGGTACGTATGTGTATTTAGCACCGCATTTAGCGTAATCGAAATGTTCTTGCTTAAGCTACTGCTTCATTTTATGCAATCCTAGTACAGGGGTGGGCCTTGCAACCAATAATCCCGCCCAGATTGGTTAGGGGGCTTCCTGAACGCTGCACCCGTACCTACACAGTTATGGCACTACTTTTTAATTTGCTAAACTAGTCTTGTATAGATAGGCCCTTTCGAATAAACTTCGACCCTGTAAGATATACCCCACTCTGGGAATGCAGGCGTGGAGGTACGTATGTGTATTTAGCACCGCATTTAGCGTAATCGAAATGTTCTTGCTTAAGCTACTGCTTCATTTTATGCAATCCTGGTACAGGGGTGGGCCTTGCAACCAATAATCCCGCCCAGATTGGTTAGGGGGCTTCCTGAACGCTGCACCCGTACCTACACAGTTATGGCACTACTTTTTAATTTGCTAAACTAGTCTTGTATGGATAGGCCCTTTCGAATAAACTTCGACCCTGTAAGATATACCCCACTCTGGGAATGCAGGCGTGAAGGTACGTATGTGTATGTATGTATGAACCGCTTTTAGCGTGATCGACATGTTCTTGCTTAAGCTACTGCTTCATTTTATGCAATCCTGGTACAGGGGTGGGCCTTGCAACCAATAATCCCGCCCAGATTGGTTAGGGGGCTTCCTGAACGCTGCACCCGTACCTACACAGTTATGGCACTACTTTTTAATTTGCTAAACTAGTCTTGTATAGATAGGCCCTTTCGAATAAACTTCGACCCTGTAAGATATACCCCACTCTGGGAATGCAGGCGTGAAGGTACGTATGTGTATGTATGTATGAACCGCTTTTAGCGTGATCGACATGTTCTTGCTTAAGCTACTGCTTCATTTTATGCAATCCTGGTACAGGGGTGGGCCTTGCAACCAATAATCCCGCCCAGATTGGTTAGGGGGCTTCCTGAACGCTGCACCCGTACCTACACAGTTATGGCACTACTTTTTAATTTGCTAAACTAGTCTTGTATAGATAGGCCCTTTCGAATAAACTTCGACCCTGTAAGATATACCCCACTCTGGGAATGCAGGCGTGAAGGTACGTATGTGTATGTATGTATGAGGGCCATTCTACTTTTCAGTGTACATTTTTGCTATCGTCCGATAAAAACTATACCAAATGATGAATCCGCGAATAAACAAATAACGTGAACTTAGAATGTTTACGCTTAACGGTTTTCAAAAAAAAAAATCCTAAATTACTCAATTATCGCTGAAGAATCTCGGTAGCTCAGTGGTAAATTGTACATTTTCCATAGAAAAGGCGGGGACATCAACGTCCACTGCGTTACTCACTTTATAGTTATTACAAATAACTTTTTATGAATTAGGTTAATTCTATATATAAGCTTATTGACGTCCCTTTTCTAGTTTTAAGTTAGAAAAAGCAGCACTTTACCGTTTGTTGAAATAAAAATAGTTTAGTGAGAGCGTGGCTAAAAGTTATGTACAACGAAAAGTAGAATGGCCCGCGAACCGCTTTTAGCGTGATCGACATGTTCTTGCTTAAGCTACTGCTTCATTTTATGCAATCCTGGTACAGGGGTGGGCCTTGCAACCAATAATCCCGCCCAGATTGGCTAGGTGGCTTCCTGAACGCTCCACCCGTACCTACATACACAGTTATGGTACAACTTTTTAATTTGCTAAACTCTTCTTGTATGGATAGGTCCTTTCGAATAAATTTCGACCCTGTAAGATATACCCCACACTGGGAATGCAGGCGTGAAGTGAAGGTACGTATGTGTATGTATGTATGAACCGCATTTAGCGTGATCGACATGTTCTTGCTTAAGCTACTGCTTCATTTTATGCAATCCTAGTACAGGGGTGGGCCTTGCAACCAATAATCCCGCCCAGATTGGCTAGGTGGCTTCCTGAACGCTCCACCCGTACCTACATACAGTTATGGTACAACTTTTTAATTTGCTAAACTCTTCTTGTATGGATAGGTCCTTTCGAATAAATTTCGACCCTGTAAGATATACCCCACACTGGGAATGCAGGCGTGAAGTGAAGGTACGTATTTATGTGTATGTATGTATGAACCGCATTTAGCGTGATCGACATGTTCTTGCTTAAGCTACTGCTTCATTTTATGCAATCCTAGTACAGGGGTGGGCCTTGCAACCAATAATCCCGCCCAGATTGGTTAGGGGGCTTCCTGAACGCTGCACCCGTACCTACACAGTTATGGCACTACTTTTTAATTTGCTAAACTAGTCTTGTATGGATAGGCCCTTTCGAATAAACTTCGACCCTGTAAGATATACCCCACACTGGGAATGCAGGCGTGAAGTGAAGGTACGTATGTGTATGTATGTATGAACCGCTTTTAGCGTGATCGACATGTTCTTGCTTAAGCTACTGCTTCATTTTATGCAATCCTGGTACAGGGGTGGGCCTTGCAACCAATAATCCCGCCCAGATTGGTTAGGGGGCTTCCTGAACGCTCCACCCGTACCTACATACACAGTTATGGTACAACTTTTTAATTTGCTAAACTCTTCTTGTATGGATGGGTCCTTTCGAATAAATTTCGACCCTGTAAGATATACCCCACTCTGGGAATGCAGGCGTGAAGGTACGTATGTGTATAGTAGGAACTTTATAAAATGTCGGAATCCACTTAAGAGCTAATTTTTTAAACAATGGTATTGTTTCTATTGTAAACTCCAACCGCAAATGACCAGTACAAAGTTAAAGGAAATAAATCACAAAATAATCCATTTGAATAGCGACTTTACCGCCTAAGCTAAAAGATACAAACTATAATGACGGAACAAGAAACATACTGAATCTCACTGTTGCTAACACAACAGACTACCTGGGTAACATACTCAATTTCGTAAAGTATTGTAGCGAATGTGCTGTCACTTCAATTTGTACCTTCAACCTTAGGCAGCAAAGTCGCTATTCAAATGAATTATTTTGTTATTTATTTCGTTCCATTTTGCACTGATCATTTGCGGTTAGAGTTTACAATAGAGACAATACCATTGTTTAAAAGATTAGCTCTCAAGTGGATTTCGACATTTTAAAAAGTTCCTACTATATGTATGTATGAACCGCATTTAGCGTGATCGAAATGTTCTTGCTTAAGCTACTGCTTCATTTTATGCAATCCTGGTACAGGGGTGGGCCTTGCAACCAATAATCCCGCCCATATTGGCTAGGTGGCTTCCTGAACGCCCCATCCGTACCTACACAGTTATGGCACAACTTAACTTGCTAAACTCGTCTTGTATGGATGGGCCCTTTCGAATAAACTTCGACCCTGTAAGATATTTTGTGTTACTCTTCTTACACACACACTTAGCTTAAGAGCACCGGATAAACGCGAATGTCACTTGAGCATTGTCTGTGCGTTGCGCCGGCCGTCGCAACACTGTAATTTCAACATACAGCGAGGTAAGTGTTCAAACGTATTGCGTGACATGTTCTTATTTACATATAGAACTACGCAGCGGTGACGATGCAACACAAAGGCACCGCTCGTTTGGCATCCCTCTTAGAATTTTAGAATAACCCATTGGTATCACCGCTAGAGTTCGATCTCGAAACCTTACGATTACCTGTCGACACCCTAGGCTCATCGACGCTCTTGTTAAAGGTACTCGTAGCGGGTTTTTAGTTTTGATAATTTTACATTAAAATACTATGCACCTAAAAAGTTAATTCTCGTAGGAGTAACTGTGTAAACCCCGCCCCTCTATTCCTAGCTACTCAACAGGTACCAGGAGCGCTAAAAGGAAACAATTAAGGTGTTAGTTTTCAGTTTTGCATTGTAATTATTCGCATATCAAAACGGAATAGATACATAAATCACATTTTCAATTCATTACAACACTTATTTAATGCTTACTTGAGCAAATGGAAATAAGTTTCAAAATTTCTAGGATACCTTTTGGTAACGAATTGAAATTAAATCAAATAAGTTTATTTTTAGACTTTAAATTCATAGGGTTTGTAAATAAAGCAATGACTACTTGTAGTGGACACGTAACTACTACGAGGGCTGCCTTTTAAGTTCTGTCGTTTGCAAGCCTTCCGTGATTGCATAAAAAAGAACTAGTGTCATCTTAAAATATTTGAAATTAGAATTCGAAAACAAAAGAATGACTCGAAATCGGCCCAACCGTTTTAGTACAGCGCTCGTTCAAAGTTGACAAGTCAGTTGTGAAAATGGAAATTTCGAAGGAAAATTTACGTGCGATATTTTTTTACAACTTCAAAAGGGGCTTAACGCGACTTCAGTGCTTCGAAGAGTTGACTACGGTTTTCAATGATAAAGCACCATGCCTCCGGACTGTGGAACGCTGGTATTTAGAATTTCAACGTTGTTGCTCTAGTCTTGGTGATAGACATCGTGAAGGTCGACCAAAAACAGCCGTAACCCAGGAGAACATTGATGCTGTACGGCAACTGATCGTCGAAGATCGCCATGCGACATACCGTGAGATAGAAGCTTCCTTAAGTATTTCAGGGACCAGTGTTCACAGTATTTTGCATGATCACTTAGGCGTAAAAAAGTTGATCTCTCGCTGGATACCACATTTACTCAGTGAAGACCAAAAAACGGCTCGCGTTCGATGGTGTCGCAAAACTCTGCGGCAATTCAACCGAGGAAACTCGAAACATGTTTACGACATTATCAGTGGTGACGAATCTTGGATATATGCCTACGAACCCGATTCTAAACAGCAGTCGACTGTTTGGGTGTTCCAAGATGAGCCAAAACCGACCAAAGTAATACGCTCACGGAGCATTTCGAAAAAAATAGTCGCCACGTTTGTGGCGAAAAGTGGCCACGTGGCCAACATCGTGCTCGAGGATCGTAAAACGGTTAATGCTGACTGGTATACCACTGTCTGTTTACCAGAAGTCATCGGCGAGTTTCGAAAAAATAACCCAAGACGTCGTATAAGACTGCATCACGATAATGCGAGCTCGCACACCGCCCGGCAAACAATTGCGTTTTTAAAAGAGCAAAACGTCGAAATTCTGGAACACCCGCCGCACAGTCCAGACTTAAGCCCTAACGATTTTTTTACTTTTCCAAAAATCAAGCAACGACTTCGTGGTCAACGGTACCAGACGCCTGAAGAAGCCGTTGAGGCATACAAAACGGCCATTTTGGAGACCCCGACTTCGGACTGGAATAAGTGTTTCGAAAACTGGTTCGATCGAATGAAAAAGTGTATTACATATCACGGTGATTACTTTGAAAAACAATAAATACCATTTAACACTTAAATTGTCTTTAGTTTTTCCAAACGACACAACTTAAAAGGCAGCCCTCGTATACAATACAATACAACAATACAAAACACTTTATTGTACACCAAACAAAAACGTTACAGAGAAACAGCACAATTAAAAACAACACAGGTAAACAACAGGCGGTTTTATCGCTGATTAGTGGTCTATACTATACTTAGTTGGTTGGTTGTTAACTATTAACGAATATATAAAAATTTATGATAGTAAATTTAACTTTTAACCTATTTTCTAATTTTACTTGACCCAATTTTGTAGTTGAAATAACTATTACCGGCTTTAAAAAAACTCAAGTAAGACCTAGTACAATGTTTCCTAACACGCCTCTCATGTTATGGGAACTAGTTACTCAAATAAAAATAAATTTGCCGTTAGAATAACTGGAATAACGATCGAGATCTCGAAGCATAACCGTTCGAATGCCCTGCATCCCAAACCGCCGACCGCTCCTGTCGCCCGCTTGACGTGGACTCATTTAGCGTGGACGTGTGACCGCTGCCTCCTTGGCCCTCGTCTTATATAGTTACATGCGATTTCTGACTTCCTGGTAGATATTTCTTTAGTGAAGTCTCTCAATGCTGGTCCGAGTTGATTTAGAATACCTGTGACGTCACAGTGACTATGAATGACTGTGTGACATTCGAGATTAAATTACGATAGTCATAAATGTCATAATTAGGGTTTAGAGTTTTCATTACACGAAATTATTATTAAATTTCACTTCATATTCGTACTCAATTACTTAAGCATTCCAGATTTTAATTAGGTAAACCATTAAAAAACTAAATTACGATTCTCTTTAGTGTTTCATTTCATGTCTTAGTATTATTTGAGTAACCTCGTAGGTATATATTAGAGTTTTCAGCTCACGAAGGCTTGTGGCTCACGGTTGTGTCAGTACGTAATAAAAGTTAACGTAACTGATACAGTATTAGAACATTACGTTACAGCAGCCATCGAACGCACCATGGCCAGACCGACGCAGATAAAAAAAATACTATAGTAAAATTGATTGTTAAATGCTGCTCATTACCAGCGGGTTCGCATTACGGAAATAAAATATTATGTCGCACAATTTTGAAACGGAACTTATTCAAAAACATTTATAATAATTAACTAACTATGGCACGTACTCATACTACGAAACAAATGTAGCACGTATTTTTTCAAGGTTCTTCTAACTTCTTCTTCTTCTTCAGGGTATCATAAACTTCGAAGAGAACTAACAGGAAAAAGACCGCCGAGACGCAGTCAGAGCCGCGCAATATACGAGACCAGCCGGCCCTCACGGCCGAGGTTTGTACTTTGATTTCTGCAGCAATGCGAGAAAATGTAATTACAGTATTTTGACTCTGTTGGCCTGACGTTAAGGTTCACAAGTAGTAAAGGACTTTCCTTTGTCAACTCACAGCATACAATCAGACAATCTTAAGAAATATTTTAACTTGCACTTCCAGTGTACATTAGTAGAAATATTAGTGAAACAGGATTTATTACCAGTTGAAATGTTTAGACGAAAGAACACTTTGCTGTTCAGAACTTACTTATAACTTTATGAAAATCTTATTCCCATGTGTGCTTGCTTACCTTATACGAACATCACCAAAGGTAATCCAGGCTATCAGCCAGTGTACGGAATATCTAACTAGACAAAAGAGGGCAGCTTTGTCAACAAGAGTTACTTTAATATAACTACTTGGTTCATGACTGTTATTCTAGTATGTTTCATTGCTTACGTTAGTTTCTTCCTAACAAAAAATATCAAATTATTTAAAACATTTTAAGACTGCGGCGAGCAAACGCCGAGCGTCCAGTGGCGCCCTCGTTACTAAATATTATTGTGTTTTCTAATTAAGTAAAGAATTTGGAATCAGACGATTTTTTTTTGTAAGTAGTGCAAGTAAAAACACAATTCATGGGATACGTAACAAACTTTAATAACAATTTTACCCTTTGAGTAGTCAGCTTAACGGGAAAAGGTGGCCACTTTTTTCCGTTAAGTTAAGAACTCGAAGGTGCATTGTTATTAAACTATACGATATACCCTATAAGTTGTGTTTTCATTTGTAGTACAAAAACATTTCGTCCAATTTCAAGAAAATACTTTATTTTATTAGAAAACACAATAAAAGTAATGAGGGTGCCACTGTACATCCGGCGTACGCTCGGCGCAGTCTTAAGCTCAATTAGATTCCTAAATAACTTGCAATGTGTGTGAAATGTCTAACTATAACTAAATATCAAATAACTTTTCATTCATAAATCGTGGTAACCCTTCACATACTTGCAGCTTTCGCGGTATCAAGGTTTTTCATGTTTCTAATAAATGGGTAGGTATTGTTTAAAATAAGACGGTGGATTATTAATTACTGTTCAGCACAGATTAAAAAAATACTTTAAGCGTGGACCAATGAAAAAAATGCTACTAAGGTAGACCTCTATGCCACTCATCGTGCTATCAAGCGGCGGTTACAAAGTTGCTTTTACATGGCCCAATTAAATTATCGTTATTTCAACTTCTTACCCGACTGCCAAATGAGAGAGGGGAAATGTTTTTCGGTGCATTATGTGTACAGAAATCAAAAAAAAAGTGATCTCTGAGGAATAATCGGCCTGACGGATTTTTAAATAAAATACAGTTTTTTTTTTATTTGGTCACAAACGGTGCACTAAACTTACTTTGAATAACCAACAAAGTTGCCACTAGTTAATAGAGTTAAGTATTAAAATAATGATAGAGTTACTGTCTACCTAAACTGAGGGATTTTAAGGTTAAGTAAGTACAAAACTTATTTGTAAACATGCGCCGTTCAATATTCATCGCAAAGGACAGGGTCAAGTCAACAAGGCAACTCGATGCAAATCGTATTAGGACATCATATTCAGTAAGAGATAACATTGGCGTCCAAATACACATCGATAACCTGTTGCACACCTATGCTACTCGTTAACTAAGGAACGAGCACATAGACTTCCAAAAGGGTCAGAGCGCACAGCATTTTGTGATATTTCAAAAGTTAACGCACATTTAATAAAAGGTAATTTGTGCAAAATAAATTCTAACCTAGTTTAAGTCGAACTGAATTTCACTGTATTTAGTTGGGCAGTTTCCGTATACCCTCCGACCGTAACCTCCAAAATAACTTCCTTTACAACCAAACAAAGTGGTTATTGAATTTTTGCAACTTTTTTCAGTTTATTTTATATGTGTGTGTGAGTTTGTTCTCCGATCATTTTAACATTTGTATACCTATACTTTTTAATTAATTTTGATTATAAAAAATTCAATGTTCGATTTTCTCAAAGATTGACATTTACTAGACTCATGTTAAGTGGTTTAGATAGATCAAAGTCTCTCGTGACTCGTGACAAAATCTACTGTTGTAATTAAGCATTTGTGTAAAACCTTTAATATTATTGCCGTATAACACAGCGCATAGCTACTCTATTCTGCCGTGCACTGGCTACTGATTTAAACTAAGCTTTCACGCTGGACAGTTAGAAATGCTCTCATCCCTTTCCGATTAATACGTTTCCACGACCACCTTGGCTGTCTCACCTGACTGCAGGGCGGATGCAATACAGGTGCGTTGAACTCTGCAGCAGTTATTAGCTCCTGGTATTTGAATTCGTCGTTACTCTGTGTTTCGTCACGATGTTCTGTGTCCACGACACGGTGCTTACGGTAAATAGCCGTCTCCTCACTAAGAGTGCATTAGTGTAGTTTGATTAAAGAAAATATTACAGTTTATTTGTGTCTATTTTATGACCGATTTACTTGAATGTGCTTACTTTTGGTCACCGTTTTAAAAAAAAAGGTAATGCTAAAGGTCACTGTGACACCGTTCTACCAGCCCAAAAGATAGATAAAAAAAAGAAAAGAAAGATAGTACTATCAGCCCAATGGAACCCTGACCCACCATAGAACGGTGTCACAGTGACATTATAAAACAATTTGTTTGACACTTCTTATGACTTGAATCATAACGTCTTTGTGACACAGTTCTATGGTGGGTCAAGGTTCCAATGGTCTGATAGTACAAATAAAATTTTTTTAGGGTTCCGTACCTAAATGGTAAAAAAAGAACCCTTATGGTGAGACTTAGGTTATTCTCTGAAACTTTAGAAGCTTTCAACTCGTGGCATAGTTTTATAAAGGCACGTCTGTATAGAGGCAGATTTTGGATCTCTAAATACAGGAGACTGTCTGTTTATTTCATATTATTTATGGCCAATACGGACAGAGTAGTCATTGACGCCAGTTTACGCACAATAACTGCCTTGTCCGTCACCAACTCTCTGATTTATAGCCATCCTTACTTAAAGCGTAAGGACAGACTCAAAAATTCACTTACTCTTAATATAACTGTGTCTGTGTGTCTAGTAAGTTGAAGAATCAAATGAGGATCACAGTATTATACATTTTGGGGGAACACAACGATTGCGCGATCTAACTTGCATCTAGCGCCATCTATCGAGCCGCAGAGAGCTCACCGCGCGTCCAGTTCGGAGTAAAATTACATGTTTATTAAAACTACTGAACCAAGAATATTGTGTGTCGTTCTTATGTAATAACAATGTAAACGAATCGATTTCGTTAAGAGTCACACGAACATTCTTTTAATGAAACTAGAAAAACATGCACCTACTACCGATTTTTTTTGCTAAACGAAAACAATATTCATTACTAAATGAGTCATAACCTATAACTTAACTAACAGGAACTGCAGATATTCTAACATGTTATATTATTCATTAAACACTACCCTTTTCCCGTGACAACGCGTGTGTATAATTTTGGTTTTTAATAACACAGAAGTTACATGTAATAAAGTGATCTAAACATCTAATTAGTGATATAGAAAAATCACTATTACTATCAGAAACGGAATAGAGTTTTATTCATCATTTAGGAAATATCTTACCGAGGGTGCAAATATCACCCGGACGAAGCCAAAGTAGGTTGTTAGTTATACTTATCACAAATTTATATAAAATAAAGACTGATTGTTTGGATCCTCGTGGCGCTTCTTCTGAACAGCGGTCTTCCGTCGGGGAGAGCTGGGTAGTGATTCTGTAAACAACGCCGGTCGTGCGGACTGTCGAGTGAAACCAAGCGGCGAGATTAAGTAGTCCCGTCAGTGCGAACAAAACACATTGTAGCGCGTGCATTTTCAATTTAGCAGCATTATGGGTCGAACGTGTAAGGCTGCTTAATTGAAAATGCACGCGCTACAATGTGTTTTGTTCGCACTGACGGGACTACTTAATCTCGCCGCTTGGTATCACTCGACAGTCCGCACGACCGGCGTTGTTTACAGAGTCACTACCCTGGTGGGTACATACCGAGACATGTGAAGGCGCCTAAATGGTTTACTTACATAGAGTACATATTCAATTTTATAAAAAAAAAAATGCAAAGTTCTATAGACTAACTCTAATATTGCATGCATTTCTAGGCAAGGGGTTATTTTGTCAAAATAGTAAAAAAATCTGCTGTTAGAATTTTTAATGGACCATCTATACACATTTACGATCATGTTACGCTTTAATACAATGGTTTGGACATGATTGTTGTAATGATACAGAGCGAGAGCACAATATGCTATTTATATAGGTTCGAATAGTAATAACGAAAACGGTCAAAATGGCAGATTTATAACCGGCCCGTTTGATTTGGCAAATCCGGTGAAACCCGGGGCCTGTTCTCTCAAAAAGTATTAGTCTAATAATATTAGTGTTGTTTCTCATTTTGTAGTTTTATTTATGAGACTAAACGTAATATATTATTATACTAATTCCATTAATTAGCGTTAGGATTTAGGATGTAATCCCTGATTGTAATGTAAAAACCAAACCCTGTTAGTTAATTCCACGTATGCTTAAAATAATAGAAATGTCCCACCCATGAACATGTGAACTCCAAGTCTTTCCGTGGATGTCGTAAAAGCCGACTAAGGTAATAAAGGCGTGTAGTACTTATTGTTAGGCGATGGGTTTGCAACCTGTCACTAATACACTGGTAAACATCTTCGCCTAAGTGTGCAAAATGTGGTTACAGAATTATCAAAAGTTTTTATAGTTGTTGGAAATTCTGTAGCTCTGCCTACCCCACTCTGGGAATAAAGGCGTGAGTTTATGTATGTATGTATGTATATAACGGAGAAGAATACGAAAAAATACTTGACTAATTTGTAATCGGATTCGTCCTTATTTTTGGGTAGTGTTAAATCAATGTGTGTGCGATGAAGTAGAAGGTGTCGTTATTGAACGAAAATACCTTGTTTTATTAAACCAGGAGAAAACAGTTATTTTTGTCTGACGCGTCTTTGACTTCACTTTAAATGGAAAAATCAGAGATTTAAATAGTAAACATTTGTTTATTTCATGTTTTAGGTTAGTCAATACCATAATAATAAGCATGGGTCCTATTTTACACATATTACTTTCGTATGTCAACATTATTAGTAGGCATCGGAGTTTTTGTCGCACGGTAAGACTAATAGCAAGCTATGGAGTCGTCATTTGCCATAAATCTAAACTCTTATTCATATTCATACTCATTTATTTTCAATAATAATAATAATCAAGGACTACAACGTTGACGAGTTTAGAAACGATTATTTAATGTTATATTTGGAAAATAAATATAACAATAAAAAATAATTACCATTTTTATACTGATTTAATTACGAAAATTTATAAACAAACAAAAGATACATTAAAACACGGCAGAAGTGAATGCTTTAGTCCACACTAGTGGCGAATTACCTATTCGCAGGTGTATAGTTAAAGTTATGAATTTATAATCTAATAGATATTTTTTTTACCTTGGCTAAGATAAATATACACGACCGACCGCTATAGAGGCATTTTAAGATAAATTAAATAAATGAGTATGAATATGAATAAAGAGTTTAGATTTATGGCAAATGACGACTCCATAGCTTGCTTTAGTCTAACCGTGCGACAAAAACTCCGATGCCTAATTATTAGTAATGGCAGCATAGGTCAGACCGAATTATTTACTGCGCAATAACGTCGTCAATATATAAAAAAGTACAATCTCTCTCTTTTGATTTTTTCAAAAGACAATCTCTCTTTCTAAGCAAGGTTAATATTACACTTATTGCCGCCGTATTGTCAACGTCATTAGTAATCGCAGCATTTGGGTTCAACCGTGTAGAATAGAGCCCCATATACTTGGGAGCAAAGAAATCGAATCGAGCCACTTTCTATGGAAATTCAGTACTAAGTGGCTCGATTTCTTTGCTCCCAAGTGTAATTTTAAATCGGTTTATATACGTTGGACTTTAGTCTGGTAGTTTTTCGGTCCGACCGATTTATTTATTGCGCCATAACGTCGTCAATAAAAGTACAATTGGACGTAGTTTTGCAAACGGGAACCAACCCACAAAGATTTTGCAAACTGGAACCAACCCACAGTATTCAGTTGTTACAGTTGACATTTTATTGTCAAATCTTTGTGGTTTGGTTCCCGTTTGCAAAACTACGTCCAATTGTACTTTTATTGACGACGTTATGGCGCAATAAATAAATCGGTCGGACCGAAAAACTACCAGTGGGGTTATTATGACGTATCTTTGCAATTCATTTTACGCTGAGAGAAAAGGACAGAGTTATGTAACTGCTATAGCTCCATCCTTTACGCTCACCGTAAAATGAACTGCATAGCTGTGTCATAATAACCCCCCAGAACTGAGTTAAAGCTGCAAGTTACACAAAAAGATTCAGTAACTAAGCAGACATGGGTTTAGAGTAACAAGTAGCGACATCTAGTAGCATTAAGTAGAACCAAATATAGGGTCTAATACTTACTCCGTCAAATAGCGCTAGTTTTAACCAACGGTCTTGCTTGTCGCCCTCAGATTGGCTATCAAATTTGGAAAAACTATAGTAATTACAGACTTTAGCACCTTATCATCAGTTATATGTTATTTTATTGCATCCTTTGCGCTGTAGTATGTACGAGCGTGTCGCACACTGAGGTGAGGAACCACATGGGCATCGAATATTTGTGGTTATAAAAGATGGCGTCGGTTCTACTTAATGCCACAAGATGTCGCTACTTGTTACTCTAAACACATACTTGAATCATTCGGTAGGTAAAGTATTCAATGGTTATCTACTAAAACAAAATAGAAAGGTACTATTGGTGCAAGTAACAAATAATTCCCAAATCAATAATTAATTTATTTCAAGTGTGAGAGAACCCATCTAACATCCAAAATAATTATTATTTAACTGTAGTAACAGAAAAGAACCGCAGATGGCGTTAGTTTTCTTCATTGAGTCAAAAAAAAATGCACACGCTTTATAGTATAATGTTAGTTAAGTAAAATGACGTGTTAAAGTACCCATATCTGCTTAGTTACTGAATCTCTTAACTTTTTTTTTTGTCACTTGCCGCATAACTCACTTTCCGTCGCCGTGTGAACCAGAGTGGGGTTTTGTACGAAACCGAATGTTCTTTGCTAAAGTCTGTATTACAATGGTTGTTCCAAATCTTATAACAAATCTGAGGTTTACAAACAAGTTCGTTAGTTAAAACTAGCGCCATCTGACGGAGTATTAAACCATTTCTTGAGTTCTACTTAATGCTACAAGATGTCGCTACTTCTCAGTCTAAACACAGACTAGAATTATTCGGTAGGTAAGTATTCATTGGTTATCTTTATGACTTATCTATTAAAACCAAACCCACCAAAAACATTCTGTAAAAAACTAGCCAAGTCTCGATGGAGCTGCTTGTTTATCTCTAAAAAGTAATTAAATCTAGACAAAGTCGTCCCAAGTCTAAGGTTCCTTACTGCGATTTATTTATTATTATAGTTAATGTTGTGTGACTTCGCCGTTGAAGAGTACACAAGAGTACAAAACCAGGTGCTCCATGATACCATTGCACCAATCTGTCGCCAGAACCGCTACCCATTGACGATGGAAAATTGCCACTTGGAAAACGTTGATTGAATAACCGTTTTTGTAGAAACGTGGGCATATTGATTTATTTTTTTAGATTTTCTTATTTTTCAAGATACCGCAGCGACTAAAAGCACCGGGCAATTTCCTATTTGTGAACAAACTGTCGCTACTGTCAGTCAAGCAAGTTAAGTCAGCAAATATTTATTTAAACACAAAACACAAAGATAATAGAAACATGACCATTACTATATACTAAAACGTACACCTAAATATATATAAAATAATAACAATTAAAATACACATAACTTAATCAAAAAACCCGCCCCGCACCACTCCCTGCGGAAAGGTGCCCATCACGCTCGCCGCGTCGCCGCGCTGAATCGCGATGGACAATTGGACAGCCGTTGCGCCAGGAATGACCCGGACCGGGGGTCATGACCCCTCTCCACCAGACGGCGCCCAATTTCCTTCAAAACATTTTTGGCCTCCGAACCCCAACAACGGGTCATTTCTACCGCGAGCGGGACAAATAAATAATTCCCCAGTGCTGAATATTTGTCCTGCTTCCTAAGAGCCGCCGTCTCAGCAGCCGCGCCAGCCGTGAACGTGGTGCGACCGAGGTGTGAAGCCGCGAAAGTGCTGACGCACGTAGCGTCCCAGAGAAGGCACCTCCCTCTATGCCAAGGCATCAGGGTCAAACCATCGGGTCTTTTACCGTCCGTGCGGCTAAGGCCCGAAGGCTCCAGCACACACGGAACATTTGCCGAGACTAGCGCTCTCCGGACAATATCATTGAGAGCGTGGTGACGGGGGAAACGGCCAGCACATCGACCACAACTCAAGGCATGATGACCGTTACTCTCCACCATGGTGCCGCATATGCATAAATGACGTTCACAAACATCGCAACCCAGGCGGAGAGCCACAGCCACCCGCATCGAATCGTCGTCGAGAAGAGTGCCCAGGTGCGGAGAGGGCAGCGCCCGTAACCACGCACCGGCTTCTGGCCTCGACACCGCCAATAGCCTAGCCCTGTCCACACCCACCGCCCCCCCCACCAGGCCCTCAAAAACCCTCTTAATACCGACGTCATCCCACAGGCGCTGTCGGTCCGGTCTCTCAGGCAACTGCACACCCGGGTTGAGGGCTAACCAGGCCGCCACGGCATCAGAAGCGTAGGGGATAGTTGCCCTGTTTAACACATTTTTTTTCTTTTTAGGAGTAGTTTTTTTATTATTACAAATCTTTGTTTTCTTTTTTTCCGGTTTTGATTCTTGTACATACAGTAGCAACAGTTTTTCGTATTGCCCATTCGCGTTCTTTATTTATTCTTTTAGACGGTTCAGACGGTTTAATCTCTGAAAGATCGGCGCGGTATTTAAGCCTAAGCCGGATTTATTCGGTGATCGCTGAAGCTTGAGCTTTTATACTCTTGAAGTCTACATTTTATGAGGTGGTACCCCATGAAGATTGGTTACTCGTGAAAGCGCCACGTAGGCTTGGCCACAAGAGAATATGGAGGTGCATGTGAGTTTATTTGATAGACCCGCTGACTGACTGACTGCGCGGCTTTAAGACATTTTGTAAATGTTATAAACGTTCTGTGGGCTTAAATATTATGACATAGCTATGCAATTAATTTTACGGTGAGCGTAAAGGACAGAGCTATACCAGTTACATAGCTCTGTCCTTTTCTCTCAGCGCAAACAGAACTGCATAGCTATGTCATAATAACCCCCCTGTTAGTGATAATGACAGTGAAAATAGGTAAGTAACTAAACACGCAAACAAAACGTACATTAGTACCTACTTATGTGGGATTATAGCATCAAATAAAGGTTTTATTTATCGATCTATAAATCGCACTGCTGCATAGTGTAAAAATCAACTCTGACACGTGGCTGTTACTAGGAAATCAAGCGGTCGCACCTGCACTTCAAATATATCATACGTTAAACCATGTGCGAGTAAGAAAGTATAATTTAAATTCTTTGTTCATTTTTCGAAGTTCATACCAATTGAAAGTGAGGTAACCTAGATGACGTGGGTGGGTGGTACAGTCACAGAATTTAATTCCTAGTCCACTTTGGACTATGTCAAATTGACACTGTAAATAAAATCACAAGATGTCTCTTACGTTTTGATTCATTAAGTGACTTTGACATAGGTAGTCCAACGTGGACTAAGAATCAAGTTCCTTAGGCAGTACTCGCATGCGAAAATTTACTGTGAGTGACCGTCCTTGCTAGCGACACCACGGCATTAATGATTTGTATGGAGAATTAGTACGTGCCTCTAGCGGTCACTAATTGAACTAAAAATAGTTAGTAGGTATGAGTCTAACGCTAAATTACCTGTCGAAATCTTAGCGTTACTGACTAACGTTTTGTAACATCTCGAGTCTCAACCCAAGGTCGTCGAAAAATACCGTTTCAACCGTAGTTAACTATTTCACCACTATTTAGCCAAGTGGAATGTAAAAACTTGTTAGAATGGTTGTTTAGTAAATTACTTTTTTTTTGTATTATGTTCCCCGGCGCTCGAGTAAACGAGAGACCCCTTATAATTTCCCTCTCGCTTACGTGGTCTTTGGAACCTTGTACAAATATGGTTTAAAAATCAAAAAAAGACCTTTGTATTTTAACTCAGAGTAATGAAGATACAATTTTTTTTTATTAAGATACGTCATCAAACTCATAAAGTATCAATAATAAAAGAAAACACGTCAGTCTTGAGAAAGCATTAACTTTCTGACTAACGCAGTATTCATTATGCCACATTGGTAATATTGAAATAGACTTTAATATAAGATATCATTCTTGTAGTTGAAGTCAGAATCTTTCAATTTGGCCAATCATTTAATCTAATCAATTTACCATTAGGTACTACTCCATAATCTGGTGCTTTTAAACTTTGAGCTTGGTCAGATTATTTATTTATACACTTAATCATTGTTATCATGTTAATATCTTTATTTAATTTTGCGTGATGTGAGTGCAAAAAATGACCGTCCCCTGAAGTTTATTGACCAAAATATATGAAAAAAATCGTGACATATAGATAGGTATATACTTATATTTTATGGGAAAAATAAAATGAGGTGTTAATTGTTTACAGAAACTTTAAAAATCTGTATTAAAATGTAGGCTAGTCAAAATGGACCAGTACATAAAATTCAAATCAAAATGAGTATAATTATTATCGGTTACTAAGCATATTATCTTAAATACGGAACCCCCGGTGCGTGAGTCCGACTCGCACTTAAACGGTTTTTTTGTTAAGTAAAAGATACACTTAAAAATGTAACCCACCTTAGGTCCAAAGTCAATATGGAATTCTACAGCAATAGGGTTGAGCTTAGTATAAGTTATAGTTCGAAAAATGACTTGGCCTCTCTAATGACATCGACGACTTCAAGCACATTTTTTTTTAAATGGGGTTCTAAATTAACAAGTGTTTTTGAAGTATATAAAACCAAATACGGCAAATTTAATCCGATTATTTAGGACTGCGCCGAGCAAACGTCGTGCGGACGCCCTCATTACTGTTATTGTGTTTTATAATTAACTAAAGAATTTGCTTGCAATCAGACGATACGTTTTTATAGCGCAAGTAAAAACACAATTTATAGGATACGTACCTAACCAACTTTAATAACAAATACCCTTTGAGTAGTCAGCTTAACGGGAAAAGGTAGCCACTTTTTCCGTTATGTTGATAACTCGAAGGTGAATTGTTATTAAACTATGTGATACCCTATAAATTGTCTTTTCATTTGTAGTACAAAAATCTAGTGACTAATTTCAAGAAAATACTTAGGTAATTAGAAAACACAATAATAGTAATGAAGGCGCTACTGTACATCCAGCGTACGCTCGGCGCAGTCTTAATAAAGACAAACACTTTTTTCGAGATGCCATTGTTCCGGTCGAACATGTTATGGGTATATTGAACGTAGAGCTGTAAATGTGGAATTAGTCGCGACGACCTAACGCTACTAGGCCCACAGAAGTGCGCAGAGTAGAGGTTGCAATACTCACAGAAAGTGCCAGTTACTTTTCAGTAGGTCAACGATTTATTTGAATGGGAAAAGTACCATAATTATTGGATGTTACTCGTAGCATGAACTAGACTAATATGCTTAACAGTTTTAAAATTCAAAGCTCACATCGTTGATTTTACAACGTAATCGTAACCTGTCTGTTTGTTTGTCTGTATGGTATCAACTACTTAGCAATCAATTATCAACAAACTTTTCGTTGACTTTGAAATTTAATACGTAGTAGTAGTCAAAAAGATATGTCCATGTCCTAGTTGCTCACGTTTCAATAATATATCGTTTTTGTATTTTGTAATTTTAATGTTTTTTTTAAATTATAAGTGTAATATAGGCGCTAAAAACCAAATCCTTACTTGGGGGTTATGATGACATGGCTATGCAGTTAAATTTACGGCGAGCGTAATGAACAGAGCTATAGCAGTTATATAGCTCTGTCCTTTTCTCTCAGCGTAAACAGAACTGCATAGCTATATCATAATAACCCCCCAGGCCTGGCTGGCTGGCAGGCTGACCCTGAGACGGGTCACAAAGTCCGAACGGTGTACTAGGAGCTCATAAAAGCGAAACATTATCCAAAGATGGCAGAACATTCATAAACACAAAATGTCGTGTTAACTAACGATCGATTTTGAAATGTATCTCCTTCGCATACAGTTCAATTTAGTGAGTTACATTTTCCTTTAACTATAGACATCTAACGGCAAGACCATCTAGTTTTACCCGTACATAAAGCCGTTTATAAAATTGGCGCGCTTGTCATAAAATGGCGACCTATTTTTCATGGTTATCCATCCACAGATGGATCAATTTCCATAAACTTAACAAATACCTACACTATGGTTACTTTGTACAAAAATAATGATGAAAAATCTGCAAAATTAAGGTAGGTAAATCGACGTATTCCTTTTAGGGAGTTAAGTCAAGTTCCTTTACGACAAAAATACAGTTTAAAAAGGTTATTGTAAAAATAATATAGGTAAGATACAGGGGTCTTCAAACTTTTTGACTCAAGGGCCACACTGCACTTAATATAAATTCGTGCGGGCCAAGACTTTGTTTCAATGGTTGGTCATCAGTAAGTATTGCCCAGTAATAGATTAGTATTAGTGAAGTAGTCTTAGTGTTTAAGGGGTACCTAGATAACGCATAAGGAATGGACTTAGTGTTGATTATGCTCAATTACCATGAGGGGCGGGTTTTATAAAACTAATTACTAGTTATTTGTAGATTTACAAAATCGAGCCACCAGTGTGCAAAGCGTACAGACCGCACGCTAATCTTGTCCTGTCAAAACATGAATCGAGACGCGTGATATAGGTGAGAAACATACGTTATTTAATTTTAACTTCATATTCGGTGTCCACCTATGTCGGAGGGACTTTTAGAAAACGATATTGCAGTTCGCTGCCTTAGCTGTGGAAAAGATTTGTCGCGTTTTTTTAAGATCCGAGAAGACATTGAAATTTTCTTTAACGATTTTATGTCGATTAATCGTTATCTTGCTGAGTTACGAAATGATGAATGGCTGGGGTGATAATCTTTCCGCGGGCCGTAGTTTGGCGACCCCTGGGTAAGAACATCAATTTTGACTCCCAGATTTAGTAACAGCTCCATCATTTTAAATAGCCTTTTACATTGATATATTTTTAATTCATTCGACAGCTGATGATAGTGATGATAAAGTAAGGAAGTTCAAAAAAAAACATGCTCGCTACTTTGACTAAATTTATTTCAAGGAAAATGAAGTTCTTATCTTACATTTAAAATATCTTAGAATTTATAAAAAACAAACATTAAATTTTCGTAATTTATTGATTTTTTACTTTAAACCAAACGTTATAATTAGCAAGATAATAATTATGTTAATTTGATGTTAGAACTGACAATTGTTATTTCAAAAGTGATTACTTACTTGCGACTTCGCTTCGGTTTATGTCAGTTTTCTGTAACACCCGTACATAAAATAGAATTTATTATCTAAATATATAAAAGGAGAAACTAACTGACTGACTGACATATCAACGCACAGCCTAAACGGCTAAACGTAGGCACTTGAAATTTGGAAGGGACGTAGCTTAGGTACCGTAGAGGTGTACTAAGAAAGGAATTCCCGAAATTCCCACGGGAACCTCAAAAAAATGTTTTGCCCAACGAAGTGGACACGGGAACAGGTAGTAGGTACATAAACCTTTCCTCTTGAATCACTCTATCTATTTAAAAAAACCGGATCAAAATCCCTTGCGTAGTTTTAAAGATCTAAGCATACATAGTGACAGACACACAGCAGGAAGCGACTTTGTTTTATATTATGTAGTGATTACTGATTAGGTACTGTTTGGAAGGTTAAAACTCGATTAATGATAATGAGTAACGCTCAAATTGGAACAATGAAAAAACATTATTTGTATTATATTTCAAATCATACCTACAACGGAATACAAATCCCTTTCAAAGTTTTTCCTTTCCACCGCCGATTTGTATCCCTTGTATCCTTCGACCCCCCTTGATCCTGTTGATAGTTTCGTAATAATATAAATATACACTGAAATTCGAATCGACTGCAACTTATGTGCTCCTGGTGACTACACTATAATATGTGGGAACGAACGGCTCTTTACATAGATACCAACTCATACTCTGGTCCATAGTGAGCGTTCACTAGCTTTTTTTTAAGTTCAACGTGACGTTGTATGTTTGGTTGAAAATGATCGGGTCTCGTGCAGTTCGTAACTAGCAGATACTAGGACTTTATGAAATGCTACGAGGTAAAATGCAGAATTCACTTTAATCTAGGGTGCAGGTAAAATCAATACCTAGTTTACGTGGAAACCAATCGCTATCTTATTCTGCCACATGCATTAATCAATACGTTGAAAAAGTCCGTTTTTAAGTAGATGGTTACGAATAAAGGGGTTTGGATAAAACTGTTGTCATTTCTACAACCAGACATTTTTAAGGTTAGCGGTCATTCATAACAGTGGTAAATAGATCTGTTCCTAATAAAAAAAATATGTAATGTATCGGAGCACAGATACATATATAAATATTTGTACGCGTACTTATTTATGGGTGTACCTTTAGTAGCAATAACTCCGATGTTATTTAAAGGCTTGAATTGAATATATTTACGTGTATTTAGAGGTCATCTAGAATAAGAAAATCATCCGTGGCCTCGAAATAAAAAGACAATTATGTTCATACATAGTTACCCAATGCCTTTTACTATGGAAATACTTAATCGAACGATTGTGCGTTTATAAATCGCATAAAAATATAGGGAGCTGTAGGCCTCCTCCTGCCCTGCGCACTCGCAATCGTGATCGTTTGCGTTTTCATACTTGTTAGCTTATTATCATTGACAATCTTACTGAATAGGACCCGACTGTATAAAGAAGTTCATGACTTGATAGAAGTTTACGAAGCATCACTCAGATTAGCGTTTAGTTTAATTCACATTTATTTAGAAGTCGGTCGAATCGACTTTGAAGTCGATAGGTCCGCAAGCGGCTCTTTATGCATGTGCATTGTTTATTATAAATTGAATCTAATTAAGATGAACAATTACAGTACAAATCAATTTACAATAAATTAAAGCTAAAATAAAACCTACTTATCACTAAACTAAATACCTACTATAAAATTAAAACTAAATAAAAACTAAAAACTAAGAAAGGGCCCCCGTGGCAAAGTACCACAGATGCTGGCAGCATTTCCTCGTTGTATAGCAATGCTTAATCGTTGGCCGAGGAAGCTGCCAGCTCTATGGTCTCCGTTGGTTTCTATTAGCCTTTTTGATAACTCCTTAAAAAGGCTAATAGCACCGGGTCCCCACGGACCAAGGGTCTCGACGCCGAAAGGAACGAAGTGATATTCCGCACCGAGACCCTTGTACTTATTTTTCTTCATGTTTTCGGCCGCCTCAGCCGCCGCGCCTGGTTTAATTACCGTTCCGCGGAGGTGTGACGAGGCTAGGGTGTCTACACAAGTAGCATCCCACACCAGCACTCGCCCCATACTCCACGGAATTAAAGACATACCGTCAGGTCTCTTGCCGTCGTCCCTAGCGATACCGGTTGGCTCTAGTAAAGCGGGAACGTTGACGGAGGCAAGAGACCGGCGGATAATGTCATTGAGCGCGGCGTGTCTTGTTTATTTATAATATCTAGGCGTAAGTGATTACGATGTAGTTATAGGATTAACAACAAGTTGTTAGAGTGGTTGGTGATTTTGTAACTCTGCCTACCCCTCTCTGGGATGAAGGCGTGAAGGTATTTATATATGTATGTACGTCGAGGCGTAGTTGCGTCACAAATTGTTTTCAAATTTTGTTGTGTTAACGTACTACACCTCCACACCCACAGATGCATATATAAAATGATTCAACTACTACCTTTAGTATGCCGGGTAGAAAGACGCATTGATTATTTATTATTGACAGCATGGTCGCGCTAACATTTGTTAAGTAGGGATAAATTATGGAGGAAAGTGTGAATAATGCCAAAAAAAACGTTTCAATTACTTAATGACTAACTTAACTACGAGTAGATAAGATATTTAATGAATACCGAAAACCTGAACGTGACGGAAATTGGCTGTTCGTGTGTAAACTGCACGTGCCTCGAGGTCGTTAAAAATATCTTGACGTCACTTTCTTCTTGACGTCTTGTCTGACGTATTACTACGTATCGGGCTGGCACAACTTCACTGTTACGTGCGTAAACTGCAATCAAAACTGTCATCAACTATCTCGACTTACTTTCTCGTTTCCGTCTCATTCCCATCCTAGTTCAATAAAAGTGTACGCTGTACCGAGCAAAAAGCCTTGCAAAGGGTAACCGCCATCATTGCATAACTATGCTCTACAGGTCAGGGTGCTGCTGTGCACTCTGCCATCAAAAAACAACTACAATTTTGTTTTGTTTTCGGTTTTGATTAAATATATTAAATTTGTGTTTTACAAAGTAAGTAACAAAACTATGGGTAAATACGCTATGATTTGGTTGTTGAATAATTTCATCAGGATTTCCGTTACAAATAATTTATAAAGGCTGGTTTTAAAATAAGTTTTTCCTTCACAGGTTGCCACCAACTCGAGACTCACTCACACACACTCAACTAAGAACTGAAATAGTGGAATTGATAGAGATACTATTGATTCCGGTTGGATACGATGTCGACGCGGTGTTTTACAACCACGCAATGCCACAAATTTTTGTTCATAGTAACGTGCTCTTGTCCACAGCTTTAATTCAAGTACAAGATCATAAAGGACAAACGCACACAGTACGCGCCTTACTGGATAACGGAAGTACGTCATGCTTTATAACTGAAAGAATATTTATTAAACTTAACTTACTTTACTCGCCGACCTCGTCTTTAGTCGAGGGGTTTAACTCCCAATCTTCCCGCTTAACCAAGCAATGCGGTGTCACCTTATCATCGCTAATAGATTCTTACGAAGCTAATAACGACGTGCTTTGTTGTTCCACGCATTACGCAGCCGTTACCTTCGGTGCGCATAGATTACGCGTTACTAACATTCCACCTAATATTACCCTAGCCGATCCAACCTTTAACGTTCCGTCTGAGGTAGACATGCTCCTCGGCGCAGATATTTTCTGGAGCGTGCTAGGTTCCCATAATATGTCATTATGTAACGATATGCTAACTTTAAGCAAAACCAAATTAGGCTGGTTGATTTCCGGCCTAGTACAAACAAATACTTACCCAACTACACTCAAACCATGCTATCATATCCCCAGATGATCAACTTAATGAGCAACTTACGCAGTTTTTTGAACACGAGAACGTCCCTGATCACAAACAAGTCCCAGTGGAAGAGCAACAATGTGTTTTTTTTTTAGAACATACTATTCATGAGTCTGATGGAAAGTTGAATGTTACTATTCCATTGAAATAGTCTCCTGATAAGTTAGGTAACTCATACGAGCGAGCTGTGGCTAGGTTTGTGTCATTGGAGCGCAAATTTAACAGGGACCCATCATTTAAAAAACAATATTGCGAATTCATTCAAGAATACTTAGACCTAGGCCACATGTCTGACTATACAGATCCTAAGGCCGATACACATATTCGTTAAGCATTTTAATTAGAATGCGACAACATTATATTCGTTGCAACCGCGGACGTTGAAAAAATGTACCGCATGGTAAACATAAACCATAACCAACATCAGTTGCAGCAGATATTGTGGCGATTTGAACCTCATAAAAGCCTTAAGCTCTACAAACTTAAAACCGTTACTTATGGTGCTGCGTCCGCCTCTTATGTTGCAACTCGGTGCTTAAAACAACTAGGCGTAGAAACCCCTAACGACTCGACTTCCGAGGTCATTCAGCACGACATCTACGTGGACGACCTCATTACTGGGGCGTCATCTGAAAAGGAACTCGTAAACATTTGTAAGGGTGTGACAGAACAACTTAAACAAGCCCAACTTTATCTACGAAAATGGCACTCAAATTAACCCCATATAATTAACAAAATATTAACTGAAAACAGTAACGAAGGTTTATTAAATCTGAGTAGTAAAGAGTTCTCGAAGACTTTAGGGTTACTTTGGGCCTGCAAAGAAGATAACTTACTGTACTCAGTTAACATCGAAGATCTTCGCAAATCTTCGACCTTCGGATTAATTAATACATGTATTCTTACTGCAAAACTTACACTTCAAAAATAATGGACTGTAAAAATTTCATGGGATGAGGTCGTTTCAGCTGACATTCAAACGACTTGGAAAGGTTTCGTTAACTCATTGCACGATATTAATAACATTAGAATTCCAAGATGCATTCTTGGCGACTCTTCTGTAAGCATTGTAATTCATGCCTACAGTGACGCCTCCATTCAGGCATATGCGGCATGTGTTTACATCAAGTCCACATCTGTTAATAATGTCGTCACAGTCCACTTAGTGACGGCGAAGAGCCGTGTCGCTCCATTAAAATCGACAACTGTCTGTCGGCTAGAGCTGTGTGGCGCGCTCCTCGCTGCTAAACTCGTAGAGAAAGTAAAAGCTTCCTTCAGACTGCATTTTACTTATTGTTTATATTGGTGCGATTCCACAATCGATTCCACAATACTATACTTATGAATGCCGGACCGCAATTGTTTCTCGCTTCTTCGCGTCATAAGTTCTGGGTTGTTGGTGGTAGGAGTCTGTCCAGAAAAATGGTACACAAGTGCATTAAATGTGGCCGTTTCTCGGGAAAGGTTACTCAGCCGATAATGGGTAACTTGCCTAAACAACGAATTCATACTGATTTCCCTTTCTCAAGTGCAGCTGTTGACTATGCCGGCCCCGTAATGATATTAAACCGAAAGGGTAGAGGCAGTAAAATGATAAAATCTTACCTTTGTATTTTTGTTTGTATGGCCGTCAAGGCTGTACACATCGAGCTTGTGACCGATTTGAGTAGTGACACCTTTATATCTGCACTACACAGATTTACCGCCCGCAGGGGAAAGCCCGCCAATATTTTCTCGGATAACGGGCGATGTTTTTTAGGCGCCTGCAATTATCTTTCAAATTTTTTAAAAACTTAATTCAAATAACATTAGTGAACATGCTTCAAACAAGTCAATAAACTTTCACTTTTCGCCTGCCTACAGTCCTCATTTCAAAGGTTTGGCAGAGAGTGCAGTAAGATCCGTCAAGTACCATCTTAAACGTACTGTAGCCTCTGCTAACTTAACTTACGAAGAGCTAAATACGGTTTTGATACAGATTGAAGGAATCTTGTACTCAAGACCTCTCACTCCCTTATCTTCAGATCCTTTGGATGTTGCAGCTCTAACTCCTTCTCATTTCTTAATTGGACGAACGGTAGCGACACTCCCATCTCCTCAGGTCAAAGAAACAGCTGCTCCACATACACTCTCACGATACGAGAACGCAGCAACTAAAAAACCATTTCTGGAAAAGGTTCTACACAGAGTACGTTACAGAACTCCAAACGCGTCAGAAGTGGAACAAGGATGGAGGACAGCTCAAATTAGGCGAAATGGTGCTTGTGAAGGACGACCGGCTCCCTCCCAACCAATCGATGCTGGGGCGCGTGACCCGCCTCTACCCCGGCTCCGACGGCGTGACCCGCGACGCCGACGTACTCACCACGTCAGGAACAGTCCGACGTGCCTTCAACAGACTGTGTCCGCTACCAGTACCACTACATGTTAACGCACGGTGTATGTGTGACACACACACACATGCACACGCAGCGAGCCAGCAACGGACCTCGGATGACGACCCCACCACACATTTTTACCTGCTCTCGGCTTAGACACCCGCATTCATGTATTTATAATAAAATGCATTAAATTTTGTAAAAAATCATAAGGACTTCTTCATTACTTCAAAATCTCCACCGTTCACCAAGCTGAAAGACGCACCTGTTCTTCATAGTGAAAACGCCCTTGGGCAATTCCATGGCAGAGAGTAACGCAAGTTAGCAATTTCTAGCGTTCTGCTTGTTTTTTTAGTTACGAGTATATTTCAAAATAGAAGGATTAATTTATCTCTATATACGTGATTATATATATATCTAAAAAAATATGATCATTCAAAGTTTCAAAAATCACTCGTTGAAATGGTAACTTTCGTTACATTATCGTGGAATTACCCCCTTTAACTTCTTAATCAATTGATTATTACAAGTACTTTAAGAAGTAGATAGATATAATATAGATAGACAGACCTCCTCCTAATACTACCATTTTAGAATAATTTTGTTATATTACTATTTGTATGTCTGAACTACACGCACAGTACCCGGAGGCCCCACGAGCAGCCAGTCGACAGGTTTTCAATACTTCGGTTACATTCCCGAGTGTGCAGGTATCTAAGAAGGTTCACGAGTTGTACCCATTTAATATCTCTCATTTGTTTATTATTTTATGATTATTGTGATTATGGTATTTTTCGTTTATTTATGGTTTCTAGCTTGTCTATTAATTAAAATAGGCTTAGATAGATAGACAAAAACTTTATTCAACATAAACACAAACACAGGCTCTTAAATTAAAACATAAAGCATTAAAAAAAGAATAGACAGCAAATAAGAGACTTAAAAAATACATTATATTAATACACGGTGGGGCCTGTAACTAGAGCAAAAATTAAAAATGTACATTCTTCTCCTCAAACTACGCAACGTTTGTTTAACGATTTTGAAAAAAAAACTTGCGGTTTGAATTTTATTACATTTTAAAGATAATTCGAACACGCAATGTACTATGAAATTGATTATGTCTGTAGAGTGACTAGACTGACAGGCGATGTCAATTAGATGGAGTTTTAAGTACATTGAAAATACTATTTACTTTGTTTGAAAAAATAATAATCTAAAAACTTTATGATTTTAAAAAGTTGCTGAACAAAAGTTGTCTAGTTTGAGGAGTAGAATCTACGTTTTAATTTTTGGCTTTAGTTACAGGCCCCACCGTGTATACGGCGAGAGAGCCATGTGCTGTGCAGTTTATTGCAGCGCTGGTATTCTGCCAGAACCATAGGAATCAGGTCTGTGGCGCCTGAATGAAACCGAAAAATGAGCCAAACGAACATGATAATAAGTATCAATATAAGCTATCTACTCTGTATCCGTTTTTACATACCTACTTGTTTATGTTACTCTAGCCTTAAGTTTTTAGTATAATTTCTAGAGTAATGCGCATTTAATGCGGGTTTAGGGTTATCCTGTTCACAATATTCTTTTACACAACGAGAGAGAGAGGGTCCTAATTTAGATATATTTAAAACTAGACGATCACATTGTTTAATTTGAGGCTAAATTAATTAATTACACAATTTAAGATATTTTTATCATGCAGGAGGAGTGTTACAAAGCTATACATAAATTGGGTGTTGTAAAAACTATGCGTGGACTCCTATAATTTAAAGAACAAAAGTTGCAAAAATTCCGGTAACAACTTTTGGAGTTTTTGCCCATTCTCCTTTCAAAATTGACACGGATTGCAACTCAGATTTGCGTCATCTAAAAGAGAGATAATTTCACGGATCGCACATTGGATTTTATCCACGCAGGTGTTTTCATTCGATATCGTGCATCGCGAAAGTAAACAAATGCAACACGTGGATGCGTTGAGTCAAAACTCTGTGCCATCCGGGGAAAGATAAACACAAACACAGGCCCTTAAATTAAAACATAAAGCATTAAAAAATAATGCCAATTTCGGAAGCTGACTGGTTGCTCTCCGGAATTACAGAAAATAATTTATTATTAATACAGAAAATAAGGAAAATAGTAGAATCTGGTGACATTGACAATAATAAAACTATTTTTCTCTATATAAAGATAAGACTGTAGAACGGATAGGAATAACTGGATAGCAAGGATGCTACACAATGTAAAGAAATACATTCAAAATGGATTGATTGTATTTATTACAAAAATTAAGGTGGTCCTAAAGAAAGTTTATTTGACATTTGAAAGTTAATTTGGGCAATTCCTTATAATGCAATGCACTGCAAAATAATTAAATAGAAAACAAAACAAACGAAAGAACAATAATACTCGTTGCCCAAATTAACGTTTTCACACACTCCATCTGGATCATTTAGGGTCATTAGTGAAAACTAAAAATAAAATGTATAAGACCAAATGATTTTGAAAAAATGTCGAATACAACCAACTCCGTGGGAAGTAGTAACATTTACCGGCTTTGTGCGTGTGTGCTACCTAGTTTATAAATACGTATTTATTTGACTAGAAGTTTATTATATTTCAACTTTGTTCTGAGTAAATCGTGACGTAAAATTAAGGGGGACTTTAGTTAAGGGGTAAGAAGAACATTTTTCTTCACTTGAGGCACTTTTGAGACCGGTATCTTTTTGATTCGTCACCTATTTAGGTACTGACAGATGATCATCATAATTCGAAGGGTATCTTGGTATGTTAATTTTCATTATACCTATTATATTAGTATGTTAATTTTCAAGGCATGTTTTTTAGGTTAGTCAGCCAGATACCCTTCGAATTATGATGATCATCTGATTCTGTCAGTACCTAGACGACGAATAAACGAAGTTTTAATTCCAACAATTAATTAATTATATTAATTAGTTATCTTCTATTTTCGTTCTATTTACAACTTAAATTCCCGTGACTCTTTAAGAGATCTTTTAAAGAAATTAATATCTTAACTGTAGCGTCTCAATTTATTTATGATAATATTATTTATGTTATTAAGAATTTAGATTCTTTCACCAAGAATTCTGATATACATAATTTAAATTCTACAAATAAAAATCAAATCGCTATTCGAAAATTCCGCGTCCGTAAAGTATATAAATCATTTGTTGGTCAATGCATTCATTTCTATAATAAATTACCTGACATAGTTTCAAAGTTAGCCTTTCCAGCACTTAAAAATTACTTGACAAAGTCGTTAATGTCTAAAGCGTATTATAGGGTCGAAAACTATCTAACAGACAAAAATGCATGGCCTAAACCCGAAACATAGTCAATAATAATTTGATCAATTGCAAAAGCTTTATCACCGTCGATGTAGGAAAACGTTTCGAAACTTATATGTAAGTAGTATGTTTACTAATATAAGTAGTAGATTTTTAGTTTTTTTTTTCTCCTTTTTCTTCCTTTATCTCTCACGTAAGATTTTTGGCATGTTTTCCTGCTGATCTACGCATGTTATGATGTTGATATTATATTTAATTTAATATTAAAACCTACTTATCACTAAACTAAATACTATAAAATTAAAACTAAATAAAAACTAAAAACTAAGAAAGGGCCCCCGTGGCAAAGTACCACAGATGCTGGCAGCATTTCCTCGTTGTACAGCAATGCTTAAGCGTTGGCCGAGGAAGCTGCCAGCTCTTTCCCGGTGCTATTAGCCTTTTTAAGGACTTAACAAAAAGGCTAATAGAAACCAACGGAGACCATAGAGCTGGCAGCTTCCTCGGCCAACGCTTAAGCATTGCTGTACAACGAGGAAATGCTGCCAGCATCTGTGGTACTTTGCCACGGGGGCCCTTTCTTAGTTTTTAGTTTTTATTTAGTTTTAATTTTATAGTATTTAGTTTAGTGATAAGTAGGTTTTATTTTAGCTTTAAATTATTGTAAATTGATTTGTTTATATGAGTGAATAAATTTACCTTAATAAAGTATTTTAATATTTATTGCTTTATGTAATGCTAGATTAAGTAGTACCATTGTAATATGTTTAAAAAATTACTGACTGCTGAGTTTCTTGCGGCATTTCTTCTCAGCAGTGTCTTCTCTTGGGAAGCGCTGGTAGATTCTTGACGTGTAAAAGTGCCCGTACGGCCTACTTACTGAATAAATGTCTTTTATCTTTTATATTTAATTGTTGGAATCATAGAATATAATTCATAAATTGTTGCAATTGGAAACTTTTACTTTAAAATATCTATTAAAAGTTTTATGCAACATAAATTTCAAGCTTCTCTTACCAACTGCAAAAAATATGTACCGCTCTCAAAAGTGCCTAAGTTGCTGCTGGAGTGAGTGGAGAGTTGTGCTGGGTTGCGGTTGTGGCTGTGGAGTGGTTGTTGTTATTCTCTCAAAAACATCGGACGGGCGGACGAACGAGCGAAATCGCAGCGGCGAGTTTAGGTAGTCCCATCATAGCGAACAAAACACATTTTAGCGCGTGCATTTTCAATTAAGTCGGATTCATCGGCAAAAACCATGCTGCTAAATTGAAAATGCACGCGCTTAAATATGTTTTGTTCGCACTGACGAGACTACTTAAACTCGCCATTTGGACATTCCTCGTTTTTCCGTCCGATCGTCGTTGTTGAGAGAATCACTACCCTGTATAGTCGTGCTCACTCCACTTGGCACGGGCATTACCGTGCCACAAGATTTCTAGTAAAAAAATATACAGGGTGTTAGGTAGAGCGTTGTCAAAAAGAAACAGGCGAGTAGAAGAGACCATTAGCTATCCATTTCAGGTACTTTAACCCTTAATTGGTCTAAGGGCTATTTAATACCGATTTTTTTATAATTTTATTACAAGACACCAAAATTCGGCCTTTAAACCCCGAAAACAAAGGAACTACTTGGAGTATTGACAAAATTTTAATTTTGATAGATTGTTAGATGTTGTGGTGTTCAAATAAAACTGTTACTGGAAGCGTAAAGCTACTTTAAAAAATAATGGGGGCTCCCAAAGTTTCAGAAACCGATAAAGAAATCTTTCAACCTCAACTTTACAATGAAATTAAAAAAAAACCAAAGTGATTACAATTCTTCCAATTTCCTAAAAACATCTCCTGTTCACGCCAGTTCTAATGGTATGCCACATGCATAACAAAACTCTTAATAATTCGAGTTATTTGCTAATAACTTGTTGAATGTGGCGAATTCGATGCTTGAGAAAATTTACTGCTCTGTTCATTTACCACGTCTTACGCAGTTAGATAGTGTTTTAACATCCTTCTGACGAGGAGGTTGACGTTTGACTGTCAAGGGTGACGGTTGAAAAATTTTCTTCAATTCAATTTAAATAGTATTTTATTGTAATATTTTGTGAGTTTGCGAGGAATATGAGTGAAGCGAGTAGAGGATCTTGTGACTCAAGTGAGGAAGGAAGTGTGATATCCTCCAAGCTTGTGTGTGGCCAAAAAGTGTTAGAGTCGCCTCCATGGGATAGTGTGAGCATGGTGGGCTTGGCGGAGCCCTCCCGGCGGGAAGTAGGAGATGATGATTCTATGTCGTTCGTGCGACGGGTATCGGAAAAGCGGGCTGGTGGTCCTAGTGACGAAAGTAGTTTGTCCGAAGCAAGCTTCATTACCGTAGGGAAGAGACCCAAGCGCTTGCGAGTTGCACCAGCGGCGGCGGCAGAGTCAGGTGTGGATGGTGTGGATGGTGTTCCCGGTAGTTTTTTCGAGGTTTACGTGGTATCCAAAAAGGATTTGCCCAAACAGATTGGCTTAGCCAAGTTGCTGCAATGTAAGGGCATTAAAGGTGTTTTGAAGATTAAATACATGGGTTCCTGTAAGGTGCTTATGCAGTTTAGTTCGAAAGTTGAGGCTGAAAGACTCCTGGCTGCAGAAGAGTTCAATAACGAGGATAGACGTGCGTATTGGTCAAACACAGTATGTTGCTCATATGGGATTGTTCGAGGTGTAGAGTTGGAAGTTGAAGAAGTCGAATTTATGAAGAGTATTGAAGGATCGCAGGATATCTTGTCAGTGCGAAGGTTGAACCGTTTAGATAGTGATGGCAGATGGGCTAAATCTGAAGTAATCCGCTTATGTTTTAAGGGTGCCGTCTTGCCTCCCTTTGTATATGCATATGGATGCCGGTTCAAGGTGAGGCCTTATAATTTTCCAGTGACCCAATGTGCAAGATGCTGGAAGTTTGGTCATTTGAGTAGATTTTGTCCATCTGGCAAAACTCTTTGTCCGAAATGTGGAGGAGCTCATGCTAATTGCGAGGTAACAGAATTCAAGTGCTTGAATTGTAAGGGTGCTCACATGGCCTTAAATAAGTCTTGTCCGGCTTTTTTACGAGAAAAAGAAATTCGTGGTATCATGGCTGCTGAAGGTTGTATTTACAAAAGAGCTTTGTGGCTGTACACCCAAGGCAAGAAAGTGCAGATTGTAAAGTCCTGGAGCCAAGAGGTGCCGCATATTTCGGAGGAACTTACGCGTAGGAAGTCCTATAGAGACGTTGTTTTGTCCAAGCCGGTGGAAGATCAAGCATCTACTAGTGTCATCGACCAGCCTATAGTTCAGATACCAAATTTAAATAAATCAGAGCGGGGGTCGCCTAGAGAGCCTCGAAGGAGAAAAAGGGCTACAAGGGGCTCTAATTTGCAAGTGTTGGAGATTCCGGTTGACGCGCGACCTGTGAACATTGTTAATCAGGAGCCAGGTCGGAGTAGGGACAAGAAAAAGAGATGTATCGATTTTGAGAAGGTGAAGGATATTTTGCTCTCCAGTGACAGCTGGGGCGAGAAGTTGGTGTTAATTTTTAGAGTTATTGTTCAGGACTGTTTGGAAGTGTGTAAGGAGTTCTTTAAGGAGACTGATTTAATTAAGTTTTTTTTCAATAATCTAAATGGCCAGGTCTAATGTCAAATTTAGTTTGAATATAGCACAGTGGAATTCGCAAAGTATAAGACCTAAGCTAGTCGAGTTTGATCTATTCTTGAATAGAGAAAAGATTCATATTGCATTAGTCAGTGAGACATGGTTAGACTGTAATTCGGCTTTTAGAATAAGTTCTTATAATGTATTTAGAAGAGATAGATCGGACTCGTTTGGTGGTGTGGCAGTTTTTATACATAATTCTATAAAAGCTCAGGTATTTCACGTTCCAGTTAATAATGTTGGTATTGAAATCGTTTGTGTTAAAATTTTAAATTGTGCCTCTTTAAATTTTGTTGTATCTTTGTATTGTCCTTCCACAGTGCGGACGACGCAGGGTGATTGGGACTCTATATTTTCGTCGTTTTCGAGTAAGACCTTGGTGGCAGGGGATTTTAACGCTCATCACACTAATTGGTCTTGTAAACGTGACTCAAGAGGAAGTCAGTTGTTTGATTCTGCTCTCGAGCATGGTTTCGTGTCCCTTAACAACGGTAAGGCGACAAGAGTTAAATTGGTGAATGGATCGCTTCAAGAAAGCTCACCTGACGTCGCTTTTGGTTCTTCGGATATAGCTGTAGATTGCGCGTGGGATGTTACCAATGAACATTTGGGCAGCGATCATCTCATTATAAAATTAGGTTTTAGTTATTGGAACAGTCGACAATTTGTGCAAAAATTTAATTTTAAGAATGCTGACTGGCCAAGTTACCGTGAAACTTTAAAAGAGTATTTTTCCACCGACTCAATTTCTCTTCCAAACGATGTTGAGGTAATGTATAATTTTTTTGAGTCTAGTATCAAAAGAGCTTTAGCCTCGCATGTTCCAGTAATTAGAATTTGTGCTGACCCTGCGCGCAACTTCAAGCCTAAGCGTTATTGGAGCCAATTGTTGTCAAAGGTTGTTGCACAAAGGCGACTTGCATTGAGTAAATTTAGGCGGAATCCGATTCCCGATAATTTAAGGTTTTTGCAGCAAAAGGTTGCAGAGGCACAGCGTGTTATTCGTAACGCCAGATTTCAGAACTGGCAGGAGTTTTGTCAAAGTATTGATGAGACTACCTCCGCTTCTGATATGTGGCATCGAATGAGGTGGATGAAAGGTTATAGTCGTTCTAAAGTAGTTGCATCTAAAGAGAGAAAGCTATTGTGTTCTCTTGCACCCGATTTTGTGCGACCAGAGACACCAACGTTTCTTTCAGTTAATTCACTTCTTGAGGTGGATTTTTCTATGGGAGAGCTAAGTGCTTGTTTAAAGAAGAAAAATTCTGCGCCGGGTGTTGATGGATTACCGTATGCAGTTATATATAATTTACCGTTTATCGCTAAGTCGTTTTTGCTCAAGCTGTACAATTTAATCTTCGCTTCCGGCGTTGTCCCTACGCAGTGGCGTAATATCCAGGTTGTACCCATCCCTAAATCAAGTCAGTTGGAGGATCATTTATCGAAGTTAAGACCTATTTCCTTAATGTCTTGTGTGTGTAAGTTATTTCACATAATGATGGCGAGACGCTTGGAATGGTTTGTTGAGAAAAATGAGGTTTTATCTCGGAACACAGTAGGTTTTAGGAGAGGTCAGTCGTGTGCAGATTGTTTGGCTCGCCTAGTGTCTTACATTCAAGTAGGGTTCTCTAAAGATATGTCAACTTTGGCATGTTTCTTGGATATTGAAGGTGCATACAATAATGTGTCTGTAGAAGTAGTCGTTCGTAATTTAGACAGTTTAGGAGTTGGGTCTAATTTCTGTAATTATTTATGGGCTTTCTTGAGCGAGAGACATCTCATTCTTCGAGATGATGATATTGGTTTTTCTATGGAGCGTTGGACTGATAAAGGTTTGGCTCAAGGGGATCCACTGTCTCCCCTTTTGTTTAATATTGCTACTTATCGGATTTGTCAAAAGATAGAGAAGGTATTTATTTCTCAATATGCGGATGATTTTGTTTTATATGTTAGGTGTAGGAATTTACAAGATAGTGTTTGTATAATGCAAGATTCTTTGGATATAATGGTAAATATTTTGGACACGTTAGGGTTAGATGTTTCGGCTAGTAAGTCAAAATTTTGCATATTTAGTAAAGGTCGTAAAATTCACCATGTTGATCTCGATATACGTGGTAATCAGTTGTGTTCTGATCTTACTATGAAGTACTTAGGAGTGTGGCTAGATAGATCGTTGCGTTGGGGAAAACATATTGGATATGTTGTGGAAAAAACTCAAAAATTTCTTAATATTTTAAAAACTTTGGCTGGAGCTTCTTGGGGAGTTCATCCTAGACACCTGCGTAGATTATATATGTCACTGATTCGTAGTAGGATGGATTATGCATGTTTTTTATACGACAATAGTGCCAAAACGCATTTATATAAGCTTGAGAAAGTTCAAAATCAGGCGTTGAGGGTCGTTGGAGGGTTTATTAGATCATCACCTATTCATGTTATGGAAAGTGAGCTTTGTATAGTTCCTTTACATATCAGAAGGCAGTTTTTGGATTCAAAATTTTGTTTAAAAACGTTAACTTATTCGAATAGTCCGACTATTGATGTGGTCCGTGAGTTGGAGTTCTTAAGCCACAGTGGTTATTGGAGCGGGAAAAAGAAACCTTTGCTGGCTGAGGTTTTAGAGGAGGTCTCAGATGAACATATTCATGCGTCATATCCTTTACAGATGTTTCAATTAGATGTGTGGGTGTCTAAATTTGAGTTGGACAATGTGTTATTTTGCAATCTTGAGTGCGTTGTAGGTGCAAAGCGTTCTTACAATCCTTATTCTCTTCGTGCTGAAGTTATCTTAGAGCTGGAAAGGAAATACCATGGTTTTTATAAACTTTTTACTGATGGTTCAAAGTGTGGTGACAAGATAGGAGCAGCTTTTTTTGATCCATTTAATGGTAAAAAGGCACAGTTTAGGATTTCTTCTGGTGTATCTGTTATGTCCGCGGAGCTTTGTGCAATCTCTGAGGCTTTGTTATATGTGGAAATGTTGAGTTATAGTAATATTGTGATCCTTACTGATAGCAAAAGCGCCATTCAACATATAGCTCGATGTGCTTCGGGCGAAAGGTGTTTTTCATTGGCTTACAAAATTTTAGAGCGTATTAGTGTTATACAGGGATCTGGAAGATGCCTGAGATTGCAGTGGATTCCGTCACATATCGGCTTGGGAGGAAACGAGGAGGCTGACCGCCTGGCCGCAACGGCCGCTTTTGATGGTGCTGAGACTGTGATTGCTCCTGATTTCTCAGAGGTAGTCACTCGGTACAAAAGCAAGTCTTATGGTCGCTGGAAAGAATACTTTGATGAACGGTCTCGTGACAAAGGTATTTGGTACAGGACTATTCAGTGTCAGCCTCCTCGGGTGCCTTGGTTCGACTGTACTCGGCTACGCAGAGCAGAGGTTGTCAGCGCGCATAGGCTTCGGTCCGGACATGTTCCTTTAAATCAGTTTGCACATCTCATGAGGAAAGTGGAGTCGCCCAACTGCGAAGAGTGTGGGTCAGTAGAGGATGTGCAACATTTTTTAATGGAATGTGTTCGGACTCGTGCAAAGAGGGAACAGTTGTTTATACACTTTGGTATTAACTGTTCAAATGTTGGCATCTTCCAATCCATATTGGCAGAGCCTTTGTCAGAGGTGGCTAAATTTGTTTATGGTTTTTTTTCTAAATGAGCCTTTCCAAATTTGGTAGCCTTTTTTTTTTATCAACCTTTTTTTATGTGTTATTTTGGTTAGTGTTGTTGTAGTATTTAGGCCAGCTGGAGCTGACATGTTCAAGGTTGAACAAAGCTTCTAAATAAATAAAGAGAAAAAAAAAAAAAAAAAAACATCCTTCTAACATATGGAAGATAAGGTTAGGTTAGGTTAGGTTAGGTTAGGTTAGTAATTTATTAAAATTTTATTAGTAAAAATCTGAGGATATTGACTCAGGATCCCCAAAATGGTTTTTATGTCTGGGGACATGCAAAGAATTTGGTTTATGCCACCGAAGTCAGAAGCCGAGATCATTTAATTGAGAAAATTGAACATGGTTTTCAAGTGATGAAAGAAGAAATGCAACTAAAAACGACTACAGTCGAAATACGGAAGAGATATCGTGCCTGTATTGGTCAAAATGGTCATCAATTTGAGCAATTGTTGTATAAAAAAACATTTTTTTGTGTTGTGACTATGAATTAGAAAAGTTACCATTTTGGGGATCCTGAGTCAATATCCTCAGATTTTTACTAATAAAATTTAAATAAATTACTAACCTAACCTAACCTAACCTTATCTTCCATATGTTAGAAGGATGTTAAAACACTATCTAACTGCGTAAGACGTGGTAAATGAACAGAGAAGTAAATTTTCTCAAACATCGAATTCGCCACATTCAACAAGTTATTAGCAAATAACTCGAATTATTAAGAGTTTTGTTATGCATGTGGCATACCATTAGAATTGGCGTGAACAGGAGATGTTTTTAGGAAATTGGAAGAATTGTAATCACTTTGGTTTTTTTTTTAATTTCATTGTAAAGTTGAGGTTGAAAGATTTCTTTATCGGTTTCTGAAACTTTGGGAGCCCCCATTATTTTTTGAAGTAGCTTTACGCTTCCAATAACAGTTTTATTTGAACACCACAACATTTAACAATCTATCAAAATTAAAATTTTGCCAATACACCAAGTAGTTCCTTTTTTTTCGGGGTTTAAAGGTCGAATTTCGGTGTCTTGTAATAAAATTATAAAAAAAACGGTATTAAATAGCCCTTAGACAAATTAAGGGTTAAAGTACCTGAAATGGATAGCTTATGGTCTCTTCTACTCGCCTGTTTCTTTTTGACAACGCTCTACCTAACACCCTGTATATCTTACCACTTTAGACGTCCACTTTTCTTACCACTGATTTTACGTTACGATTAACTCAGAACGAGGTTGAAATTTAATAAACTACTGCTTAAATAAATACGAATCAACTAGGTAGCACGCGCTCACAAAGCGGGATAGTGTTACTGTTTCCTGCGAAGTTGGTTGTCTTCGGCCTTTTTGGGGTTTTCTTATGGCCCTCTGTTGCTTTTGCCCCTCCCCTGCCGATGCGTCCGTGGGGCTCCCACCTTAACTTTTTTTAGTGTTGTTCCCCGCGGTCATGTTGGCCGCGGCTTCCTTGTCGAGTACGCTTGGTACTGTCGTTGAGGCACTCGGGTCAGGTACTGGCGGTGAGGCATTCGGGTCAGCTACTGTCGTTGAGGCATTCGGGTCAGCTACTGTCGTCGGTGAGGCGTTCGGGTCAGCTACTGTCGGTGAGGCGTTCGGGTCGGTTGGTGGCGACGAGTCGTTCGGGCTTGCCGCTGTCGTCGAATCTGTACCTTAGAAAAAAGATTCCAACCGTTAAAAGCAGCGGCAAATCCAGGATTTTAATGAGGGGTTGGGTGAACTCCAAGGCCATAATCATTTGCAACCTCAACGCTGAAATATCAAGACTGCAAATGCGTGGTACTAATCTTAGGCCTCTTGCTTATCATTTCACCAGTCTTACTCCCACACCCGATTACAAACACTGTTGCTTAAGGTCAAACCATAGGCTTTGTTATACTCAAATCAAATCAAATCAAATCATTTATTCTGTAAGTAGGCCCTGTAGGCACTTTTACAAGTCTGAGTCTACCAGCGCTTCCAAAGAGACCACTGTTGAGAAGAAGCGCCGCAAGAAACTCAACATTAAGCCGTTTTTTAAAAATAAATCACTTATTACAATACTAAACTTAAGCTACATAATTTAAATGTCATAGGGATGTACAGGTCCCAGTAGTAATAATAATAATTAAATACATCAAAATGTCAGATTAAAATAAATAATACAATTTCGGAGATGTAAACAGGCTCCAGGTAATATAGGGTGAATCTACCAGCGCTTCGGACGTGACCATCATTGCGGAGAAGAAGCGCGAAACTAAGTTACATTAAGTAAAGTAAGTTACATTAGGTAATAAAGTAATAAATAATAATTTCTTAAAACTACCAAAAATAAAATCATTACAAATGTAAGGTCAATAAACCTTAAATAAAAACAAACAAACAATAAAACACTATGAGAACAACACGACGAGGTCGAGGTCGACTATCATAATAGACACAGTGACTGTGCATGCGAGAGTGCAGTCTCTTACGCACGAAACATAGCGAAAGAAAAATCCGTTAAATACCGTTTTGAGAGCGCCCAGTGTCGTGTTAAAACCGTTAAAATCAACAATGGTGTGCTGTGCAGGGGCCCTAATAATTATGGCTTAATTTATCACGTGACAAAGTTTGTATAAGGCATCCGTCAACTTTTGACACGCAAATAAAAACGAGGGTGACGGATACTTTATCCACATTTGACACGCGATGTAGACGCAGCCATACTATGCCCCTAGTACCTGATTGCAAATTACAGGAATAATATTTTTAGCCTTTGTAAAACTAGTTATCGTTTTGGATGCAGACTCAGTAATTAAAGTGACTTTTCTATTATAAATCAATCACTAAAGAATTCCTTAATTGTCGTGGTCAGAATACCTAAATGTTAATTCTAAAAACTTATGTAATACTTTTATTCATGTTATATAATATGAATAATAGGCTACTATTTTTAAGTCTAGTTATTTTATCATATCTGAAAAGATATTTGAAAAACGTGTCTCATCACTGGTGCTACACAAAGGCCACACGAGTCACCGATGATTAGATACCGGGGACCGAGTTTTGACTTCCGAGCGTTCGATTTCGAGATAATATTCGAATGTAAAAATCTTTCACGCTTTATTTTCGAATGGTCCGAAATTCCATATTTTGAGATTCTCACTCGAAAGTGAGGGATGGACTAAATAATATTGTTACGTTGGAACGTGTTTCATTATAGAAAGCAATGCAAATAAATTATTGAATTGTATCATTTTTAAGATTATTTTACAAATTCTTGACTTTTAAGTTTCATGGTTATAAATTTAGGAATAATTAAACGCTTTCTCGTTTGTAGATGTCTGTGGCGTTGCTAGGTTTGTTTTATGTTTTAGTTTTCACTCGTGTTCATATTTTCCATCGCTCGCAAGTCAAAAATATCATTTCACTGTTTTTTGTCACTTTCGATTGAAACTTTCGAACGCTCGAAAGTCAAAAATCGGTCCCCAGACACGATAAGTGTCTGAAAAAAATACATACAAAAACAAAAAATCATAACGTCTAAAATGGATTAAATATTTTTTGTTAAAATAAAATAGAATATTATGGTATACGAGTATATACCTACCTAGCCCTCCCATAAGTTCTGTCACTGAGATTTATTAGTACCTAAGTAAGTAAGTAAAACATTTATTCACAACAATAGCACACAACAAAAAAAGAAACAACAATAAAAAATAAGAAAATGAGACGACAATAATAAATACATATTAAAATTTAAAAATAAATATTTTTATATCTTTATGCATAAATCAAAACTTTAATTAATAATACATTTACTAAAAAATATAATTAATGCTAAATTATTGCAATAGGTCGATGTACAAGCTTTTAGTATTTTTGTTTAGGGTTGGTTGAGCATGGTAAAAAACACGCGACGACGATCGTGCTCTTATCATTATAGCTTCTGTAAAAGTTGTCGCAGCTCGTCCAAATTTATATGACGTGTTAATTAGACTAACTGCCGCACTCAGAGAGACGTTAATTACGTTAAATGCTTGATTAAAGTTGCTGCTGACACTTTCTTTGCTCCAGCGCCCGACTGACAACGAGTCGAAGTGGTCGCCATGGCCGAAAAGGGTCGGAAAGATCACCTTACCTCACCTCAGAATAAGACAATACGTCACAAAAAAGCATTAAATTTAATTGACGTCTCTGAGTGCGGCAGTGACTCCAATAAATACCGATATAAATATATTGCAAATAAACTGAAGATCTCCTTAAACAATCGACAATCTTCATGTATCCCTAAATCGACTGAACGATATTGCATGAATTTTGAGAAATTCGAAATCTCTCCATTATTATCTTTCTTCATAACTTGAGATTGAGAACCGTTTCAAATCTAATGCTAGTCTTCAATATGGCCTGAGAAAAGAGGTTACAAAATATGAAAGAACCAAATTTTAGTTTAGTTTAGTTTAGTTCGAGACGCCTATTTCTAGCAATGGTTAGGGCGTGGAATAGGATATAGGTGTTTTTGATTTTTGAAATTACAAATTAATACATGAAGTATGAAACAGTAACTAAAAAATCTAACTAAAATTAAGTAGGTTGAAGATAAAAAATTACTAAAACATTAAATCTAAGAATCAATATCCCCTGCAGCACCGTATCAAAGATGCTGGCAGTATCTCCTCCTTGAATGGCAAAACGTATTCGTTGAGCGAGGTCAGTATAGTCTTTATTATTCCTAGCGAGCCGATCTTCTAGACAAAGGCCATTGTTTGTGTACAATACCATTATCTTTCTTTGTGTCCGTAACCGCCAGCCGATCACATACAAAAAAGTTAGAACTACATTGAATGTCCATAGAATCCCATACAACCCTATCCTCTTAGTCAGTAGGTTTAAAATGTAAAGTGTCAGGATACAGATATGTCTTTATTATTTGAACCGGTCTTATTCCCTACACAATATTACCATCTTCTGTCGCCAGATAATAAAGACATAATCTGTATCCCGACACTTTACATTTTAAACCTACTGACTAAGAGGATAGGGTTGATAATTCTATGGACATTCAATGTAGTTCTAACTTTTTTGTATGCAATCGGCTTGCGGTTACGGACACAAAGAAAGATAATGGTATTGTACACAAACAATGGCCTTTGTGTAGAAGATCGGCTCGCTAGGAATAATAAAGACTATACCAGCTCTACGGTCTCCAGTGACGTCCATTGATGAGTCTCTATGACAATTCCTTAAAAAAGACATATATTATGCTAGGACGACACGGACCAAGGGTCTCGACACGGAATGGAATAAAATTTCAATCTAGGCCAAGACCACTATATTATTTATTTGCCCATCTTAATATTTTGAGCAGCTTCGGCCATTCAACGAGGAAATACTGTCAGCATCATTCTCAGGGGCCCTATTAAGATTTAATAGACATAGAATAGTTTTTACCCGAAAAAACATATCCATCCTACGAGAAATTAATTAATCGTTAAATGCTGCGAGTTTGCTCACAAGGTGTCGCCACTTTGTATGGACGAGTTACAAAGTTAAAAAGGTGGAGCTTGGCTTAGCTAGCCATAATCTTTCAGTATGTATTCATTGATGTACGTACGTACACAAAAGTTATTAAAGAAAAATAGTTATTTGTTACACTAGGGAGGAAAGTTGTATTTTACCTGCGAGTGTTCATTTGAAACACGAGCTAGGGAAAGGATTCTATGATTGACCATGAGCGAAGCGAGAGGTTTAAAAATTGAATCCTGAGCGTACCAAGCTGTCACACACGAGACGTAAAATAACTTTTCACCCGTGTATAACTCGTACTTTTCACCTCACTACAACGAGGAAAATAAGAAAAAGGGTTTGTACTTTCCGCATTTTGCACGGTTTCCCGTTTTTCCACAGGCGTTAATACGTCTTCGTCACACTCTTGATTGAAAAGTTTTGACTTAATTTATTTTTTATTATTTCGGGTGCGTTTTGTTCGCACATCGACTTACTTGGACTGTCAGAACATTTTATCTGTTTTTACTACAAGAATGAAGGTTAATGTTAAACGCTGACATTTATGAATTAAAATAAAGTTGTGAGTAAGACTGTATTTAGTGTTTTTTACTCGATGCAATTTCTTATTTGTGATGATAAAAATTTAGCACTTTTACCGTTATAGCTACGTTTTGTTAGCTGTCAAATTTTAATATAACTTAAGCTGCCTTCAAATGTCAATATTCTTTCTTCACATGTGATAACAAGCAGTTTTCTCAATAGATATCAAACAAACATAAAGGGCTTTCCGAGCTAGTGAGATGAAAACACTTTTAGTTCCTCACATACGAACTAGATGGCGTTAGCTCTGATTTAAAACTCGGTATGAAATTGTTGCCTTGGTGTGGTCAAAGGCACTAGGTGGTTCAGCGATTTCCCTTTATAGCGCAATCATAAGTTTTATAATATTTGTTCTCGGTTTGGTTAGGACAAACTTAAATTATTCATCCTGGATCCAATTCTGAAGTCCGCGCAGACTAAGTCGCAGGCAGAATTATACGATCAACTTTTGTGAGTAAAGTTACAAGATATGTGATTTTTATTAGTAAATAGGGTCCTACCAGTAGTTCGCATATGATTCCGTTAAAATAAGCATACCATAGTAACTCGTAATGCCGTGCAACGCAGTTTTATTTAAATCTTACCATGCCCAGCGCTTCCTGCTGTGCTTTGCTTCGTTCTGAAAAAAAAGTATTGTTACGTATGCTATAAAATATTTGTAATCTATAAAAATGTTGATATAGTTCGCACAAAACACGAAATAAATCTCTTGTAAGTTGACGAATAACTTATAACTAGGGGCTCTCTTCCACTGTTATTGCCCTTTTTGAAACCGTATTGCTGAGAACTCGTTTGAAAAATTTGTTGAAATGATAAGAGCTATATTTTTTTTTACAATACGCTAACAATAAGAAAAACGACCAACGACCGATCGCATTTAACGACCGTCATTATTTTTTTCTAGTTGCGTACTATTGTGAACCGCCAACTAATATTGACATCGTTAGACGGTATCAGATAAACACCTATAGCGTAAGCAAACCGTGAAAAAAGAACTATAATGGGCGTTGCCATGGTAATAATAACAGTTCTATAATCATTATAATAGCATCGTTATTACCATGGTTACGGTCATTTCAGATATCAGTCTTGGTGTTTAGTGAACTGAACACTTGACATCCTAATTTGTATAATATTTCGTATTATTTAATACCACTTAAAATAACACTTAATTTCACAATACTTTTTTTAGTAAATAACTAAAATCATATGATTAATATATAAAATATATCCATCGAGTTATTTGGTTACCATGCTTACTTGCTTACAATAAGGATATAAACAAAATGGCGTTTCGTTTGGTATTCTGGAGTTTTTATTTAGATGTGTGGGAATAAAATACTTTTCTAGTCTGAAACGCTTACATATTTATATTGCTTGCTCAGTACATTTTACTTATCGATAGGTTTATTGAGAAAGCAAGGCAAATACGGAGTTATTAGCGGGCCTAGTATGGCTGCGTCTATATCGCGTGTCAACTGTGGATAAAGCATCCGTCACTTTTTGACACGTGTTCTTATTTACGTGTCAGAAGGTGACGGAGGCCTTATCTAAAATTTATCACGCGATAAACGCAGCCATATTAGGCCCCCTGACAAGATACGGTGTCATACTCGTATGTATTTGCACTACGTCTATATCAAATTGTGAAATGACTTACATCGTGGCGGGCATCTCCCGGGCCGCCAAAGCTCGAGTCATCATTATATCCCTGGAAAAATACAGGTCAAGTATGAGTCGCGCTTAAAGAAATTGTGCTGATACTGAGAACTCTTTTTATTTTTATATGTTAATGTAAATGTAAAAATCCTCTATAAGTAAGTGTACCTAGATAATTTTTATTTTTTAGGCTCATAATATTCAAACATAAGTAGTAGACGGGCCGGTTAAGTTCTGTACTTATACGTTTTTTTTTATTATAATAATTCTGAAATAAGCCGACCGGGTCTTCCTTTAATATAACATCGAATTTGTTATAGTAAAATCAATTTATCTACTCCATATAAGGGGCTAAGGTGATTCATTACATGAACAAAAGAACGTAGGGAACACGTAATTAATATTAAGAAACGGCACTACACGCAACCTGCGTGCGATGGACTCTTCGGTCTGAATTTACTCTGCCTAAAACTAAAAAAACTGCTAACAAAAACTGATGTGTAGTCAGGAAAAGGTTCGTCACTTTTCGACCCTATTTCAGGGCTGTTAAGGTCCAAAAGTGACGAACCTTTTCTTGCTTTGACTATACATAAACATAACATACCCACCGACACCAAAATCTCACCATAAGGGTTTCTTTTTTATTATTTTGGTACGGAACCCTTAAAAACAATGGGCGCTAAATGTAAACAAAATATTAAAATGATTTCGTTGCTGTAGCAGCGGGCCTAGTATGGCTGCGTCTATGTCACGTGTCAAATGTGGATAAAGCATCCATCACTTATTGACACGTGTACTTATTTACGTGTCAGAAGGTGACGGATGCCTTATCCAAAATTTGTCACCCGATAAACGCAGCCATATTAGGCCCCCTGAGGTGGTTTAATGTTAACTACAAAAATCAGACAGAGATACATTCAGAGACACTTGTAAGTTTTCATAGAGGCATTCCATCTTAGTCCTCAGGGTTGGCAACGCATTTGCAGTCTTAAGATTGCATTGCATTCTTGTGAATGCGAATGTCTATGGGTCACAGTTTCCACTTACCATCAGGTGGCCTGTGTGCTCGTTTGTCTACTCTATGCCATAAAAAATAAATAAAAAAAAAACTGCTTGCCCTAAATATACCTTAATAGGTCAACGCTTATCCTTGCACTCGGGAGCCGAGACTCCACGGGGTTCGTCACTAGAATGATGGCGGAGGTGTCGCTCGCGTTGAACACGTTCACTTCGTCTGACGCCCAGTACTCCGCGCTGTCGACGCCGTCGTAATAGAAGTTGTCTACGTGGTCCTGAACATCATCACGAACCATTAACGACTAAAGTTTTAGTCTATCTTAGATTTCGGACAGACGAGCTGAGGTTTTGTCGGCACTGCTAACACAATGCTTGCTTTGCCATCAAATAAATCCAAAACTTATTCTAAATCCCTTTCGGTACACGCTGTGCGGTTGTGGAATCTATTGCCTCCTGAAATTAGGCAGTCTCAGTCTGTAGATTCTTTTAAATCTCGACTAAAGAAGTTATATATATAGAAGAAGTTATATATATATATTGGATTATATATAGGTATTTTATATACAATACAAATACTCTTTATTGAACACCAAAAGAAAACAAAACACGGAACAGTACATTTTAACTATAGGTATACAACAGGCGGTCTTACCGCTAAATAGCGATCTCTTTTCTTCTTCTCTTCTGCTTGTAATATTGATATGTATAGAAATTACTTTTAGTGTTGTACTTTTTATTAGGCTATTCGTTGTAAATTAATTATTTCTCAATCGCTCCTACATCCCTATTATATTTTTGTCTATTTTATAATTGTTATCTCTTGTTTGTACAATAAAGTGTTTACATACATACAAGCATACATACAATGTGGCCGACACTTTGTTGTCACTCGGATCTCCCTTTCTAGTCTGTAGCAATAGAGACGCACTGAGCGACAAGTAAGAAAATACAATGTGTGCTACACATGAAGAGCAGTAATTAAATTGGCCTTGTAGATTGAAGATTCTATTATTTAGGATTTCAACGTCAGTTAACATTCAACCACAAGGCGTGTAATCAAAATGAATCTGACCTTGGCCAAGCTAGGGAAGATCTTGAACTTGTTCCTCCCAGGGGCAATGAAGAGTCTCCGCGTAGGCTTCAGCGCTTCATGGATGGAGCGCCGCAAGGGCAGGTTGTCACTGGTTTGGATGAGTGTGAGAAGTCGCATGACGGAGTCGAAGTCCCAGGCCGTTGAGTCTACGTAGCCGGAGGGCGCTTTCTCGATGGTAGCTGCAATAATAGTAAGTAGATAAAACCCCGATATAATCATGACCAGCGGGCCAAGTATGGCTGCGTCTATACCGCAAGTCAATCCAGTTAAAGCATTTTTTTTTATGGCATAGAGAAGACATACGAGCACACAGGCCACCTGATGGTAAGTGGAAACTGTGACCCATAGACATTCGCATTCACAGGACTGCAATGCAATCCTAAGACTGCAAATGCGTTGCCAACCCTGAGGACTAAGATGGAATGCCTCTATGCTAGTGATTTCACCGGCTGTCTTATCCCCAAACCGGAACACAACAGTGCGAACACTACTGTTTGGCGGTAGGTTAATGGATAAGATGGAGGTAGCGATCCGGACGGACCCTGCACAAGGTCCTACCACCCGTCACTATCGTACTTATTTACGTGTCATAAGGTCACGCGTTATCCAAACTTTGTCACGTGATAAACGCGATATTAGGGCCCTTGAAGGGATTGCCTAATGCAATCGCAATCGTTTTCATTTTGACAATCCAAAGCCGAGTCTGCATACAAAATGAAAACAATTGTTCCACTTTGAAGCCGATTGCGATTGCGAGTGCGTTAAGCAACAGCTAGTTGACATCTCTTAAGCTACCCAACCGATTTTCATGAAACCTAGCTAACCGCTAGAAAACCTACTTGGAATTAATAAAATCGCATCCAAATTTATTTACCAGTTTAAGAGCTATGGTGCCACAGACAGACACACACACATTTAGCGGTCAAACTAAAACACTCCTCTTTCTGCGTCGGGGCCTAAAATATTTTTTTTACCCTTTAATAATTCTTATTTGTACTAAGTATCAAGTCATAACTTGATACAAATATTAAACGGACAATAACTTTACGGCTATTGAAAATAATTTCAGCCTTATAATTAGTAAAATATCCTTCATTTTAGCTTGGGCATTTTAGCTTTTTACTCACCCTGTTGTACGGTTATTCATATTTCGTCTATTTCATACATTTTGTAGGAATACAAAGGAAATAGTTGAATACCGTGTTCTCAAATGTAGAAAATATTTCCAGAAAAATCGGAGTGTTTTTTGCATTATTCCGGATAGTTTTGAGCAAATTGGTCGTGTCCTAAGACGGACCTACCCTGGAACGGCACCGCAGGCAACTTGGACACTTCGGCCAGGAATTCCTTCTTGTAATGAAACACCAAGCGATCGAGCCAGCTCGCCGGGTGGTTTTCTATGGCAGACCAAGAGCTCGTTGCGTAGAATATGAAAATAGTAGCTGATAACTTCACCTAAAACATTCGGATGATACATACTCAGTTCGTTTTTGGTGTAATACCAGTTCCTTACTAATTATTGGCAATTTCTGTTTGTGTGTCTAGTATAGTCAAAATTATATTCATTAATTACTTGGTACATGAGTTGTTAAACGTTCAGTGGTAGCTTCAACAGTACTGCCAGTAGCGTATGTTAATGTAATAGCGATGGCCAGAACAGTGCTATTAAGAAGTCGGGAGTGTTATATAAATTACAAAATTAACTTATTATGTTTCAGTATCATTAAGGAGACATAATGCGAATCGACGATGTTATAATATGAAGAACACAGTGGAGCTATTTAATTGGTATTCTAGAATAACTTTACTCATTATTACTATAGTGAACGTTACGATATTTTTTAATACGATAACAACAATACGATAACAAGAGACGTAAAAATAATTGAAATGAGTCGATTGAGATTGCGTAGGTGAAAAATAACGTAAGCCGCCGCACTCTCAGTTAATGCAAATTAAAATTAAATTTTATTGTTTACATGGTCTGACCATTATTATTTGATATACCTACTTATTTCGTTTCCTACAGCAGACTATTGTTTTAGGTTAGGTTAGGTTAGTATTTTAAAAATTGGTAAGCGGTATGTTTCTTATTGTCTACAACCTAAATGAATATTTTTGTGTATGAATGATTGACACAAATTTTTACTTACTTACTTTTTACTTTTTTTAGATCTTAAAGTTAAGTTACCTTATAAACTATTGTACCTACGCCCGAAATGGGCAAATTGTTGAGTCGTATATATTATATATAACACCGATTGTACCTACACAGTTTTTACAATAAATATACCTTTATCTTTATCTTTATCTTTCACAAAGTTACTGATAGAAGAAGTTACTGAGTGGCAGTCGCCGTGGCTCTTTGTAATTACCCCTGGCCCATCTTCAGCTTCCAATGCAGTGCAAAAGTATTTTTTATTTGTCATATCAAACCTACGCTTAGTATACCATTTTCATGGAAGGAAAACAAGTTTGAGAGAGGAACTAGTGAAAAAGAAACTGCTACCCTGTAATATAGTGACTTGGGCGAGAACGATAACTTGCTGAATTACACATGAAAAACTTAAATAATTATACACAATTTTAAACATTTTTGAAACTCGACTTTTGATTCATAAACGAAACCTTTTTATTTGATACTGAAACAAATAAGATTACTATGTTTTAATCTTGCTCTAATACACACACGTTTACACAATAAATAGCAAAATAAATGAGTAAAATACATTACGGTTAATGTTATTCTACTCACCATCATGACGTCTACTTGATAAAATAGTTAATAGTTATGAAAAACTTAAATTAATTATACGCAATTATTAACATTTTTAAAATTACATTTTTGATTAATTTGAATCGTTTTTTTTATTTCACACTGATAGAAATCAGATTACTAATTTATAATCTTGCTCTAATACACACTCACACACACACACACACACACACACACACACACACACATGTACACAATAAATAGCAAAATAAATGAGAAAATACATTATCGTTAATGTTATTCTACTCACCATCATGACGTCTACTTGATAAAGTAGTCAATGTTTCGCACATTGACTATTTTATTAAGTAGACGTCACATGAAAAACTTATATTAATATACACAATTATAAACATTTTTTAAACTTGACTTTTGATTGATTTGAAACGAAACCTTTTTATTTCATACTGAAAGAAATAAGATTACTATGTTTTAATCTTGCTCTAATACACACACATGTGCGCAGCAAAATAAATGAGTAAAATACATTATGGTTAATGTTATTCTACTCACCATCTTGACGTCTACTTAATAATATAGTCAATATGCGAAGCGAGCGAAAATAATATTTTTACATTTACCTACTATTGCTCATTAAATCGATTTCTATATTCATTTCACGCTTGTTACCAGAAACAGCAGTAAAGTTAATGAAAGTTAAGAAGCAGAACTATTTCCTATAAATATTACGAAAACGTAACAAATAACAATTGAAATTTCGTTTTCCTGTTCGCGTACTTTCAACCCCTAATATTGATATCGTTAACGGTATCAGAAAACCACCTTTAGCATAACCGAAGCATGAAAATAATTATATTGTAAGTGTTTCCATGGTAATAACAGTTCTATAATAATTATTATAGCATTTTTATTACCATGGATTGGAAATGTCAGGGATGGTGTTCGGTGATTAACTGACATCTCATTTTGATTTTTTGTGTTGTACTGGTCAACAACTGTTTTTACAACAATTTAAATGTTGAAAGAAAACTTTCAAATATTAATGCTGCCCAAACTCAACCTATTAGGAGAAAATGGCCTCCAAAGTACTGAAAAGTGACTAAACCCTCTAACTTCTATAGAGTTTTTTTTTTTAAATTATTATTACTGGTTTGATTATATGTGTGAGAACATGAAAAAATAATTAGTACGTATTTTTTTATATCGGCCCTAAGTAATATTTTCTTAAAAAAAAGCAACGATGAAAAATCTAAAACTATGAACGGTTTTTTTATAGAAAATTGGGCTTGGGCCGACATAAAAAAATACGTACTCATTATTTTTTCATGTTCTCACACATATAATCAAACCAGTAATAATAATAATAAAAAAAACTCTCTATAGAAGTTAGAGGGTTTAGTCACTTTTCAGTACTTTGAAGGCCATTTTCTCCTAACAGGTTGAGTTTGGGCAGCTAAAAAAAAATACATGTCCGTTATTTTAGACTACTCTATAACATATATAAAAATGAATCAAATCGGAGTCGGACAGTTGGGTACCCTTCCTTGTGAGATCAACCTCTTCTTGGTGTTGTTTATAAATATTACACATACTCTTAGAATTGGTGGGACAATTTGGCAGACAGAATAACCCAATATTATGGCCTTGGTATCTTTGATGGAATGTGGAAATTGTTTTTTTGTAGTAAATCCAGACAGTTAAAACCACCTGTCAAACATGCGCCTTCTATCAGATAATGCGCCCATTTTAAAGTAAATACTTCACGGGTGCGTGATACGATTTAGGACTTGGACAGGGCTTCTTAAAGTGGGGTCCACGGACCACCTAGAAGTCCTTAGCTTATGTATCAGAGGTTCGCAAACTCAAAAACCCTTAATTTATTAGGAGATTGTGGTGGTTAAATATTCTTAGAAGGGGGAAATTTCGTAAGTCCTGATAGTGGTCCGTAATTGCGAATAGTATAAAGAACCCTGCTATTGGAGTTGTTAGTGACGTAGGTTAATTGGGAGATGATATTTTTTTGTATCCGTCCTATCCTATTAATGTGAAAGTTATAACATGGTGACTAGAGCACGCTTCAATACTCACACGCTCCAAAATACCTCTATCCAGCGCATTGTACAGTCAGGGTAATAAAGAGCAATAAAATAAAAAAATTTAACACTCAAAACACACCATCTTCCACCTCCCCGCAGCCGCCTACATCGCGTCAACAGCAACATAACCTGACTCCGCAGCCGTCTACCTCTCGCCAAGAACCGACCACTATTCCCCTGCCCGTAACATCATCGCAACAACACACAACAACCTTCCCTAACAACCAAATTAATGTTTCACAGACATTTACTGCCAGCCAAGAGTCCGTTAATCAAGATGTACATCAAACAAAAATCGATCACAATATCTATCAGTAATTGCCCTAATATGAATGTAACCTTCAATAATAATTAAACTTGAATTTGTTGTTAAACTTTCTTTCATTTTTGGGAAAAGCATTATACAAGCCTAAACCAGTAAGAAAGCCATCCTGGCCACGAGGAGGCTCCTGGCATCTGGGAGGGATGGATGGGATATACGAATACGAATATAACCAGATGAGGTCCGGTTACCTCATACATGGCCAGGAAGGCTTACTTACTGGATTCTGCAGTAATGTTCCTAATTATTTAAAGACTCAAGAAGTTATTTAAATATTGCAATGAAACCAGCGTTTTTTTTTACAAATAATAAGAAAGTAAGGTAGTTCACATTATGGGAATTTAATTCAAATAACGCGATCTATTGATCGTCACAAGTATCACATAGCTGTTTAGAGGAAGACTAGGCATCCAGACAGTCTCAATCGGTACATATTCATACATTAGTACCTTTGGTTTATGATGTCTTAGTACTTATATCCGTTTAAGCTGAACCCGGGCTAGCTGGGCTCTGTGGAAAATCATTTTTCTTGCCAGCTTAAAAATATTTATCTTTTTTTATTACTGCACATTCATTTATATTAATCATAACACTAAAATTCTTTTTGATTTAAAAGAACAGTAAATATCAATATTACTTTGATATTGAATGCTTTTAATAACTAAAAATAACATAGGTTACACTACTTGTAGTTATTGCCAGCTGCAAAAAAACGTTGCACAAGCGCAGTCTTAGTTTACCAACTTAAAGTACGTTTAGAGGGATTCAGCAAGAAAGTTGAACTAGGAACGCATATTCAACTGGCACGCTATGAAGAGGAGTTACCTAAAAATCAATATTTCTCGAGTACGCATGCGTAGAAGTCAAATGCACATCACCTCATAACAATGTTGTTGAATTCTATCGCGATACGTCATCTATACGATACTGTCAACTGGAAAAAAACCGTAGTACACACAGCAACACATCTAGCTATACACTTCAGAAATCTGAAATATTGCATGAAAGAGAGTCGCACTAGAATCGAATGTTGTTGACATAATACACATATATACATCTCTTTCTTTTTCTCTCTGCTCCGTCTTTAATGGTTAGTTAGGTGTGATGTTGTGTGTACAAGGTGTAGAACAATTGTGAAACAAGAAACCATCAGTTGGCGTTTGTCGATCGCAGCGGGAGCACAGTCTGTAAGTAAATATTGAATACTAATATTCATTTATTAGACATGCCTGCATTGAGCCCAAGCGAGTTTAAGCAGACACACTGAATTCTTGTGAAAAATCTACCCGTGAATAAGAATATATTTTGATGAAAGTGTTATGTGTCACAGTCACGGTTAAACACGTGGCGTTGACGAAACAGAGCTATGACTTGACGACTATCGACCAGGGTTTAACAACCCGCATAAGGCGATTATTAAGCGTGTCTCTGCTTGAGATGGGAGCTACGGGGCGTACTTTTAAATTATGAGCTAACGTTAACGTATTTCGTAACAGAAGTTGGTAATTTTTTTATTTTGTCATTCAACCTCAGTATACACCCATAACCTAATTAAAAAAATATCATAATTACGAATTTATTTCTACAACTAATTACGATGTCGGTTTTATTAAAACCATAAAATTGGACTTACTTGCGTTACGGGAATTTGCGATGGCCCCTATTTGCGTCACTGTTGGGTTGGCTACATGCTCCATATAATAATTAGTTAGTATAAGTGTAATTTATTAACATGTACCTAGATGTAGGATTATACAAACATAAACAAAATATGAGTTATAATTATTTTTACTTGAAACAGATGATTTTTTTGTATTATTATTGTTAAAAGGTAAATAAATATTTACCACCGACTTTAATTCCAGTTTTAGTACCTAGAGGTGTAAAATATATGTATTATATTGTATAAATATTTTATATTTATCTTGTCTAAAAAGCAAAAGTGCGATGGATGGGAGTACGATTATTTGAGGTGCATGTTTGTGACTATTTTTTTTGTTTTAAAACTCATGTTTTTTCCAGATACCTGAAATCATGCAGCATCACCAGATCAAGCATGCAGAGAACAGGTTTCAATTTTTGGAATATTTTAATGAAGTCTAGTTAACACAAGGTGCAACTATGGTCGAGAATAAACTACATCTATAAGTGATCTTTGATTAATGTTAACTATTTAGATAGGGCGTTTGTTCATTTCAAATCTCGCAAGAAAACTTTAAACTAGTTCTCTGTTTTGGAATGGGCGGCAACGTAGAGATTAATTATTTCGTAGAGAACCTTTTTTTTTAATAAAAATGTATGTTTACAACAAAAAATAACACCAAAACACTTACACGATAAGTTATTCTTATTAAATACATATGAACAGAATAAATAGATGCCAACCAGAAAAGTCGTCAAATTGAGAACCTTAAATTATGGAATACATTAAAATTCCAGATTATACTAAAATAATACACAATAGTTAATTATAATTGTCAAGTCCGTCATTGTTTAAAGTTTACTTGCAAGATTTTAAATGAATTAATTGACTATCAAACAGATACACTTTTGACAAAGGTAGCCATTTAAGTAATAGAGTATTTCACTTATTGATGTAATTTAGACATATCACAGTACTTTTATTGGCCTTTAAACGCAAGTTTTCATCTCTTAATTTCGCACTTAACAATTAACCATTTATCGATTCACTCTGAGAGCTAAATGCAACTTAATTTGTATAGATTTTTTATTATTAATTATTTGTTTTTAAATTGTTTGTAGAAGGATAAGGAAGGATAGAGCGTAAGTAGGATTTACGAAGATTGTTCAGATTTTTTTGAAACTTAATTTTGGTAATCACCGCAACTTTAAAGTTGTATACTCAATCCTAACCTATAATATTATAACACTAAGAACTGAACATTAGTTCCACCTGTAGACTTAACTGTTAAGATTTTGTAAGCGAAATTAGTTGGTAAGTAATTTTAAGTGTTATTAGTTTATAAAACTAAAATAACTTTCCAAAAGTAGGTATTGGTGTGCTCTATGGACTGGTTTCGTTATACCTTCGACTAAAGTTAACTCGAACAAAACAAAATAGAGATAAAGAAAAACGCAATGAAGTAATTGCTTAGATTTATTTGTCAACTAGGTATGAGCAAGAGGCAGGGATTTATTAAATTGTTATCTTACACCAACGAAGAATACTTTGAACAACCAGTATTCAATATACAAATTTAAGTATACAATTTGTAAAAGTTTTATAACCATTCGTTGGATGGCTAGGGAATGTGCAAGTTTGATATTTTTAAATGTTCTCTTTTGTAATTTGGAGTATTCATGACATTCTAATTCATTTTTGAATAGCTATAAAATCGTCCAAGATTTGTTTCTATCTCTTTGCCCGAGTGTTACGTGACTCACATGGGGTATCGGATCTCTCTGTGTAATCGCTGTCTATTCTATTAGCAGTTCAAAATCATCCGTATTGCCGGGCCGACTTTAATTTCAATTTCACTTTGGTGATCTCTTGTTGACTCCATGTATATTCACTAATATTACCAATCCACCTTTGTATACTAAGGAGTAAATAATATTAATTAGAGTTAAATTTAGCAGAGCGATGTATTTAACCTGATTAAATGTAATTTTTTTGCTAAGCGAGTTTGTTACATCTGCGAGCTCTGCATTGTAAATTATACACTTTGATAGTTTTAAGTGATATTAGGGTCGATTCGGAGTGTTCTCTAATTTTAAATATCTGTCAACCTAAATGTACATACCTTGTTCTTGTCAGAACTTAATCCTCGTTTGATGTAAGTAGATTTCTGTTTAAGATGTTCAAAATTAGTACACGGATCTAAATTGGCCCCATTATCTGGCTAAGGCTCGCGAACACATTCGGGCGTTTGAACTAGTGTGTACCTATTTAGTAAAATTCTTTTTGACCTTTATTTTAAGTACTTACTTCTACCCAATAGTTATCTAATTCGTGCTTCTGGACATGAAATTGTTCGTAACATACGGGATGGGCAGTTCATAATGCCGGAGCTTCATCTATCACTGGTCGTCTCTTCAATGTATATTGTGTTAGCTTTCGGGCCTGTTTCACAATCTGTAGCATTCAAAGTTAGTTCTCTCCTGGTTTATATTAAAGTGTAAGAAAGACAAAGGGTTTGGGTAAAGGTGTTGTCATTTGTAAAAGTTATACATGTTTAAGGTGAGCGGCCCTCCATAAAAGTGGTAAATTATGATAGATCAATTCAAAATAAATATTGGTGTTATGTAATGTGAGTGTTTTAAGTGCATCGGAACCGAGATATTTGAATATTTATACCAGGGCGAACTTGCAGTACCAAACTAGTAAAACTCAATACTTCAATCTTTAATGTCTCCGCTGCGATATTAATTAACGCACAACATTTTATACATAAATGTGTATTTAGAGGTCCTCTAAACCTACGTATATATACGATAATGTTCATTCAAACTTACCCAATGCCTTTTACCTATTAAATATGCTTTACTTCTCGATTGTGAAACAGGCGCTTATTCTAAGTAAAATTATTCACTGTATGTTGAATCAATGCAATTATTCTTAGCTTAAAAATACTGCAGTAATTTAAAAATAATGTTATAATTAAAAAAAACACTGCGGTATGTTTTAAGCTTGTGTTACATCCTAGATTTATTGAGGATTACTTTTTGTTGGGAAATAAATAACCTATAAAAGTACTGTAAAGTGTTGAAATTATTTGTATTTTTGTTTGTAATGTCCGGAACTACCTGCTGAACGAATTTTTAAAGTTGTTTGACTAATAGAAATAATATGCTCAACTGCATACAGTGGGGTTATTGTGACGTATTATGTGCAATTCATTTTACGCTGAGAGAAAAGGACAGACTTATGTAACCGCTATAGCTCCCCGGCTCCGTCCTTTACGCTCACCGTGAAATGAAGTGCATAGCTGTCATAATAACCCCACAGATTCTACAACGTAGTATTCAACCTTTTGACGTGTTTCTGTTAATTGGTGATGTAGAATCAGCAAATCGTGACGCATATATTTATGTATCTAATCGGTTTTTTATGCCAAAGCTTAAGTCTCGAACTAAAACGCATCGGACACCTCTTTTACTTTGCCAGTTAAAAGGCGTTATGTGTTTTTACTTTGTTATACATAGATATACGAAACTACTTTTTTTTGATACTTGCTATTTGCTGTGCGCATCGAAGGTCTATTTCAATTCAGATGTTATCACTTAGACAAAAATGATATTCGTGACACAACAACGCATTTAAACTGCATTTATCTCCGATAGCAAACAATCTTGAAGGTAACTCGCGTTGGTTTGCAAATCATTTTCAAAGTATTTATCCATTAGTGAACAGTATGTTATGTAATAGTATTTTTTCTGAAATCGTGTTCGCTATATATTATATATAATATACTCGTATGCATATTAAATTAAAATCATTTTAATAAACACTCGTACACATAAATAAAACGTTATCATATAGGTGTATTTTTTTGTAATTAATAAATAAAACAAGCAATGATTATAAAGTAAAGACCGATTTATGGAAGACTTATGTAGTTGTAACAATAAATAAATAAAGGTTTGTTTCTTTGCTTTATTTAAATCTGACCATAACTAATCACAATATGGTGAGAAACGTAAAACACATTATGTTTTATCAATATTTATTATTTAGGCGAAACGTTTCTAAATTAGTTTTTTTTTTTTTTTGTTTTATGCATCTAGATCATGGATAGAAATTTTTACAAGTTACTTGCTTTAAATTTCTATATGCTTTTAAACGAATGCTACATTACATTACTATTAAGACCCAACTCCAAAGGCCTGCGACTCCGTCCACGTAGACGTCGTTTATCGATGCTTCCTCAGGAACTGTCCAATTTTCATAAAAACTATCGGTCATCCCGATCCGTTCAGTGGTTGAAGCGTGATTGAGTAACAAACGCCCAAACAACCAAAATACCAAACGTTCTCATTTATAACATTAGTAGGTAATATAGGATAAATATCCTAATATTAAAACTTTATTTACAAAGAAGAATGATCAATGTACATAGATACATAATAAGGTACAAAAGAAAAATTAAATTACCGCTTAATTCTATTTTAAAACTAAAAAGCTATATCTAAAAAAGGCCCCCTGCGGCATCGTCTTGAGGATTATACATATATTTCTGATATTGATATTTGCTGGATATATTAAATTGTTGACCGAGGAAACTGCCAGCTCTTCGGTCTCCCGTGACGGCAATGAGCCTCAGATAATCCTATTTTTTTTTCGTAAATAGTGGTTTCGTAGTAACATCATCCTCAGAAGCAATGTGATTCATGAAATAAAATAAATGCATTCTGTATAATTATTTAAAATTAACATGGTGATTGAAAAATACTAGCCAATATCAAAATGTTAAAATATAATCAAATTAGGATACACCAGTGATTTCAAAACCATTTCTTTCGTTTTCTAGTAATCTCCTGTCAAGTAAAATAAATCTCAGCAGTTAACTTTTCAAAATATGTTACGATAGATTTATTATATTTATGATATTAGCCTATTATTTTGTTCCCCTGCTGGGCAAATGCCTCCTTTAACTCATTTACCATTACAATTTTCGGCCAACCGTTTAGGAAGTGTTCATGTCACCTTATCCACCTGGGTCCCAAGTTGCCGCATTAGCCCATGTCTGTCGGAACATGCAGCAGATATGCCCAGCCTAGGCCCACTTCAGTTAGTTGGTCTTATTGCCCACATCCACTATGCCCGTCTTGAACCTCTGGGTGGTGTTCCTAACTCGACCCGTTCTTTTTACACTTAATGAACGACGCTCCATAGCTCTCTGGTAAACCTTGAGTTTGGACTTTTGATGTAAGGACAAGGATCACGACTGAGCGAGCACCATAAGTTACAAAGGGCAGAATACACATGTCTACGAGTTAACGCTTGAGAGTGAGAGGGAAGTTTGCCTTCATCAGTTGATGGACCAGTAGTTCTTCCAGGCATTCTCGACACATCTCTCAACTTTTATGCCTTGCCTAAAAATTATCATTCTGGCCCAAATAAATGTATCGTCGTCGTATTAAATTGGTTGCTCACCCACACCGATCCTCTATCGGGAAGAATAGTTGGTCATGCCTTGTGATTCTGACTTATTCATCTCGAGTCCGACCTCAAGGCACTGAGCTCTTGTAATATTATCTGATTGTCGGCCTTGAGCAGATAAAGAGAATAAAGCAATGTCGTCAGCGGAGCGAAGGTGAGTCGGCCTTCTTTTACCGAATTCAATGCCTTTGTTTCTCCTAGAAGGTACCAGGGATTTATAAACTTCCTCCTGCCCCCTACCATCTTGATAATGACACGTGACAAGTGACAATTTGGTATACATTTCAAAGTTAACATGTTGATACATCACTGGGTTTCAAATAAGCTGCGCTATGTACTCGTATACTGAAATGTCACCTGTCATCTGTCATTGTCATTTAGGCGGCAGAGCGTTTGAAAATAATTAGGTATAGAGCGGATCTCCTTGTTCCACACCTCTTTTGATTTTAAGTGTGTACAGATGTATTGAATAATCCTTTCCCATCGTTTTTTGTCGGATAAGCTCGTATTTGTCTAGCTTTCTCAGTTGGCTTATTGACGGGTCCTGATGCTAATTGAGAAAGCAAGATAAATACGAGATTACCCGACAAAAAACGATGGGAAAGGATTATTCACTACATCTGTATTTCCTGTTTGTAGTATGTCTGTGTATGTGTGTGCTGTGGTAGTATGTGAGTAGGTGTGTGTGTAGTTTTTATACATATGATATAATTTTGACAGCAAAAAACAGATAGACGTTTCGATAGTGAAGAAACCATTTTTATATAAGAAATATAAATTACTAAAGTGTGCACTATGATAAAAAAAGGTTGACCAGTTTAGAAAAATACCAGTTAGTTATGGATCTTAACCAAATTCTTCTTAAACACTTAGTACGGAGCAGTATTGATTCGCGAGCGTTGTGATCGCTGAAACTAACTGTGTTTTGGGTTCTTCCAGCGCGTATCAAAACAAAAGTCGTCGCTCACATGCCAATGACAGCTAAACAACAGAGCCATTTGTCAACCTTTCCTTTTTACGCTTTTTACCATGACGAACATATCCGTCGTTCGCGTTGAACTAGTGGTGCGGGTATATCCGTTAGGGCAGACGGGAAACGTTGGTGGCGTAGTGAAATTAACCGTTAATTCGAGCACGAATTTTTTTTATTTTGTTCTTTGGTCAAAATCGAAATAATGTGATTTGTTCGTATTTTACACACTTTCGCAGAAAGTTGACTCGCTCGCTCGTTGAGGAGCTCCTATTTCGGGGTGGTTTCGCCCTCTCCCCCATTATAAAAACTACTTAATTAAAGTGTATAAAATGCGAATAAACGAATAATATATTCTGTTCTGTTCAAAATACTTTCGGCAATTCTGAAGAGCTGGTTTAAAAAATTAACAAGGTTTCCAATGCCGTGCCTTTATATAAAACATAATAAAACCTCTTCAATATTTATTAACATAACTATCTAGTTGAACCACAGACTACTACTGACACCCCCGTTCAAAGACAGCAGAGCAGTTGTCATGTAAAATTTATTTGTGTACATATTCATTTAATAAATTTTAATTAGAACTTTAGAACATTTCTGTTAAGTTATCCTGTGATATATGTTAATAATTGGTGTGATGAGGTTGTCTAAGAGGTTCGACGCAACAATCAGAACATTTATTGCGGAAACTCATTATTGTAAGTACAAAATCCCTTCAATAATCATTAAATTTAATGGGACGTGTTCAGCAAATTAACTTAAAAAATGAGGGTCATGCAGGAAATATTTTTTTAATTTAATTTTCGGTAATAATAAATAGGCAAGTGCCATAGAAAATCTAATTAATTAATTTATTTATTTAATGGCGTCTACATACTAAAGTAATTCTGCCTAAATGTCTTCCAGTCATAGTCGTTATGACCTTTGAAGATGGCGAGCAACCACTTCAATGGCTTGGTGTGATCTTGATCGCTCTTATTTGAAACCATCTTTTCACTGTTATTTTATTCAATGCAAATTCTTCATCTATGTTAGGTACAACTTTTCCCACAAAACTTTGCGAACCAAAATCAACGATAAAATAATTTACAAAATTGGACGAATTTTTTCAGAATGACAGCCAGCCATAGACAAAGAATCTCTACAATAATCAATAATATAAATAATGGATTGCGATTATTTGTTTGCATTATGTTCAAATGACGTTGTCTGTTATGACTCTGAAAACAGATACAAAAAACCGGACGAGAACATGTCTGACCATGTTCAGTCTAGGGTTCCGAAGCCTTCAGGAAAGTTTTTCATTTTCATTGTATGCGCTCTCATTTAAGTATTTTGTTTGATTTTTAGTATTTGTGGTTTGGGCTTTGGGGGGAAAGTAACTAAAATGAGCACTTCTTAGTATTAACATATCAAAAGCGAAATAATCCGGTAACCTAGAAATGTAAATAACTAACATAATTATACTAGTTACAATCTTTAAAATTTCGCTTTTATTTGTCGTATAAAATAGCGAAATCTATAACAATTTCACAAAGACAAACGGTAACCTTTTCCGTAATTAGAATGTCCACGGGCTACAGGACTATTACCCCTAATCGTAATCAAAACGTTGTCACTATAATAAACATGTCAAAAGCGATATGGTTTTACCGATTAGAATGGAGCCCTGGATCTATATTCAACACAGTAAAACCATATGACCTTTGACGTGTTTTAGTATTGTTTTTAACTCGCAAAACTCATTCCTTAGTTAAATGTTACTTTGCGCTGGTGTGATTTTGGGAGTGGTAAGACATGTAAGAATAAACTATTGTTTGATCATCCATTTATTTACTCAGGTATTACAACTTAATACGGTTAGTAGATACATAGGTATACATAATATGCAAGCGATATAACTTAACAATAAGCAAAACTCGGGATATTTACAGATTTAGTAAATAACAATATGGATATTTCATACAACATTTTACGATTTAGAATGTCGTAGAATAACAGCAAGCTAGGTTTTCATTTGTTGAAGAAAAATTTTATTAACACGACAAACAAAACAATTTTAAGAGGTATTGGTAACTTATGGGACCAAAATTATCTCATTTCATAAAGAAGGGTTGATTATGGAAAATTAAGGCCAAGGGCGTTGGTATTTTAGGAATGTGTGAAATAAATTTTTCAGCTTTCATATTAAGTTAATTATTTTTACATATAAGGAAGAAATTTCATTACTGCAGATACTAGGAAGATATTGCGGGATGAGTATGAGTTAGGGCGGCCAACCTCTTCCGGCCGAGGCTTATAAAGATGATAGTGCTTTTCTTCAACAATATAAGATAAAAATACACAGTATATTTAAGCACCGTTTAACAACCGTCCCAAAAATAATACTTCAAAATAAAAAACATCGCCGCCTTGCGATTTCTTTTTAAAGTACACGAAATCGCTCATAATGGCTTTTATATTCAAAATACATAGCATCGTCGAATCTTACAATAGTATTGACAAAAAGTTATTAAATACAATGGACAAATAGAATTACAGTCACAATTGCATGACAATAATTGAAAGGACCTGCCAGAGATCAAGAAAAGTTATACAAATATATCTTCTAAATAATCACTACATAGTATAAAACAAAGTCGCTTCCCGCTGTCTGTCCCTATGTATGCTTAGATCTTTAAAACTACGCAACGGATTTTGATGCGGTTTTTTTTAGTAGATAGAGTGATTCAAGAGGAAGGTTTTTATGTATAATAAATTTTGTTTTATGTACGTGTGTTATAGAAAACTCAAATAAACCGAAGCGAAGCGAGGGCGGGTCGCTATAATATATAAAAGGAGAAACTGACTGACTGACTGACATATCAACGCACATCCTAAACGGCTAAACGTAGGCACTTGAAATTTGGAAGGGACGTAGCTTAGGTACCGTAGAGGTGCACTAAGAAAGGAATTCCCGAAATTCCCACGGGAACGGGAATTAGCGGGAAAATTATTAACTCAAAAAAAATGTTTTGCCCAACGAAGTGGACACGGGAACAGCTAGTATATTATAAAGCTGAAGAGTTTAATAAATCTCAGGAAGTACTAGACCGATTTGAAAAATCCTTCAGTGTTCGATAGCCCATTTATTGAGGAAGGCTAAAGGCTATATCATAGTCATAAACCGAAGCGAAGCGGGGGCGGGTCGCCAGTTAGTAATAAAAACGGGTACTAAACAACTAAATAATTAAAAACTCAAAAAAAAAGTGTATTTAGTTTGCCAGCCGCCGTCCACAACGCACTCACGAGGAAATTTCCTTAAACAATTCCCTGCTTGTTGCCCGCGGCCCGAGGTGTACGAGCATCAATCCCAAACGGCACAAGCAATGAAGCCCTCGGTTGAGGTGTACATTTATAAATAAATAAATAATAAATATAAGGGGACAATCTTACACCAATTGACCTAGTCCCAAACTAAGCTCTAGGCTTGTACTATGGGTACTAGACAACGATATGAATACTTATATAGAGAAATATATACTTAAATTCATAGAAAACATCCATGACTCAAGAACAAATATTTGCGCTCATCGCACAAATTTCTGCCCTTACCAGGATTCGAACCAGGACCACTAGCTTCGTAGGCAGGGTCACTACCCTGGCTGGCCTAGTGCCAGCGCGTCGTCGCTTCGATTTTTTGAGTTATTCTACATAATTTTACCCTTTTGACCCACATGTATTTACAGCAATTTTGTCCTGTGGTAATAAATTTATTTTCTCTCTTCGTTTCATTACATTTAAAGCCAAAAGATTTGATAAAATAGGACAGGTCAACAACATTTTGGAAGTTTCGTCACTTTTGACAACACACCTCATTTTAATTCTGTGATAGTTTGTTCACTCGTTATACTATATCCTATGTAATAATAATGACATGATAATTTTAATGTCAAGGCTGTTGTTTAAGCCATGCAATAACAACAATAAATGGTAACTGTTCTGTTTTTTTTAACCGAATACCTTTTTTAACCGGTAAAAACAGTTTTGCAAGTCAAAGTCTTCTTTTTTCCGTTTTTATTAGATTCTAAAACCTTTTTGTAGGATTTTTAAGACCTAAAATTCTTAAGTAACGTTTAAGACTATTTATTACAAAACATCACATTTTCTCTACTAGGTTTCTATCTTAACTAGAATGTATTATTTTTACAAATATATTTTTAGGAAGAAATTTTTAAAAAATAATCTTTGGTTAAATTACATCAAAGTCGTAAATCCACTGCACATTTACAAAAATGTATTATGTCACATTTGCGTAGTTGAGTAGAACCATGTAGAACTAAGTCAAGAAACAGATAAGTAGCCACTTTATTTTATTATACTGTTTTCGTTAAACTTATCCACATAACTTTTTTGTTGTTTACAAGGAGGTGTACCCACTTCTTCACTTCCATTGTAATAAGGTCTAAAAGTGGACATCTCTTTGTAGTCGACTGTACCTATGTACGTAAAAGTTAAATCCAGATTTAGACGTAGGTAGTTCTGAATACAAAATGACATTTGGATAAAATTTGACACAATTAAGCTATGCTTTGTGCTCAATCTAGTTTTATCATTTTAGTGTAAGTGTTCAATCTAGATATAAGACTGACAGTCCCTTACACAATCACAGGAGACATCAGTATCATTCATTTCATTAATCAAAAAGAAAATAACACTTTTGAACGACCTGCATCGCTATTGCCAAACGCACTCGCAATCTCAATTGGCTTCTAAGCCGAACAATTGTTTTCATTTTGTATGCAGACAAGGCTTCGATTTTCAAAATGAAAACAATTGCGATTGCGAGTGCGTTAAGCAATAGCCCCTAAACTCTCAGTAAAAAAATTTGACACATTATAACGTAAGCAAATAACAAGGAATTGTACAACTTAATGTTGGTTAAATATAAAACTTTGGAGGAGCATACAATAGGGTTGGTCACAAATCCTTTCGATGATCTCGTACGGCAGCTGGACCCCGGCCAGGCGGCACGCCGCTATGCCCCCGCAATACAGCACTGACAACGTACGAGTCGGATCGTTGAAATCTAAATATGGTTCCAGGTAGTGGCCAAGAACCCCGATGATCTCGATGGTAGCTTTGTTTAACGGGAAGTGTGGCAAAGGCGGCATAAAATAAGGCACCACCCCAGAAAAATGTGCAAGCGTATGCTCGAGTGTTTTACGTACAATCCTATAATACTCTTCGTCGAGTTGATCGTCCTCATTGATGGTGTCACCTGTCATTAGTTCGTTTTGAGAGGGTGTCCACGGAGAAGGCCACGTACTTTGACCCGCCATGCTTTCCGTTATTAGAGAGAAGTGACCCACAGGCCCCGTTTGAGCGGAGTGCGAGCCCCGCACAGGCCGCAGCCGCTCGAGCTCGCGGCGGCGCTGGTGCGGAGCTGGTCCAAAGCACAGGGCTATCAGGCAACCATGTGACACTGAGACATTGGCGATTGTCTAGTAAATTTTAATAATAATTCGTGCAAATCCCTGCCCGACTGAAGCTCAGTAATGGCGCGTGGTAGCGCTTGTAGCCAAATCAATTATATCTCAGCACGGGTCTTTATCGAATGGCATACAATTATTAGTCCTATCGTTGTGTCGCATAACGTCTTTTGTCCTAATAACATGTGGCATACACTTTGTTCCGCATATTTTTGATTGTCCGAAATTGTTGCTCCTATTATCGTTTGTTCTAAATATTATTTGACCTATCGTTTGATGTGACTAAGATTCAACTGTCGAATGATTGATGTGCATAATAGTAATATTCCTAATATTTAATGTGCTAAAACTCACCTTGCTCGCTCGTTAGGGTCACAATTCTACCTAACACTCCTCCTCGCTTCGCTCGTCGTCGTACCTAACCTAACCGAAATCTGACCTGCCTGAAGGTAGAATACGTAACGATTCTGACTTCACGCCTACCAAAGTTTAGTTTAGGTCTGTAATTGTAGCCAGTTTAATAATAGGCAAAATAATTATTAGGACAATTCATGTTAGGAATATTATGCTTTAAGTAATTAGACTTTAGAGTTATCAATATTAGGACAAACTTGCTTTAGGACGTTAAATGAGTATGCGCAAAAATTATTAGGACAAACGAGTAGTATGCCATTCAACAGTATGCCAAACATTCTCGGCCAAACATTTTTAGGACAAAAAACGTTATGCGATACGACAGGCGCCCCTAAGCACATGCGCAGTCGAAGCTAGGTGCACTAGGGGAGGAAAACTTTATCGTAGTGAAAAAACGTTTCAGCTAAATCATTTGTTTAGCAAAATAGCGGATAGTTTATTCCACACAAATTAATCCGCGGCGGTAATCCGGTAATGTTTCTCCCCCCATAAATGAAGTCCTATTTCTGCCTATTTATAATATGTTGTAGTTATTAAGAAAAACTAGGTTTGGTAAAAGTTGACTAGGTTTAAACGGTATAAACCATATCGTATTTAATATGGAATATTTTAGTTTTCAAAATCTCTTTAGCACGGACCATTGTATCCAAATAATATTTTTTTATAGAGTAAATTATTTTGAATATTTTATGAGTATATTCAAGTTCCGAAATAAATACTCGTAGAAGTCAAAGTTGTGCTAGATCCTGACATGAGTGACATGGTACAAAACCTATGTTTAAATCCTTGTCTGTTTAAACAGTGAGTCAAACGAGTCATTTTAAAATTAAATAAATAGTGTTTTATCTGTCGGAGGACCTAATAAATAAATAATAATAATAATAAACGACGTAAGATTATACGGTATCGTGACATATCCATAATATTAATAATAAATTATTAATTATTATGTTTTGTCAAGAGCAATATAAACTTCGAGTAACATTAAATAGAATAGAGGTCATAGTCTAAAAAAATACCTTTGCTTTATTTGAATGGGAGGTAACCGTTATTTTATCAAGATTTAATTTTACAAAATTTTTGGCGTAATTTAAATCCATAATTATGCCAAATTACAAATGTTTAGCACCAAGAGTCTCTGAGTTAAACAGACGACAGGCAGAAGGAGGGCGTGTCAAAACTACTTGTGAATGTGAGGAAGAAAACTCCTTCTCCAATTTCGATGATTTTAGTATGGAGAAAGCGAGCCGCGAGGGAGGACACGAAAAGTGTGCAATATTCCGAGGGAATAGCGATAAACGACTGTTACGCAATTGGAATCCCAGGCAACAGCTAGTAAATCATAAATCATAAAACAAAAAATAAACATACATACATATACTGTTTCAATCAATCACGGTTCTGACAAATCTCTTTCACTTCTTCCACATTTATACATCCGGTCATAAATCATAATTAACCTAAAACTCGTATTGTAGATATAAGGCTTTAAATGTAGGTATTATAACAACACTGCCAATATAACAAAATCACCTTTTGACTAATGAGTAAGTAAGATCTATGTAAAACATTATGATTGCAATAAATGATTGAGTATTGAGTATGGCTGGTAATAATCTGAGACCAAAAAGGATTACTTATGAATTTAAAACATAAAGATGTTACAACCAAAGCTAAAGCTAAAAGAACAGATGTAGTCGGCGACTCCATCGTAGAAATCGCTTATTACTTTTCCCTAAGAAACTGTCTACTTTTTGGGATACAAAATTCCTGCGACCTTCCCCGGGGCTCATGCTATCTCCGTACCAAATATTAATAAAATTAGTTAGCGGTTTAGCTTTGAAAGCGTAACAAAGCAACCAACAGAAATACCTAACATACATACCTACATAAGCTCACGCTTTCGCTCCCAGAGTGGGGTAGGCCGAGCTAAAGAATCACCTACAACTCTAAAAACTTGTTAATAATTCTGTAACCACATTTTGCAATAGGCTAACAGAGGGGTCCATATTGGCTCACATAAAATTCTTATTCCTATTTTTTGTTTTCTTACCGATTTGTATTCATAATAATCACTCTTTATAATTTTTTTCTTCATACTTTTATCTTCATACTTTTTAAGTCATAATTATCGCAATTCATAATGCATTTTATTTAGGAATCGTTACTTTTTGAGATTTTTTATAAATCTAACCTAACCTAACCTAACCTTATTACACGTAAGATATTTAAGAAATGGTGAAGGGTGTACGGCTTCATTAATATTGGCGTTATGAATTCAGATGATTATGAGTTCCGATCGTTAGTACAAAAAAAAATTATGCAGAGTATGAAGAGTGATCATTATGATGTAAAATGGTATGACAAACATTTTCGGACTTCCGATAATAGGACTTAAAAAGGTATGTGAGTAGATACGCACCCCTAACAGAGTTACTTGCACATTAATAATATTACTTTATTCAAAATGTGTTTTTGTATGTTTAATTTACCGTTTAACCCCAAATAGAATAAATCATAATAAAAATAGAATCTTAGTTCTGAAAGTAGGGTTTGCAATAACGGAGGTGTTGATTAGCGAAGATACTAAACGATAATTAATAAATAAAACGTTCATAGTAACGAACAGTTTTTTTCACTTTTTATTCTAAGTACATGGTCCTGTTGCCTTGGTACAGTCACGAGATTTCATTTGGTACCCACCTTAGGTCTAAAGTCAATCTGTCATTCTACAACAATAAGGTTGAGTTTCCTAAAAATTACAAATGACTTGCCATCTCTTATGACAATGACGACTTCAAGCACATTGTTCTTGAAATAGGTCCCAAATTAACGCTCGTGACCGTATCTATTGTACATTTTGTTTTCTTAGGGCCACTTGCACGAAAAATTTAACCCTGGGCTAAGGCACTAACTCGAGTTAGTAGACGTCAGATTCATACGAGAACTGTCATTTTAACTCGGGTTAGTGTCTTAACCCAGGGTTAAACATTTCGTGCAAGTGGCCCTTAAAAATACAAATTGGAAAGCTTGAAGACAAAGTTTAATTCGGCTCCTTTGAAAGTGCAGAGCGAGTTTAGACTTCTTTTAAGTAGGATTTAACCTTTTTTTATGCCAGTGACATCAACATACGTGTTCAAGACATCCTGGATTTCCTTAAGATCAATTAAATTTTAAAAGTTTTGGTCTAGAAAATATCTGAAATACAAAGTTTAGATACTATAATTAATTATTTTACTAACCCAATTAAATTATTATATTAAAGGTGATTTTAAGCTTCATTTACTTCTTCTAGTTACTAATTATAAAAAAATGATTCAAAGGTCATGTAATATTCACGCCATTCTTATCTAACTCACGTCTCTAAAAATGTTTATGAACTAATAACAAAATTCACGAAAAAGATTACAAAATATGAACACCTCTGTAGGTTTTCTTTAAAAGTAAAATTATTACGCGGTCTTTTAATTTTAACCTACCTTTTGTAGAATATATTATAACAATTTTAATATAGTTCATGTCATGAGAATAAATTAATTTATATTTTAACTTTTATACAAAATATTTTACACAAAATACTCATTACACAGAAAAATACTAATAATTATATAAATTAAAAAATCAACATTTTAAAATTACCATGAATTTATAACAAGGCGTGGCATGAAGTGGCACTATTCTAAGCCGGCAACTACACGGGATACCATTACCATTTCATTTACCTAGTGTTATAAAATCATATGTATTACAAAATTAAAAATAAAGTATGTCTTTGCGGTACTTATGTCGGCCGAGACTCGGTTTATCGTTCTTAAATTTTTATTTTTATTTTTTTTATGGTATATGAGGCAAACGAGCAGACTTCTTAGTATACTATACTACCTCTATAACTGCGTATGACCTCTTTGTTCCATACAACTAATACCTAGACATTAAGGTATATACCGTGTGACTCCAGCGGCAGATAAACTGTGTTAAGTTTTCACCCGCTAGAACGGTTTTATAATGTTACAATGAATCCTATAAATAAATTAAGAAAATAACAAGTGATTATAAAGTGAACGTATTATACATATATAGTCTTCTTCACGGTGCATTTGAATACCCTTGTCGTCATATTCTTAATAAAATTGCTATGTCGTCACTTACAGTGCTGCGACTACGCTTGGACTGTTAATATATTTTATGTTATTATTGTCTTAACATTGTCTTGAATTATCCGCTTATCTTGTTTATTTGGACGATGAAATTATTTAATAAGCACTTTATACGACAAAGGCATTTAATTGTAGATTTTTGGGCTTCAGAAACAAATTCACTGTCACGTAGTGCGCGGCGTTGCGCTCGTAGTCGATTATAATGTTTTTCCGTTTCGTAGCGACCACTGCCTACGAAGAGAGAACCCGCCGGGCAGCCGGCACTCAAAGCGTTCACTCTATCATCTTCCCGGATATTCTGTCACGAGGTGCACCTGGAAAATAATATATTCCAAGTTAAATGATGGTTATGACCTCATTGTTCCATACAACTAGTCATTTTGCTTTAATAGATTATAGTAGACCTATGACGTAATATTTGGTACAACATTCGTAGTTTCATTCCAGAGAAAAAGGCGTTCTGTTTTCTTTAGTTTAGGTAGGTTGTCGAAAAAGTTTTACATGCACCATAGGACCATTATCATTTTGTCATTAAATTGTACTCAGTAAATGAGTAAATTAACAAGTAAATGATTAAAAACACCCTGTCATAATATGAATAATAAACTGGTCTAGTGCGAGGTGGACTCGAGCAAAGAATTTTATTTAAGAAATAATGATTCACTAAAATCCTGCTACTGCTTGCTATCTTAAAATTTTAGGAGTCTCACCCTACCAGATAGATCTACCGCTCTTCAAAGAAAATAGAAGCCGTAACTTTAATTTTGTCTGCTTTTTGTTTAATGGCCACATATGGTTAAGCCACTCCTTTTACAAACTTTAAAATCATCTTATTAAAATTCAATTTTTCCGTATTTAATACGACACCCTATAAATGGAAAAACGTCTGCTCATTGATTTCGTAGTCCAGTCCATACGGATAGATAAAGTGATTTATCCCACGCTATTGTATTTTGTAAGATAAATTTCAATCTATGAATTAAAACATACCTTCTAGGACCAACCCGTGAACGGAGTCTTTCGCGGGGCCTTTGGGGACCACTTCCAGGTTCGAGTCCAGTGCACAGTGTTCGTAACTGCGTGCCACTTCCTGAAAAAATAGACGCAATATAGCATGAATTAGTTAGCTAGGGAGTCATTGCAGGATTGTCGGCACTAAATTCATGTAATTTCTATTATTTAATTTGTATTACAAAATAAATATTACCCTAGGATTAGATTTAACAACAATTTATAACAATATTACCTATTCAATGACGGTTTTGTTTAGTTTCTATAATGACGAGATCTCTTTGTGTTCTGATTTCATGACCTTGGACTTTGCGACAGCTTTTATCTCTGAAATTTCATTAAAAAAAAACAACAGGCAGCTTGCATTAAATTTGATGAATGTAATATTTTAAATGCGGCTTGTTAATTTAAAAAAAGCCATCTTACGTTTTCCTGCAGTCTTAGCTAGAGAGGCAAACGGGGTCGAGGGGTCGGATTCCAAGGACGGGATGCAGTTACGTAACATCCATGACATCGACTCTTTCCAAGTCAACCTTAAAAAAAAGTGTTTAAAAAAAGTACCTTTATTATGTATGGTTGTGAAAATACATTCATGTTTTTAAATAAAAAGATTCGGCTTCAGAAAATGCGCGATTCCAAACGTTTGCCGAAAGTGACGCATGTATAAACGTTTTTTGTCAGGGATTATGATGTATGCATCTAGTTTTTAAATAAATGATGGTAGCGAAAACTTCCTCGTAATGAATACCACCACCAAAGGAGTAACTAAGTCGCTGCTAGACTAAGGACATTCCATCTTCAAAGAAAATGGAAAGAAAGGGGAAAAATACTGGCCAGGGACAGGAGTGTCAAAGGAATTTAAGCGCTCTATGTTTAAAATAGTGTTTTTTTTTTAGATATTTACCAACTTTTTACTTCCTATTTTGTAAGAAGGTGTGATCGAGACCCCATGAGTGGATATTTAGAAGTTTGGTAATCGCTTCACGTCTCTTGTATGTTTACGATTGGCTTTCCCGTAGATCACACGCCACCTCCTTCTCGTTTGATGGAATCTGAAATGCCAGAGTTACAAAACTATATATTATTGCGGTATAAATAAAAGTTAATAGTGTTCCGATTTTGTTTTAAATGAGGTATGATAACGGATTTATTAATAACAAGACAGATATAAAGTATTTTACATGAACTAGAGGTTTTATACCTGTTTATTCATTGATCTTAGTGCGCGATGTAAATATATTTATGTGTACATCATTTCAGTTTTGTAATTTCGATAGTACAGTCAGCTGCAGAGAAATGTAACCACCTTTGCTAGGAAACTTGTATGCAGGGGGGGTCACTTTTCTCTGCAGCTGACCGTACCTGAAAAAAAGTGAGTGTGACACATAGACGGACAGACGGAAAATGATGATATTAAATAGTTAGATTTAGGAACCCTAAAATGAACCCTAAATTAATGAATTACGAATATGACGTATCAAAATAATTATTTCAAATCAGTTTTATGACACTGTGTCTCAAAATTATACCTAACATTGGTGATATAATAATGTATGTATAAATAATTAATACTCACAAGACTTGTTTTTAAATTATTGCCTCGGGAAATGTGGTGGGCTTTTTGGTTGCATTTTCTCATTCCCACCGACGACGACGTTTTATCAACTCGTTTCATCCTCCGCCCAATGTTTCATACGTGAGTACCACCTATATTTAATTAAAGTAAATAAAGTATCTATTAAAAATGGTAACAACATATACAGATGAATAAATTTAGTCATAAATTATAATTTATATTGTAGAAAGGACAAAGAAAGGGTACTTATCTTGTAGCCAGGAAACCGCTGTCAAACACCTAATTGATATTGCACGTGCTAAAATGTGTTTTGTACGCTCTGACGGGACTACTTAAATTCGCCGGTTAATACGGAGCTGCGCCGAGTGAACGAGTGACGCGCTTAAGAGAATCACCCCCCATGCTGCGCTGCACGGCGAGTTAGTCTCGGCGTTACACCGCCCGATGCCAGATTAAAACCTGATCTGTGGTACTCCTAGAGTCTGGCCAACGAAAGCTGAGACTGGAAAATAGCGGCAAATTTAAAAAATCGGCGTGTTGCAACACCGCGTATAGTGCGAAAAAACAATAATAATACTTGAACAATAAAATAAATTTGTAGAATATAAATTGTTAGAAAGGGATACTTTATGGATGATGGATCTTAATTATAATTTAGTTACTAGTTATTAGGGGTGTCGCCAGTGATACTATATTTTGCAAAAAACTAAAACACTGATTGACATGGCGTGCTATTCGGTTGAGGGCTTTTTTATGAATATGTCTCGTTAGGCACTTGTCCCACCGCCGGCGAGCAAGCGATTAGCTATCGACTATTTTCTCGCTCAAGAAACGAACAAAAAATAAAGATCCCGTGTCAGTAAAAGGGACACGTATATTAATAGTTGATCGTTGGCTGTTTACACTGCCGGCGAATACTCTTTCCACTAATTTGTCGAAACAAAAAATATAGATCCCGTGTCAATAAAAGAGACACAAATATTAATAGTTGATCGCTGGCTGTTTATTCATGACTATCATGATGGTGGTAGAAGTTAAAAAAAAGAAATGTGATATTACTGCTACAGGAATGTACAGTATCAAAACAAGGTAAATAAAAAAAAACATATAAAAGACCAAAATATTTTATTTTGTTTTTAAAAAAAAAACATTGGCACAGAATTAAAACAAAAAAAAATTGAAATCATGAATCATAATTAAAGTCTGATTCCAAAAATTCATATAATGACTCTTCCGAACTACTTGATTCATCTCGCACATTTATTTTAAAACGTTCCAACTCAACACCTTCTGTTATATGGTCTCTTTGCTTGTACTTATTTTCAACATGAATGACATGGTCAGTCATGGTTTTCCAGTCATCGGCAGTTATGCTTGCAAATGACTCTTGTATTAGCTTTTCTGTATCTGCTGCCGACAATCCAATATTTTTCTTTGCTATCTTTCTCTTCGCTTGACTCCATATTAGTTCTATGGGGTTCAGATCACAATGATATGGAGGGAGACGCAAAACTTCATGTCCATTTTCCCTTAAAATTTCATCTGCCTCATATATAGGGTCCGGTTTGTATTTATCCACCAAGCACAACAATTCTGATTTATACAGATATTCTTCAAAGGGTATATTATTTTCATTGAGCCACTTTTGTATGTCTGCCTTCAGGTTTACCGTTGTTGGCGGTTTATTTTTGCGAACGGTGTGATAACTGGCATTATCCATTACAACTACACTAGGTTTCCCCAAATTGGGTATAAGTTTTTGAACTAACCACTTGTTGAAGTTTTGGGAATTCATATCGTGATGGTAATCTGCCATTTTCGATTTAGTACTAAAAACTAACAGTGCATTTGGTACAAAACCGTTCTCATGTCCAGCATGAACCACAATGTACCTTTTTCCTGAGGAAATATTTTCAACTGCTCCGCTTGTTGATGGTCCTTGCCATGATTTTTTGGGTTTGTAATTCTTATGCACATAAGTCTCATCCAGATAAACAATTTGTTTTCCTGCAGCACGTTTTTCAGTTATTGTGCGAAGGAACCGATGTCTCCAAGCAGCAATATCATGACGCTCAATCAACAATGACCGCTCATTTTTATTTTTTTTGAATTCATAGCCATTAGACAGCAAGATTTGCCTAAGGGTTTCCCGGCAGCCACCAAACCCAATACTTGATTGTAATTCCCCCAAAAGACTCCGTAAGGTAGGAACCTCTTTCTTCACAATATAAAATTCATTTACTTTGTTTCTAATCGCATCAACATCAAAACTGTCCAAATTTGACACTGTAGGCTTGTGAGGACGCTTCTTGCCTGGAGTATTCCATACACCTCCATTAATTTTCCCCTCACGTTTAATTCTTTTAAGTGTTGTGACACTTACTTCTGCAAAACAAAAAGAAAATAAAGTCAATACATGATAATTTTTTTGATTTATTTTGTAGGTATAGAAGAATCATAGAATACCTTAACTCAAATTATTAGTGAATTAAGCCTTACGATAAATAAATATGAACTTGATGCACATACCCGTGAGTGAAGAAATTTCGTCCAGATATTGATTTTGTGTCCTTATTATGGCTTGTTGCTCCAAATCCACTAACTTTTCAACGACTTTTATTATTTCATTGACTCCTTCTATGTCTTCCATTTTAGTAACTGCAACAAAAAAAAAATATTAACGAATATAAATGACAAATAATTCGCATGCTCATTCTTAATAATAAAAATAATCAAGGATCAAAATTACCAATGAGTTACTAACCTAAAAAGTCCATTATCGTACGTAAATATTCCTTTTTCTGAGCGAATTCAACATTTTTCTCTTCTTGTTTTTCATTAAACTTGTCTATTATAGTATGAAGTAACTTCCGCACAGTATTTTTAATCGTGGTATTCATGATGAACGCTAGAATTAATGCAAATATAACACAAACAAATATGAGTGAGTGACGAGCGACCTCTGTTTGACAAAGCTTTGACAGTTGCTTTATTGTTGCCATATCAAAAGTTTCGAAAATATCTCAGTGTCTACTTTCATTAGCCAGACTCTAGCTCCATTCACTCATTGAACACGGTTTTCAAAAGTTTGGAATTAAGATTAGATGTTAATAACTTTTACGCATTTATTTAATTTTCTTGATGAATTTTGCCTCGTGGATCATTTTATTAGTCATGGCTGACAAAATGTCGGGATTACTTTATGCGGTGCTAGTCAACCACTGAGTGTTTACGTAGGTAGGCTGAATAAGAAGATTCGTTGAAATCAAAGCAATTCTTATAAATACGCAGAAAACATTTTTATATAATTACGAACATGTTTTTTTAAAAACACAAGGTATAATGGGCCCCTCTACACTACCGGCGAATACAGACGATTACGGACGAGCACGATAGTGGAGAGGGCATACTCGGCTATGTTCACCGATCATCGTCTATGACCGCCAGTGACCCATGAGTTGTCTGTTTTCGGGCACGCATCAAAGGGAATTTCCAGGTAGTCGAGTTGATGTGCCGTCACGATCACCGATCATTCTTGGTTATGGTAACTACTTACTTCGTTACCCACATTCAGTCTTAAAATTGGGTTTGATTAATACTCACTACAATCAAGATGGGTGACATCCGTGACTCGAACTCTTCCCAAGTCGCCACTTCGTTAATGGTACAGTTTTCACCCTAGCGCATCTGAAAAAGAGAGGGCAAAATAACGATAAACGATTATGTCACCGGATAGGTAATTTTAAGTTTTATCTTTCAATACGCCGGGTACCAAGTCCCAAATATAAGTGTTAGATAAGATATCGCCCCATAAAGACAGTGGGAGAGTTCAAACACAACCTTTAGCTTTTTGTGACATACTAGTTATGAAAATTCTCAGTGATTTCACATTCCCGGCCATAAAAAAGTTGTAGAATATAAAAAACACTATCCGATAACATATCTTTATTGCTATTAGTTTCTAAGCTCCATCCATAAAATTCTGCCTATTCTCTTAACCCTTTATGTAACTAAAATTTGACTAAATTTGTTTTTTTTACTTGCCTGTCCCGTCTCCAAGATGTCATAATTCCCGTATCTTTTCTGTTTTTTTTAATAATGTCTATAGTTAATTGCAGTAACAATGTGCAGTAGTTAATACTCTTGCAAAACACGTGTTTTGTTTATTTTCTTCTTCTTTCTTCTTCTTCTTCTTTGTTCTCCGCTGGTGTGGATTGCGTTTATGCGCAAATGACGGTATGACGACGGTTGCAGCGAGGGTGGTAGATGGCGATCGAGCCTGATTCCCGCCGAGTCTTGTATACTTAGGCAAGAAGGCGAAATGTTACTGCCATTATTTCATATTAGTTTATGTTACTTGTTAGTGTTTTTATTTTCTTTACTGTTGTTTGATACTGTCATGTTTGTAGCATTCGTGATAATTTTTGATTTGATTTCATTGTTTTACTGATTTTAATTTTAACGTCACTTTTGGTGATCTTTTGCTTTTACGATATTTTGTTGTTATTGTCCACACTTTTGTCGGAATCTGAAACAGTTACAAAACTATAAACATGTTAATGTGGTAAAAAGAAGAGTAAATTGAGGAATTAAGACAAAAATTAACTTTACTTATGTTATTAAAAAAAACATCTTTAAACCTTGAACATAATCTTTTCTATCCAGCACTTGAAATATTCTTTAAAATTTTCGTTCAAGACATATCCGGCCAAGGGCGAGGTAGTCTCATTCTCGTCCAGGACCCCCTTCTTATTTTTATTTCTATAGGCATAAAGTTAGTATCTCGTAAAACCAAAAAATACAGGAGAACATTTTAGAGGTTTTATAAAATTCAAATCACACACATACATGTTTTATATTACCATATTATGTGGTGAAAATAGAGGCTTGTGTTTTTTTGTCTATACTATTATTATAAAGAGATAAAGCATGTGACGTTGTAAAGGGTAATCTCTGGATATGCTGAACTGATTTTGAAAATTATTTTACCAGTAGAAAGCGACGTGAGTATTATAGCTCACATATTGACCCAAAAATAATGTTTATTGCCCAACGAACTAGGCGCGGGAACAGCTAGTATGTTATAAGTCTAGTAGTTTCAAAGTTATTACAGTTGCTCTCTATTTCGTGATCATATTTCCTTAATTCAAGTATAGCGGATACATTTAAAGTGGTTTTCCTCTTAGCTCTAAAAACAGTAAGATGTTTAATTTTCTAATGGAATTGGGCGTGTAACTGGAATTTGATAGAGTAGTCTAGTTTTTCCATCAATACTTTTCCTTTAATTGTTGTCGTGTTGCACAACGTAACATTGTATGCACTTACTTGTATCGTATTATTGATTTGTTTTGCTTTTTCTCGTTGTAAATTGTTTTTTTCGGGTGCTCGTATATTGGCCATTGATACCCGTGTAGATGTAGCAGGATTAGTTAGATTCCGACTTTACCGGATTCAGGCGAGCGTTGGATTGTCCCTGTAGTTAAATGAAATGGAGCACCGTTTTATACATCAGCAATAGGTGTAGGTACTGATAAGTAAATTAGCATGATTAAATCAAAATGTTTTGGTTTTCAATTAATAATAACAAGTGTAGATTATTAATGTTAGTTATCATCCCTCAACTAGAAGCAGTGGGTGTAGGAGTTTACGAACACGCAATGTTATTTAACGCAGTACGGACAGTGTTAAAGGTAGGTTTCAGCGTAATAGCTAACCCGACAAGACATTTGTCCAGTTGACGACAGTCGTCTACAGGATATTTGTACGGGAAATGTCCAGTACCCAACAGTCATTCTACAGACTCTTACGTTGTCTTTAGTAATGTGCCTGGTCGTCTTATAAATATTGATGTCGTCAGCCTATCTCAGCTGGAGCTGTATACAAATTTGATTATCTAACCAATTAAAATGGAGAATTGAGAATTTCTTTTAGGCGTACTATAAAAAAACATAGCGCAAAATCGTTCAAAATGTTGAATGATGCAATATACGTAATGGGTTTCATATTTAATTTGTTTTATAGGATAGATTTTCTTGTAAACAAAAATTAAGTTTTATTGTTATAGCCTCACGTCGACGATGTCACGATTCATGCGAACCAAACTCGGTCCAAGGTCCGTCGCTGCAGGAAACTTGGATGGCTCATCCGCTGCTGGTGGTATCTGAAACAAACAGTTATTGTTATAGTTACCATATATGCAATTAATAATTCTCTTTTTAACTTGATCGGCACCGAAAATGAAATCTGTACTGTCTTGGTTGCTTCGCGATACTAAAACAACTTTCGAACTTAAGGCTTCATTCACACAGACAACGTTGTATCATCGAGTTTTTTATACTCTCATCCAGACTTCAGACTTATTTTTTGTGTTAATTGAAAAATATACAGTTAAGTAATAAATTTGAATCAAACATTACATTTACAGTTCTTGTGTATTTATCTGGTAATAATTAGTATTGTAGGAAAGAGAAACAAAGGGTACTTATCTGTGTTGTGGTAGTTCCATCCACTCCTTGGACCCAATCTTGAAATCTACATAAGTGCCATCCTTATGTTGCCATCCTAGGATTGCAATCTCGATATTGCAAATAAAGGCTATTTGTAATATCGAGATTGCAATCTTACGATGACAATCTCAAGACTGCAAACACGGTGGACATAAGAAATAAAAACGCTTGCCAGAAATATAAATAAATATAAATATAATAAATATAAGGGGACAATCTCACACCAAATGACCTAGTCCCAAACTAAGCTCTAGGCTTGTACTATGGGTACTAGACAACGATATAAATACTTATATAGAGAAAAAAAAACTTAAATAAATAGAAAACATCCATGACTCAGGAACAAATACTCGCGCTCATCACACAAATATCTGCCCTTACCGGGATTCGAACCCAGGACCACTAGCTTCGTAGGCAGGGTCACTACCCACTAGGCCAGCGCGTCGTCAAAGGTACAGAACTAAGTTACAGTTACCATTCAGATGATGGTAAGAACACAAAAAATATACACGTCCTAACCAAGATACATATTACGCTAACTAGCGTTTCTTTTCTTTATTTAAACCAATTGCTTCACTGGTAGGTGTCATGAAACGACGAGTCACGCGATCTACCAGTGACGCGATTGGTTTAAATATAAAACAAGTAGAAACGCTACTTAGGGTAATGCATCTTGGCCAGCGCCTCTGAAGCCTTAATTAATTAAAATTAGTCTTAAATTAAACTTAATCTAACCATGTTTGGTTTCGCTTTGCGCTGTGCAGACCGAATTCGATTAGATTGAAATACGCTCAGCTCCCGGTACTCCAACTCTTCGGCTATTCCCAGCCACAACTGGTATTTCTTTTCCCAGTTGTGTATAATTATGTATAGTGCGGATAAAGCGGCGTGGTCTACTAGAAATAGCCCAAGCGTTGGAGTACCTTGAGTCGAACGCATTTAAAGTTGTTATTATTCCCAGCTGTTCGGAGTCTTTAATTTGACTCATTTTCATTAATGTACTGAAGTAGATATTCATTTTTATACATATTATATCTAGGTTCAGGAAAATACAAAAGGTAATTTAAGAGTACCTAACAAATGTGTACGTGAAATCTGGTTTATAGGATAAAAAAAATGCTCTACAAATATGAAAATAATCACAAATGCATGTATTTAAATAAACAGCTAGGAATAAAAAAACCAAATTTGCATGCATGACTTTGATTTGATTGCTTTGCTTCGCTGGACTTATCTTCGTGCTCTGCCCGCAACGCATCTGAAAATTTGATCAGTATCTTGATGTGTATCTTAATAAAAATATTCGTATTTACCAAATTAGCGATTCTAAACATTTGCCGACTAGTTACGCGTATATTAAATAGCTTATCAAGAATTATGATGTAAATACATCTTAAGAGGCTGAACATGCAGCCACGCCCACTCAAGAATGAAAAAGAATGGCGGCTTCCGCGCAAAGACTGTGAGATTGACATAGTCTGCGCGCGCGCGCCTTTATCGCGGCGCCAAATTCAAATAATTGTTGTTAACTTTAAAACCACACGATTGGTTACATTTTTTATCAGGATTATGTACCTAGTTAATAATACTGAACTATTAAATCGGATATTATTGTTAATTATCGTCGGTAATCGAAGACTCATCCAAAAACATACAAAAAAGTTGTAATGTTTGAAAAATAAAACTAATGAGCAATTTGTTTCCAAACGTCTTTTCAGGTTTAACAGTCTCAAGGAAATATGATCAAGTTGTTTATATCTAATTAACAGACACATATATGCGTTATGGATATTGTGATTTTAATCGCGGAATACTAATAATTCATATTTGGCCTTTTAAAAAGCATTTGGTTTTTCAAATAATCCCGTCACCAAAAGAAGGACCAAAGCGTTCCATCTTGGAAAAAAACGAGAAAAGAGGGTTAAAAGTGCAGGTTAGGGACTTAAGTGTGACAGGAATTTAGACACTTGGTGTTATCAAATATGGGCGTATTTTGCATGTTTACCGGTTTTCTATATATACGTCATTTCTCGTGACAAGGTGCGATCAGGACTCCATGAGCTTCTAAGTTCCCGTTTTATCTGCTCGCCATTGTGATACGTCACCCCGTTCGATATAATCTGAAATAAGTTACATAACTATAAAGATTTTACTCAAGCACAAAATAAAAAAATCGTTTAAAATCATGCATGGAAAAGGCACTACTTCAATAAAAAAACAAGATTTTGATATTTTATTATTTTTATTTTGCTCTTTAAATGCTTAACAATATATTTATTAATCAAATTTAAATAGTAAATTAAGTATTACATCAGGCCTAAGCTACTTGTGTAATTCTAAAATTCTTGAACCAATTTAAGAAGATTACCACTACAACAGTTATAGTTTTAGGGGTGGGCAATGTTACCCCCTAGGGTCGGAGTAACCCGAGATTACGGTATTAAAAAATATGACCTAAAAAATATTTTTGTATCCTTGTCAGAGTTCGAAATTGTTCCAATCTCCATCGGTATTAGGAGACGTGGAAGGCTTATCGATTGTTGGGATCTCAAATATGCATAACTACAAACTGAAGCATAAATATCATAACATAACATAACATTTGAAATCAGCAAAAAAATTGTCAACAACCCTGTGTTTCAAAATATTTAGCAACAATAATTATAATTATCTTGTATTTATAAAAAAACATAAGATTTGTTTGGGAAATATGAAAGCTATGAGTGTTTGTGGTGGCATATGGAGAAAAATTAACGTTACATTTTTTTTTTATGGCGTAGTGATGCCAAACGAGCACACAGGCCACCTGATGGTAAGTGGACACTGTGACCCATAGACATTCGCATTCACAAGACTGCAATGCAATCCTAAGACTGCAAATGCGTTGCCAACCCTGAGGACTAAGATGGAATGCCTCTATGCTAGTCATTTCACCGGCTGTCTTATCCCCAAACCGGAACACAACAATGCGAACACTGCTGTTTGGCGGTAGGTTAATGGATAAGATGGTGGTAGCGATCCGGACGGACCCTGCACGAGGTCCTACCACCCGCAAAATAAATTACATAATTTATGATAAAAAATTAATATCAATAATAAGTAGATACAATGCGAAAAGGGCCTTCCAGATTACATTTTTCTCTCCCTCGCTCTCACACGCTCATATGCGAGTCTCACCGACTTTACCCGAATCCGCAAGAACTCTTGCACTATGAGTACGTATAAAATCTAGTATTACTATAGTTCGACGGTTAAATTAATAATTACTAGGTACCTGCAGTGTATTTATTTTATTTATGCGAACGCATTTGTCACATTATATGTATGAAATTAAAATAGTGATGTGGACAAATCGATGTTACAGTATCAGCACGAGTCAATCTGCATGGTCTGTCGAAACGAGCTGGTTTTCTATATAATATTCTTGTATTATTTATTTATTATTGGAGTAAATAACAAGTTTTATTACAAATTCATACCATTACATTTACACTTACAATTACATTAACAGTACTGATAAATGTAAGTATAAATTAAAATTAAAATTAGTAATGTAGAAAGGACAGAAAGGGCACAATTATCCTGTAGCCACGCTTCGCTGCACGGCGAGGTACTCTCGACACCGCCCGATCATAAACTTGAAACCTAGCTAGTGATTCTCTGAACAACTGTAGGACGACTGAATGTCCAAGCGGCTAGTTTAAGTAGTCCCGTCAGAGCGAACTAAACACATTTTAGCGCGTGCATTTTCAATTTAGCAGCATTGATTCTGCCGATGGATCAAACGTATAAGGCTGCTTAATTGAAAATGCACGCACTAAAATGTGTTTTGTTCGCCCTGACGGGACTACCTAAACTCGCCGCTGCGATTTCGCTCGTGCGTCCGCCCGTCCGTTGTTTTTGAAAGAATAACACCCCTGTATTTTGATTGCTCCATCTAATCCTTAGACACGCTCTTGAAAAGCATCTTTATGGTGTTTAATGAAGCTTAGACATTTAGAAATTTTTAACCCCTGACACAAAAAAAGCGTGTTGGAATTTTATAGCGTTAGTGTACAGTCAACGTCAAAAGTCAACATTTCAAAACATGTTCTAGCATGACACCCCATATGTAACCGATTATGTACACCAAAGTGGCATTTTCTATTGAATATTTAATAAGTCAAAACAATATGATTATAAACGAAGTCATAACTGTCTCTAAAATTTCAATTAACAATTATGAAATGTTTTTTTTACCTAAGTGTCGCGTGTCAAACAAGAGAAAGTAAAAATTTCAAAGTTCCAAATGAAAACTAGGGTAATCACGGCCGTTAAAAAGGATTAATTTAAAATGTTGTAAAAGAAACGAACCCAAGTATAAGAAACTTGTTTCAGGGGTTTGTCTAACGAATACAGCAGACATTTACCGAACGTCTGACTTGTATTCCCAGGTGGCCTTGAGAGGTCATGAACTCACAAAAATTAATATTCACTATTCTACTATTCTTAGCTAGTTTGGCAGTATTACTGACTATTGCTATTTTAGAGAATCAGCTTATCTTTGGCAACGAGTTAACTTAATCAACAAACCGTACAATTATCTTTGTCTGTATATTTGTGTGTCTCAAAGCGATTTGGGCTACGTTTGGTTTTAAGAATCGGAATAATTCTTAGCTAGACCTTATTAGCATCAGTCAGTCCCTTTAATATTTATTAACTTCGAAAGTAGTCATTAAATATTACACTTTTATTTGAAGTTCATGATTAATGCGTTCCCCTCGTAGAATCACTATGTCTTGGCGTAAATAAAGTTTACTTATTTTTAAACTAACCAAATTACTAAAAACTAGAAGGAGCGGCTAAAATATTTAAAAAAAAAACCGTCAGCTGGAGACTTAAAATTAGGAAATGCGATTAAATCTAGGAAACAGGAGAGACTGTTTTCATTGTAAAATTTTTTTTTGTTCCTTTAACAGAAGAATAATAATTAATATAAATAACAATTCATTTTTTTTTTGGTTTCCTTTATCAATAAATGGAATTTTGACGATTGTGATGAGGGGTCGCGGCGGCCAGTCGTTGCAAGTCGCGGGCCGTTGATCGATTTTCCGTTCACTCCACCCTGTTCGACCTATTTCCCCTGGGAGGGTCGTAGGTTATTGACCCGGCAACGCTTCCATCCAGTATGGTTCCCATCTTCTTGTTTTCTTACAGAATAGATGTACGTCCTGTAGGTAGTGCAGGTTAATGGTTTAAGTTCCCCGGTCAGTAATTTATCCTCCCCGATATGCAGTGTCGCAGTGACGAGGTGACGATACACTCCGCGCATGCCCCATATACGATGCACGCTCATACGTGCAAACACATTTCTTTGTAAATAATTTATTAGTTCCTGCGTGCAATCATATTAGAATGCTGCTCACACGTGCATATTTTTATAACCCCTTCAAGTTTGCAGTTTCATGTGATGCAGTCACGTGTCGTTTATACCACAAAATGCATCATATATGGGGCATGCACAGGTAACGTGTTAATTCTTCTTTGCCACCAGTGTAGGCTCTTAGAGCTACTTTCTGCATACTAAGTGAACCCCATGTTTGTTTTTCATCTAGTATGGAAAAATAAACTTTGTGTGATTACACAAAAAGTTAACATGAAAAAAAATTGGCTAGTAGCTTTAAAAATATTCTATGTTAATAATTATTCTATCCATGTAAGAAACCACTGAAAAAATATTGAATTAATACATCATGCATGAGTTTTTCGTAACATAAGGAAAAATTACAAAATTCCGAGTTAAATGATCAATATCTCCGAAAGTACAAAAAGTCGCTGAATATACAGGTGTTTTTGGTAGCCCTGGGTGTGACCTATTTAATTGTTTAACGTGGACCTCCCTTTATACTCGTATACGTTTACTAGGCCTAATTTATTCTGGGATTAAATCCCGGTTAGGGCAGTATTTGTGTGATGATTATAATAATTATTAATTAAAATATATTTAAAAATTGAGTTATCTGATCCGAATTGACCCTAGTGTTCATTTAGCAAACCTGTTAGTATACTAAGATTCTACTTACCAAGATGTACTTGAAACTTATTTGCTTTTGTTACCCATCCTATCATGATCTTGGACTGTCTGTTGTGCCGTGCTCCATGCCTCATTTGTCATTCTATTTTCCTGGCAATGACTCCCTTCATGCAATAGCTGATATCGAGCAACAACTTGATGGTCCACTTCTGCTCTAGCCAAATTATTCCTTCTCATTTCCCGTTGTTCCACTGTGACATGCTCATTAAAGTGGATAAATATAATTAAAAAGGTTGATTCAAGATGAAGATACATCACAAAATGTTATGTATTTTTCAAGTGCAGAGGGATCATTTCAAAATTTCCTAATTAATATATTATTTACATTTTTGATATTTCATTCACACATTTTTGACAGAGGTATAATTTAACAAAAAATGGAAAAAGGCACACCAAGTTTCACTGACTTCTTTTTTGTTAGAGTATCTTTAAAATTCTCTCCGTTTTAATTATTTATTTAAAATGTTCACAAATGGCATTTTTTTAAATAAATGGCAACAGCTAAGGTAAGGGCACCTATTACCGCCCCCCCTAAAATCGTCATCTATTACCGCGGTATTTTTTATGTTTTATGAACAAGTCGATTTACTCACTAAGAAACTTCTTTTACATGAGCAAAGCGCAGTTTGTAGACTACCGGTTTTTTGAGCGCTAGTATTTATGCATCAAATAAACAACTCGAAAACCGCCAGTATCCGTGACGCCGGCGCAGGAGCAGTTTGTGCCATAGAAACGCGAGACTGACATTTAATAATGCTAAGTTTTTTTTTTGCTACTTTCAAATACAATGTTTTTGTTTTTTTTGTCTGGAAATACGTTAAAATTAGAATATTAAATACCGCGGTAATCGGTTGAATTTTTTGCTATGGCTCCTAATACGAGGTATACCACGGTAATATCGGAACTGGTACTTAAGGTTCAATCGCCTTTATTAGTTATAATTGTCTGCTGTCGGTTATTTTTTTTTTTAGTGTTAATAAAAACTTTATCTATCTAAGCAGTTAAAGAGCAATTTCTGTGGTATGAAAAATACTAATAAAGGCCTTATTTTTTATTAAAAACTAGTGCACTATATTACTTGTTTCCATAGAAAGCCTTAAATGTTTGAGTCGTTTAAATATAAACATTATATTGCAAGATGTTCTTATTAGTTTTATAAGTTAAGATGTTTAAAATGTTAAGGTTTTATTTGTTTGTCACGATAACTTTATTTTTTATGAGTCGTAATTAGGTTTTGTAGTACCGTGAATTTATCCTACTACCGTGGGTAAGAAAAGATAACCCCTCGATAGGATGCATGGGAACCTAGTTCCAAGGTATTAAAGTTATTTATGGGTCGGAGTTAAAAGGAGGTTCCTATACTATCCATCCTATCAATCCTGTTACCGTGTGACAGTAAATGGAATGAGTTTAGGGTACCGTAGTTCGGATTCCTTAATAAAACTAAACGATTTTTTTATAGTAAATCTTACCCGTTGGAAACTGTTGTACTAACTGATGGTACAACGCTTATTTGGTTGACTGGGTTTTATTATTAAAAAAAAAAACAAACGAGAACTAGAACTCTAAAGTTTTAAGAAAACTATAAAAAACTGATTTCTTTTATTTTGATTCGACTGATTATTTAATTATTAGAATGTTAATAAAGGTCTTTGTGTAAGAATGTTTATATTAGTTTTTTATCAATATTTTTTAGTAGGTATATCATCAGACGATTTTGATTTAATAAGCAGTTTTAATTAAAAATAAATCTTTGTCCACTTTTAAATGTTTCATTATTTAAATAAGTTTTACTAAAAAACAACAAAATATTAAATATTCAATGTATGGAACCAAAAATACATTAATCCTCTACCCTCGGTAATAGGAGCCCCATGCGCGGTAATAGGGTCAAAGCTCGTCCAATACCACGGTATTAGGAGAACCCGACTTTTTGGGTTTAATATTTATTTTATCCCAAATAATCAGCAAAAATGTGGCCATAAAGGAGCAAATTACAAAGTTCAATCAACACACTTTTATAAAAATAAAAAAACGGTCTTAATTTTTGGCTCTTATTTGAAAACTACCTTAACTCCCACGGTAATAGGTGCCGTTACCTTAGTTTAGGATAAAGTGATAGTCACAAATATACTTTTCGTTTCTTTTGTATAAAATGTTAATGAAGAATCAGAAGGTTGATTTACGTGAAAATTATACCAACATATGCAATATAATGCCTTTGGGTTAATTAGGTTAGGTTACGAGTGTCCGTTTTATTAAGTTCAGTGCTTGTTTTGTACAAGTGTTTCGAAATAAAGACTTGTCTTGATCCTTTAGCTACACAGATATCATTAGGTGACTTATAATATAACCCCCCTCTCCTTGAAAAATACATCAATAAATTACGGTAGCATTTTTATTAAATCAACCTTTGGGCCATGACGTACGCGATGAGCCCTGCAAAAGAACACTCCATCATCTTTTTTTTCTATAAAAATCCTAAGAGCTGTACAGAAAAAAGACACCCTCTTAATATGATTTATTCAATACGTCATATGGCACGATTAAAAGTTCAATTTTAACTCCGTCCTCCTTCACATTTTTTAACCGACTGCGCGACGCAAAGTATGCTTATGTGTTTGCCTATACAGAGTGGCTCATTTATATCGGTCAGTATGGGAAAGTCTGAAACTAGAGTACTTATAACACATACGAAGATCTGTTCTTAGGAATAAGAGAAACTGTATTCATACAAAAAAAAACCTTTACCCAGATCGTTTTCGCTTCTATCACATTCATACATCGAGCCATGCACGCACGTCGGTTTGGGGTACTTAAGATTCGGCCCTTTTCCAGTATTTCACCCATTTGATTAAAAAAAGTACGCCTAGGGCTCCTTCCGACCCTTCCACTTACTTTCAATCTGTACCTATATCTCTTTCGTCGATCTACTTTTTTTATCCATTCTTTACGCAGTGGGTATCAAGAATAAAGTCTTCGTTTCCGATTAATACGACAATAGACCACACTATTTAGAAGTGGTAGCCTAAATCAAGGCAAAGAAAATTTTCCTCTGAAGCATTTCGGCGGCCATTTTGATGACCTCATTATCACTTATTAAGCCCCTTTAGAGATTGCATCTTGGAGGTTTTTCATTAAAACATAATACGTCACGACATAGGTACGTCTTAAAAGATAATAAAACATGCCTACAGCTGGTCGCAGCGAGGAAAATTTTGTACGTTAAGGGAAGGGACTTATAATAGTTACGGATAAGCTTTGTTCAACTCACCTCTTCCCCGCAGATTCTGCATGCTGTGTAGTCGAATAGGACCATTTTGGGTAAAATATGTTTACGCCCAATGTCCAGGTGAACTCATAAAATAGTGAACCGGAATTGTGTCGAACTATCCAGAATTCACTGGCTCACCTCGCGCCGACTCATCGTACTTACTTAAAAATCGATACGTACTTTATAAGTACGCATGTGCAAGGTCAGTAATGTTAAGTTACGTTCATTTTAATAAAATACCTCCGTTTCAAGTAATTTAAGATAACATTACTTGGTTAATTATCAGTATCGTAATGGTCCAAAATAAAGGCCAAGGTTAGTTTATTTTATTAATAACATAATTTAACGAACGTTACTTTTACCGTTGAGTAAAGAACAGTATACAATCTCACTTAGTTTGTCATATGGCAGTTTTCGGTTTCTATCGAATAAGATCAGAAGTAGAATTTACACTAACAATATTGTTATATTTTCATATCATAATTTTTAACCCCCGACGCAAAAATGTAAGTGCGTGTGTGTGTGTGTGTGTGTTTGTGTGTGCGTGTGTGTGTGTCTGTCTGTGGCACCGTAGCTCTTAAACGAATAAGTCGATTTGGATGCGTTTTTTTTTTATTTGAAAGTAGGTGTTTTGGCGGTGGTTCTTAGACATATTTTATCAAAATCGGTTAAGCCGTTTTTGAGATACAGAGGTTTTAGGGGTTAAAAAGCCCTCGATTTAACGGCGCCACATAGTTTAAGAGCTGATATATCTTAAACGGCTTTACTAACCGCTAGAAAACCTGCTTTTAAATAAAAAACCGCATCCAAATCGGATCACCCGTTTGTAGTTCACAAACAGACACTCAGATACATAGACATAGAGATACACGTTATAAACTAACACCACTCTTTTTTATTTATTAGTTAGATATTAACCCCCTATTATTCATTTCATGTCTTCAAACTGATGTTGCTAGCTATATTCATATTGTTCATTTGGAAAAGTTTAAAAAGCTTAAAATAATAAATTAAATTGAAAATTAAAGACTGTTTTGAGTCGGGGGTTTTTTAATTTAAAAGTCGAGTATGAGCGAATGACTATTGTATGACATCAGCCATAATGGCACCTGGTTAACTTTGATTTAAGGATTATTATTATACCAGCGTGGCTTAAATATTTGTTCACATCACGTACCTATCCGTTTTTTATGAAAGATAAAAAAAGAAAACAAAAAACATTTTTTGAGATTCAATTACTAAAAATAAACAGAGTATTCTCATTTAAAAGCATCTTGTACATACAAAAACGAATAAAGATTAAATACTAACACAAATTAAAGTAAACGTAGATTAAGTAGAGTAAGTCTTTCAATACACTTTGCATTAAGCAAGTTTATTAAGATACAAATATCAGAAATATCCTACGCTTAGCTTAGTGTGAAAAATCAATTTATTAAACGGTATATTGACGATATCAGATGGCATCTTGATGTAAGTGCTTACCTCAGGGAAACGATGACCTGGGGCCCTGATATGGTTTCGTTTATCGCGTGATCATGATAAAATATGGGTAAAACATCTGTCACTTTCTGACACTTATTTTAGTACGAGATTGACGAATGCTTTATTTTGTCACGCGATAAAACCATACCTAGGTCCACTGGAAGAGTTAGCTTATCCATATTTCTAGTATTTATATTGTTTAGTATGAGTTTGCGATATTATATTCTCAAAGATGTACTGCGATGCGACTAATAAAAAAAGATAAGACTGCATCGCTATTAATTTAGTTAAATGAAAATACTATTATTTAAGACCACTTTTTTTTTATGGCGTAGAGAACAAAAACGAGCATACAGGCCACCTGATGGTAAGTGGAAACTGTAACCCATAGACATTCGCATCCATTATTTTAGTACGAGATTGACGAATGCTTTATTTTGTCACGCGATAAAACCATACCTAGGTCCACTGGAAGAGTTAGCTTATCCATATTTCTAGTATTTATATTGTTTAGTATGAGTTTGCGATATTATATTCTCAAAGATGTACTGCGATGCGACTAATAAAAAAAGATAAGACTGCATCGCTATTAATTTAGTTAAATGAAAATACTATTATTTAAGACCACTTTTTTTTTATGGCGTAGAGAACAAAAACGAGCATACAGGCCACCTGATGGTAAGTGGAAACTGTAACCCATAGACATTCGCATCCACAAGACTGCAATGCAATCCTAAAACTGCAAATACGTTGCCAACCCTGAGGATTGAGATGGAATGCCTCTATGCTAGTCATATTAAATGACCACCAGAACTCGTTTTTCATATTTAGATTTATTTTTTAGCAACCTTCAAGCTATTTTACTAATCAAACGCATGTATATGTACATTACGCCACTGAAAATGTCCTCGAGGCTTTTTTTCCTTTCACTTGCTCTCACACGCTCTTAATTCTAAAAGACATTACCCGAACCCAAAAGATTATTAAAACCTCCTTAATAATAAACCTTTTTAATATGACACCTAGGTATTTTGGAATGTAAATCTGCGAATAAAATCGTTAACCCGGGCAATATTAAGCGTTCACAACAAGGATGTTTTTAAATAAATACTTGAGACTTGAGGTAAAATGTCTTGTTGGTAGTTTCATTATGAAATGAAATACACTAAAATTATTTAGCCAAATGAGTTTTACCGTCGTAATAACGACGGCAGTTGACATTCGGTGTTTATACATGACTTGACAATATCCTTGTTTCCATTCTAAGATTACTAAAAAAACATTTTATTAACTAGGTCATACTCCGCATCTCGTACATTTCCTGAATTTAAGGCCGCTTTCACGTAACTTACGTCATAAAGTTTTATTTACCGTCAGACGGACAATTCTAGCTTTTTCCGTGTCGTTTATCGTAATCATAATCATTTATGTACTAAAAACTTGGTACACCAAAAACGGTTAAGCATGTGAACCTTTTAGTTAGTGAAAGGTTCACATGCTTAACCATAAATATTGGTATCGTTGAATGACTGTCGCGTCTAGCTGTTCCAACTGGTTTATCTGTACAATCTGTCGTTACGTTTTTATCGCGATGTTTTATATATCATCGACGATTGTCGTTGCAAAAAGTGTAAAAAATGTGTTACACTCTCAATATACAAAACAAACCAATTCACCATGCTTAGGTACTCAATAATCACGTATTTTTAAAGATCAAGTAGTCTATGCAATGATTTATACACTAGACCATTATTTTTACTTTGACTGCCATCAACTCGCTGGTCGAGTCCATTTTGTATGAAAATAAGAGCACTTGGCAATGAAAGTGTTAATATGAAATAACTATTCATAATACGTTATTTTTAATAAAAATACGCTTGGTAAATATTTGAGGTTATGTGTCAAACAGTACCAGTTTGTTTCCATCGTTCATCGTTCGTTCGTTTGTTTCATCATTCTATTGACGGCGTCTTTAGCTCTTCTCACTGTCTTGAACTGGCAGTCTTTTATCGACGTTAAAATGTCGTCAACGATAGGTTTAATTGTGTTCTGTTACATGTAAACTACTCGATTTAAAAATACAAGCCACAACACTTAAAACTGCAATATGAGTGCTATCTGCTGTCACGACCATGTGTGAACGCGCCCTAAGGGTAAAAAGTAACGTTATACCGTGTAACGTTAATAACCAATATTTATTGGTGTTATTTTTCGAATAGCGAGTTTATTATTTTTGTGAACGCTTCTTTTTTATTGTTTGCTTTAATTTAAGTAGGTAATGTATTGATTTAGTACATACAGATAGACTACACAATCACCCGGAAAAGATGGCAACTCTAAACTACTGCCGAATCGACTTGGGCTTGTACATACAAATTATAATTAATGACTTATCACGGAACAAAAATATATGGAGTAACTATTACTTTTTTAATTTTCATATATCGAGTTGGTTTATTTTGACAAAAAAAGTGTTACTAATTATATTTCTTACTTTTTTAAATTACGTATTTCCACGAAATCCTCTACGACGTGCAAAATGGGTCGCAATATTAGCACGAGATAGGCGTCAGCAACTATTCAAGCCAAATGAGTCGTCTGTTGTGTGTTTGATCCATTTTCGTACCACAGACGTATAAACCGTAATTAAAGGCTTTAGTAAAGTGACTGACAATGAATACGTGAACTATAAAGGACAAGGCTAAACTGAAGTATGGGCGACTGCCCTAGTAATGTATAAACTTTGTAACTAGTAATATGTTATGCTAATGAGCTGAATATTAGTATTCAGGATGAAAAAGCTTGCTTGCTGCTACTGGTTCAAATCGTTACAATCCTGAAAATTATTCGTAGCATTTTGCATACATTTTTCGCAAAACGGAACGTCATACTTACTGATAGATAACAGATGACATGAGTTTAATGTTATCTGTCAGGTCAAAATGGCGAACAAAAAATATGAAAAACCAAGTAAACAACTTCTAAATACTTAATTAGTATTCGAAAGTTCCAGGACAATTAATTGATGAATTTTCGAATGTGACTTACGAGCTAGTAAGACATTTCTATACATGCTTAGGGCAGTAGTTTAGCCATGTCCTTTGTAGTTTGTTATTGTTGGAACTACTACTACTACTTTGGTTTTATGAAGGTATTAATGGTTACTAAAATTATAAATTTTGGTTTGTTCCATCTTCACGGCTTAGAACAATAATTGCACAGGCGCGATAATTATTTCAATGCTATCCTGGCAATAAAATTAAGAAATAAAAACTTCTACGAATAATAAGCTCACTCTTTATTTCGCGAGTGACCTTCGACTAGGTGTGGTCCTGTCTATTTACTCACATTATCAGTATTCCGCTTCAGTATTAAGGAGTTGATAAAAGGGGCAAATAAAATGGTCCCTCATCCCCGTTCTTCAGTGTCACCTGAACCCAGGCCTTCCTCTTTATCTTTTTTAGAAGTAAGTGGCCACATTATTCATCAATGAGGAGTGATATTCGAGGTAAAAAAAAGACTTTAATACTCTCTAAGAGATTGAATAGTTTTATGTTTTAATGTTTATATTGGTACCAAACAGTACTATGAGACATCAAGTAATGTGAATACAAAACTACATCTTAACCTATGTCTATTATAACCTGACATGTTGTGTACGCGCCCTGGGAAAGTGACACCAAAAGCAGCTTATAGACAATACATTGAACGGTGGTCACACAGGATTATTATTTATTTTATGTTATTAATTAATAGACGTGTACTTTTGCAAACGGGAACCAACCCACAAAGATTTTGCAATATGTAACCAACCCACAGTATTCAGCATTAGAGTAGACATTTTATTGCCAAATCTTGGGTTGGTTCCCGTTTGCAAAAGTAAGGAAGGTTTATACTAGTAATATATAATAATATATTACTAGTATAAACCTTTTTTTTTTGTTTGTTTGTTTCTTTTTTGTTTTTTTTACACTAGGGAACTAATTTAAACCTACCTTAACCTACTCATCCTACGTTAAATTTGTCAATGTATGCCTATGCGAACATCTAAATACCTACAACAGCAATATCTATACATCAACATTGTGATAGGATTTCAAATATTCTTTATTACAATGTTCTGAACACTTGTGAGTCAGATTATTTATCGTTTTGAGTGAGGCCAGACAAATTGCCTGAAGCTAAAGTTAACGAGTTTCAAAAACTGACATAGTGTATGGAATTGACGTGGACGGGCGCTCGACGCCGCCGTCTCACAACTTACGTCAATCCTTTACGTTTATATGACGATAGCGAATTTCGAATGCATCTTGTTTGCGGCCTCAGGTCTACTAATTACTACAGCTCTGATTTTTCACAGCGAAATAAAGACTGTCTCAAGAAAAAATATATATCTAGAAGCAGTTTATATTTATAGCTAGTGATAGAAATACTTTTGTTTATTTTTTATCGATATTAGTATTAATTCATTATGGATATTAGTATTATTAAATTTTATTCACATTTTAGTGTTAAGTCATGCCGATATTACATTATTTTGTAATCTTTCGCGGTAGGTAGTTGTATTATGTGTTATCCCATCTAAAGGTTAACTCCTACTTAATGACAATTAAATAACCCGTCGGGTAACTTTGAATGAAGTGACGATACTACCTCATTGAATATTTAATAGACACTTTAGAAAATGAGTACTGCATAGACATTGAATGTTCTTTCATTACGGACGACAATAAAAAAATATAAACTGCTTCTAGATATTATTTGCTTTTAAAACGCTTTGAAACGGACTATTATAATTTTATACAAACCTCAAGTTTGTTTTTTTATTAAATTTTATTTTTATTTTTTGTATACAACTATCGATATATCGATAAAAAAATATTTTTAACCCTGACTAGATAGCGACAGTCTTTTGTTTTGCCGCAAAAATTCCGGGCTCTGCTAATTATAAACCTTTCGGTCGTGGATTATTAAATCGAAGATGACGAAAATAGAGCCATTTAATTGTAATGTTCGTCATCTTTAATATCAACAAATAAACTGAACAAACAGGGCAATTTGACACGACCGCACTCACGTTCATGACATGACAATGTTTCACAATTGTGTACCAAAGTTCCATCGAACCCTTTCCTATTAATCTGAAGTATGTATTTTAATGTAGGTATTATGTATATTGTACATTTTTCTTTAATTTCTGCGAGTTCTTTTAGACAGAAAGTTATATTATATACACATAGACTCATAAAGTGAAAATTTAAGTATAATAGGGCCTTTAATTTACTAGGTTAAAAACCATATTTTTTATCCCCGAGACAAAAAGAGAGGTGTTATAAGTTTGACGTGTAAGTGTGTTTTTCTGTGGCACGGTAACGTTTTTTTTTATCTGAGAGCAGGTTTCCTCGAGGCGGTTCTTACATTTATCAAAATCGGTGCAGCCGAAATAAGGGGTCACCATTATATCGGGGGTTTTTGTCTCTAATGGCGGCCGAGTTAAAAGTCGATAACAGGTCTATGGCAATATTAATATAACTTGTCAGGCCATATTATCACTAAGAACCTTAAATTTAATCTGTTAACACTGAAGTTTCTTAAACACTAGCATTACACATTGCAATTGTACTGAGACGATTAATAAAAAAACCGAGCAAGAGCATGTCGGTCTGAAGAGTGCAAGGTTCTGAACAAACACAAAAAAAAACATGTACGGACTAATTTTGTATTTAAAGTTACATGACGCAGTCGCCTTTATCTCAGGAACTTATAAAATCTTGTTGTGCATTAATTTATCATATTTTTCCATTTTTTATTTTTATTTTGGCAGTGTTGGGGCGCACGTAACTCTAGCGAAAATTACGCTTTTCGAGCTCAATATTTTCTAAACGGTCCCCAAATATAAAAAAATTATTACAACTTACGAGGAGTGTTCAATAAATTCTTCAATTTTCATTTTTCCGGATTCTATGTTACGCTGTAGCTATTTTAAATAAAATGCAAAAATTAATTGTCATACGTAGGTTACAGGTTACGTAAGGTTTGATTTATAAGCGATTGCAAAAAGTTAAGTCCTCTATCAAAAAATTGCGTTTAAAACTGTGAAAATTAAAAAAAAATTATAACTTTCTCTCGAGTATCTCCCAATATTAGTTTCTCTACTTTTTCCACATTTTCTGGTGTAGTGGCGTGAACAGTTGGCGTATTGCCTTACGCACTCGCAATCGCAATCGACTTGAAAATGGAACAATTGTTTTCGATTTGTATGCAGATCCACCTTCAGATTTCAAAATGAAAACGATTGCGATTGCAAAAGACGACCGTCACCTGGCCGACCTGGGGGGGTCAGGTCGGGTCGTCTTTGAAGCTTTCTCCCGTTTGTTTAAATAAACTTGACCACTTTTACACCATGGGCAAGGAAGGAGCACATTCACCGTAAACAACGTAATTTTTTCGAATTTTATTTTTATGCCTTTGAGCTTTTCCTTGCTTAGTTAAGCATTTAACAACTGCAACCGCGTGTTTAAATTTAACCAACATTTTTAAATTTCCTAGACTAATAGTGTTGACAAGTGTTTACATGTTAATGTGATTTGGTGATTGCAGAAACAACAATGGAAATTTATAAATTATTTATTTTTTTTTGCTTAAGAATATCACTAAACGGCCAGAATAATTATTGGTTTCCATACCGGGAATTTATTGGACACCCCTCGTATATACAGTATTTTTTTAAGAGCTATCCGAAGATACCTTATTTAATGTCATAAAATGAAAAATATTTTTTTTCTTTACTTCTATGGGAGGTAACGTAAAATTTTGTTTTACTAATCCTATCATTTATCATGGTTGGCGGTATAAATATGCACAAAAATGTCAGTTTTGTAACTTTGATAGTTTCTGAGAAAAAGTGAGGGTGACATACAGACAGACGTGGTGAAACTATATGGGTAGTAGTTCGACTTCAGAACCCTAACTACAAACAGTGCTTAAAGATAATTCTTAAATTTAAAAGATTAAGTAACTTAATTTATCAGTACCAATTTACAATCGGTCCTTACACAGTTTACAAGCAATGTTAATGAATAATTTTAATACATAATAAACATCAAGGCTTATATAAAACTATTAAATATACTTAGCCTAGCAAAAATAGAAATTGGCAACGATAGCAGAGCTGCTGGGTTTGACCAGCCAGCAGTCTCCTCATACACCATAGACATCCAGTCTGGCATGGTGTCTGCTGCGAGCGTTCAACATCGTGCCCTCTCGATGCCACTTTCCTTCAAAACTAGCTTTAAGACAAAGTCAAGTCACAAGATACAAGCCATTTTGTCAGTTATCCTTTTAATTAGATCTATGAGTCAGCTGCATTGGAAGCTTGAAACATTATAGCCGGGCGAATGCTCAATCTTTCATGGAAGAAAGCCAAATCTATGTTTGAATGTGTATCATTTTATAAGGTTTATTAGCTATTAATTTAGAGGCACGAGATCAAGTCTCGATGGTAATTGGATTTCAGGTAAAGTTCTGTTGTAACTAGGGAAGGATTGCTTTGATGTCAATACTGTCGTAGAAAATTGTTTTAAAGTTCTAGAGATTTGTGATTAATAACTGTGCTAAGTTATAACATGACACTGCGTATTAGCCTTGATGACGAATTTTTCGATTTCATAAACGCTGACCACCAGTGCTTCAGCTCACAGACATCATTAATTTTATAATATCGTAAATATTTCCAAACATTTGTACCGCTCCACCGGGTATTTTCATCGTTTTTTGAAGATAGCAAACGTTGCAAATGGAGCGAGTGCATAATGTCTTTAACGAAGTCATTGTTGTCTCATAGACGTAAATTCGGTGCTTTTGATAAATATTGTGTGTACTAAAGTACTTTTTCACTTTAATCTCCGTGATATTTCATATATGGCAGTCACGTCATTAAATGAACTTGACTCAATTTAAATATGAACTCGTCTGTACAAGAACATCACACGTCTTTTGATCGCCTCAACGGTAATTGCAAAGATGCACTTATGTCTAACAGACGTGAACTATGGGACTCCAGACGCTGATGTCCAAAAGATCTACCTTAGTCGACAGAAAACATACAACGTAAGTACTTTGGTTATCAATGCCTTAAAGTAAAGAACCAAAAGTCATCAATAAGTATAATGTTCTTCTTGTTCTGAAATAATCGCTACTTTTTTTATTGCATTTGGCAATAATTTAAAGAATAATTTCAGTTTATGGAAGAGACTGAAGTAAGTACCACAAAAATTGTAGGCAACAAATAGTGACCTTATGTGCATAGTGTATATTATTAAAGTTGTATAGAATTTCAGTACAAAAATACAATTATTTATTGCACCTATTATTTCTCTTTTACGTCGCCATTATTCACTTTTGATCTAATTGGCACTATTAAAGATAAAGATTAAGATAAATTTATTTGTTAAACATGAGTTACAATTTTATAAAGATGTCAGAATTCATGTCAGATCGTCATGTCCAATGAAATACTGTTGTTGTAAAATACATGTGTTGGCAGCAAACTCGGCAACAAACCGTTAATCTTCGACTTTTTATTACATTTTAAGAAACAATTTTAGATTTCATACTTAACATTTGCAACTTTTTCTTCACAGACCTGGGGCCTAGTATGGCTGCGTCTATAATTATCACGTGTCAAAATGTGAATAAAGCATCCGTCACTCTCGTATTTATTAAAGTGTCTGAAGGTGACGAATTCCTTATTCACACTTTGTCATTAGCCGCCCGTTGTAGATAACCACTAAATTAAAAAATAAGAGAGTATAAAACTATCGTCACTTAGTCAATTTTGTCCGTGGTGTCGCCACTCACCAACATCTCGCCACTAGCTGCCCTCCGGCCGTATTATAACAATTATTAAAAAAAAAAAGATAGAGATATCAATCGATTCTCACCTAATATTAAAAACACAGTAAGTAGGTATACACAAATTAAAACAACTAATTGCTAGGAATACCTAGAATGTTGGCCCATTGGTCTGAACTCGGTATCTCTATTACATCCACATAATATCTAGCCTGTGTGTGACTGCCTTTTTCTTTCTGATATTTTTGTACGTTGGATGATTGTGTTCTAATTAACTCATCTGATAACTAAGTTTCCATTTTCCGCTTCTACTCTATAGCTAGACGGACTTTCTTTGCTTACTATGGTTCCTGATAACCGACGTGGTCCAGTACTAGTTTCTGTACATGATTGTATTATGTTATTTAAGTGTTTAAATTGTTGTTTTAGTTTTATGTTATATTTTATATTGGTTTGTATGTTGTAAATATGGGCCTTGTTGTCTAAAATATTCTATTCTATTTTATTTTAAATCTGTTTGCGCAATTTTTCTTTTGCGGTGCATTCGCCTATGGTACAAGAGCTCCGAGGGACTCCTGTTTGTAAATTCACACCGTGTGGCACGCAGTTCTAACAGCATGTCAGGGATTTGAATGTCCCAGGACATGCCGTCCATTCTACGCAATTTATTTATAATAGTCTCTAGCATCTGTTCAGCCAACCCATTGGATGATATACAAGCACCAATGGCGACATGCTTAATTTTATTTGCTTGTAAAAACGGTCCCAGTTCAGACAAAATGAGTGCCACGCTGGTAGTGGTAACCAAGGTCTCGCATAGTCCACGAGTGTCAAAAAGTATCTGTAAGTGCTGCATCACTGAAGCTGCAGTCTTGTCACTGAGGATGAATACTTCTGGCCACCTCGAATAAACGTCGACAACAATCAGAAATATTTTACCTTTAAACGGCCCTGCGAAATCTATGAGCAACCTAGACCAACGTTTTGTCGAAATTTCACAATCTATTTTGCCGCGTTGTTTTACAACCTTAATGTCCTTACTCGATTTCGGCCACCAAACATAACTACTGGTCAATAATTTTGTTGATAAGATGTTACTGTGCTCCTTGTGGAAATATTTCGCAACAGCTTCACGCATCGTTGGAGGTATCACAACGCGATTGCCATGGATAATACAATTGAAGTGAATCGACAGCTTAGTACGTTGTATCCAGTAGGGACGTAGTTCATTTGATACCTTGGTAGGCCAACCACATAAAACGTGATGGCTCACCTGATTTAAAACAACATCACTTTTGGTAGCTGATGCTATATCAGCCACGGTAAATTCAAATCCCCAAAGATGCTCAGAAAAGAGCAGTATGTTATGCAGATCTAGCTCCCCAAGGTGTCCAACTGGGAGCGACCAACGACTTAACCCATCAGCGTTACCTATCTGTGATCCTGGTTTATATTTTATATCATAGTCATATGCGTTAAGTATTAAAACAATTTTCATGATAACTGGTGACAAAACATAAGGTATAGGTTTATGTGGATCAAAAATTTGTAACAATGGTTTATGATCTGTCACAATCTTGAAAAACCTGCCTACCAAATATTCATGAAATTTGTTAACGCCATAGATAATGGCCAAACTTTTTTTTTCCATCTGTGAGTACTGTCGCTGGTACTTTTGCAGTGTCCGAGAGCTAATAGCTATAGTGCGCCCCTTTTCATCGCCCATGTCGTGCGACAAGACAGCGCTTGTGCCGTACTCGGAGCTGCCGCAGGTGAGCACCAGCGGTTCGGTAAACTTATATTCTACAAGTCTCATGTCACAGGTCACAATTCGCCTGGTAGTTTTGAAAGCATCATGTTCACGGTCAGTCCATCTCCAACTCTGCGATCCGTCGAGCAACCTATGAAGAGGCTTGAGAATTCGTTCTCTGTGAAATAAGTACCGCATGTAAAAATTACAGAAATCTAAGAACCCCTGCAATCTTTCAAGATTGTCAGGCACCGGTGTTTCATAAATTAACTGACGCGTACTCAGTTCTGGGCGTATACCGTTTGCGTCAATAATGAAACTCTTATATTTTATTTGTGGTTTAGCAAATTTAAATTTGCTTTTATCAAGAAGCAGACCTGCCTCCATGATTTGTGAGACCACTGCGTCTAGACGCTCCGCCATCTCGTCCATGGTGCTGCTGCTGACGATAACGTCATCACAGAGTACGACAACACCTGGCAAGCCTGCTAGCAGAGCCATCAGGTGTCCTTGAATAACGCGTGCACACCCATTTACATTGAAAGGTAACTTGTAGTACGAATATAAACCCTTGCAAGTGTTAATGGTCAATAACCGCGCTGTGGCGTCCGTGACGTCCACTTGATTGCATGTCATGTTAACGCAATTAAATGAGCTGTAATATCTCCCTCCAGAAATGGTGGCATGAAGATCACTGACGGTCAGCGTTGGATAGTTATCAAGTTTTATACACTGATTCAGTGTACCCCTGTAATCTCCCAAAAGTTGGATACTTCTATCTGCGTGAAGTATTGGAACAACTGGAGATGCCCATTCTGAATGCGAAACCGACTTCAGAATACCTTCATACTCCAGACGGTCTATTTCGTCTTCGACCCGTTCTTTCAAAGCGACTGGAACAGGATGCGCTTTTAAAAATTTAGGTACTGCATCCGGTTTTAATTGAATGTCTACTGCGTATCCCCGGCGAACCATGCGTGCCGAGTATCTCTGGTATGTTTCTTGGTTACTAAAAACCTCCTTGTACCTTGAAAATACATCTGCACGCGTATTCATGTTTGTGTCTAGGCTATCACTCCGTTAACCTACTTATTTAAATAACTTAGACAAGTACCTGCATGTTTATTACACAATAGCGTCCAATAATTAAAAACAAAAAACTAGAATGCATGTTGGATTTTCGATTATTCATTTAAAATTTGATACCTGTCAGACTTAACTGCTCTTTTTATACGACGGGTAGAAAAAATTACAGTATTTTCACCATCGCTTTAAATTCGGGGAGTGATGTTTACCGTTATTGAGGAAAGCAATACGAAAAGTTCGATTTTGATAAACCTTTGTAATAAGCCTTTACTTAACACGCTCGCAGCAGGGTGCAGGAAGGCACAGCCGGCGGGTTGATCTGAAAAGAGAACATATGAGGTATACATTTTTGCAGTAGGATTAAAAAGGCGTTCTAGGATAATTATTGTAACTATTGAACGGTCGGTGAACATTTAGTTAAACTTTAAATAAACAAATGAAGGAAGGCCTAGAAAATTATGATTATTTGCGTTGCCTAATTTATTGTAAAGGTAGCAATCAATGTTCAGTGTTATTCGAGATACGAATCAATTTATATCCAGTGTTCTATACGTCAGTAAACATTTCTTATAAAAAAAAAACATGTTTTAACGAATTACTTAAGACTTTTTTCGTTCAAAACAATATAATTTGACCACAGGAAATTATTAAGATTACTATTTATGATATACGTACAACTATCAGAAGTACTAAAATGTTAAGTCCTCTCCAGGGACTAAGTGCCTATATAAAGCCAACGTGTCCTCTTTGGGTGAACTGCTGTCCGGTTGCGGTGTGTCACAGGCAAACTATCTTATTTGAATTATCTTCAATAAGTCTGTGGTTGTCTTCGTCCAATCGAGCCCGCCCTTCGTGCCTCCCTCCAGCCCTGCAATATCAAGCACGGTGGACTCAGTACTCGTACTGCGCGGCTGGCCGCCGGCGGCGGCGCTCCTTCGCTTCCCCTGACAGCGGAGACCGGATCCAGTTTTTGCAACGAACGCACGTCAATTTTGCTTGCCAATTTCCTTACGCGAATAATTAACATAATTACTAAACCAGACGCATCCAAAGAGATTATAAAATGATTTGGACAGGGTTTTTGAAGTGAAAACTACTACTACTATTTATGCAATATTGCATAATTTTATATTTTGTAATAAGTATACTGAATGGTAATTTTACTATCATAATATAATTGGAGATTTAAGCAATCATACACAAAAATAGATTTACTAAGCGCATTGTACCTATTTAATTTTTAATTGAAAACTTAAAATTAAACCATATAAAATGGTACTTTTCCGAGGCGCTATAGTTGTAGCTCTTTTCAATTCTGCATCGGTGTTGTAGACTAATTCCTTATGAACAATTCAGAATAAAAGTGTTCCGGTTGAAATTGCGAGGCATTTTGAGGCACTTATAATCCAGTAATTTATCCGATTTAAGAATGTTTATAACTAGACGGAAAATTATCTAAGGTAGCAACAAGTGGTTCTTGAAGATAGTTAGTAGACGGCGACGCAGGGATCGGAAATTCGGATCGATATTTGCCTAATCTTTGGCGGCGGCGGCGTTGTTGTTCAATTGTACGCAAATAAATGACGCCTTCATAAATCCATAATTAAGTATTTACATTCACTATTTTTGAAGTAATTTTTTAAATAATGATTTGCCAAAACTGTTATTTAATTCACAGGTAACTCATCTGAATAAGTGAGCGAATTTGTTTACCTGGGAAGTATGTTTACAAGACATGGTAAGTGTGAGAAGGATATCGAGAGGAGGGTGAATGCGGGGAATCAAATTAATGGGGCCCTGTACTCCTTTGTGAGCAGACAGGGCGTTTCACAAAAAGCCCGACTGGCTGTTCACAATGGAGTGCTGGCCCGTACCCTGATGTATGGTAGCTAATGTTGGGTGTGGCAGGACAAGCATGAAAGTCGTGTAGATGCAGTTGAAATGCGCTCTTTGCGTAGTATGTGTGGTGTGAAACTGATTGATAGAGTAAGGAATGAAAAATTTAGAGAGAAATGCGGAATAAAAAAAGATGTAGTGACTAAGATTGAAAAGGGCATGCTTCGATGGTTCGGTCATTTGACGAAAGAGATAATATACAGATCGAAAGTGAGTGAAAGGGTCGAAAGGGGCCGAATTTTAAGTACCTGAAACCGACGTGCGTGCAATGGCGTGCATGACTCATTGTATGAATGTGGAAGAAGCAAATTTTTTTTGTCAAGATCGTAGTAAGTGGCAAAAAGTGGTCTCTGCCTACCCCTCTGGGAAACAGGCGTGATTTAATGTATGTGTGTAGGAACTAATCTAACCTGATCTAACTAAGTCCGAGGAGCAAATTGACGGACAGTGTTACATACTCGTAATGTAAAACTTTTTTTTTTTTTTTGTCAAAATAAACGTTTTGTAGAATTCCAGACTCCCGTAAATTAATTTATTAAAATAATATTTTTATGAGCCAAGGATTTAGTCAACTTTAGGTAAATATCGATCCAAATTTCCGATCCCTGGACATAACCCTACATTGAGCTTGATCAACACGCTCTGATCCTGTTATTAAATGTTTTGTTTAGTTTGACATATTTAAGACAACATACCTTCTTTAGTATCGTTCTCTTCGTCGCGTCGTCACTCAAATAGGTGATTCTGATTTCACACCGCCTCCGTGTTTATTGTTCATATGTGGTTATTAAATTTCACCATTTTCCATTCCATATTTATTATTTTGACATCTGTAAAATATAAAATTCATATAAAATCATGTTTCGGCAACTAATGTAACTACGGTCCTTATACCTATAGTTATTTGGGCCAGTGCAAATCACACGCGTACGGGAACAAGGAATCCGATCTTTATGGCTGGTTTACATTGGTCCAGCTAAAGCATGCCAGTAGAAGTACATTGCCGAGTTGGTTTTCATGTTTGACGCGAGAGCTATTGTAACGACGCAATGGAAATCAGTCATAAGGTAAGGCTTGGGCTTCTTTTCTATTACAATAATACTCGTATATACTTAAGTAATGTTTACTCCTATTACAACCGCTCCGTTAACAAATTAGCCGATTTGCTAAGAAATAATAACATTACCAATTAAATAGCGCAAGGGGTACAGTCAAAGTGGTAAAAAGCCTATAAATGGTGCTAAAAAGCGGGAATGAGCATCAATTTGGTTTTTTCCCTCTATTAACGTTAATCCTGAATCTAGTGGATTTACAAGAAGGTACTCACAATATACAAATCTCACTGACTGAATAAAAGACAGCATAATAATTGTCGTATCGATTCTTCAAAAGTTGGCGCATGGCAAATCTAGTAATGATGTCCCACCTTTGCTGTGAAGGTGTTCATGAAAATAATGACTTTAATAGATACATACATACATAAACTCACGCCTTTATTCCCAGAGTGGGGTAGGCAGAGCTATAGAATTACCCACAACTCTAAAAACTTGTCAGCCCATCGCCTAACAGTACTATATACGCCTTTATTCCCTTAGCCGTCTCTTACGACATCCACGGGAAGACATGGAGTGGCACTAACCTAACCCGGCAACCACACGGAAATAACTGAAATAGCATAACAAAACTAGCCCTCTATACTTCTGGGTAAAATCACTGTTGTCTTTTACGTGTTATAGTATTGATTTTTACTTGGTCGCCATTTGTCAAGTGAATAAAAGCCATCTGAGCCATCAAATAATACAATACATTACGATGACGACGCGCTGGCCTAGTGGGTAGTGACCCTGCCTACGAAGCTAGCGGTCCTGGGTTCGAATCCCGGTAAGGGCAGATATTTGTGTGATGAGCGCGAATATTTGTTCCTGAGTCATGGATGTTTTCTAATGTATTTAAGTATGTATTTCTCTATATAAGTATTTATATCCTTGTCTAGTACCCATAGTACAAGCCTAGAGCTTAGTTTGGGACTAGGTCAATTGGTGTGAGATTGTCCCCTTATATTATTATTATAACGCGTCAAAAGCAATAAGGTTTTTACGTGAAGAATCACAGACCTGGTTATGTCCTTACCCTACATGCGGAAGTTGCGCCACGCGATTTTCAGTTTTGCATTGCACTAATGTAATTCAGAATGGTGGCCGGCCCGACACGCCGATCGATAGCGCAGTTGATACGTATGCAATTTCAATACTCACTTTAACTACCTCACTCGTAAGAAATAGCACTTGCAGGATTCGTTTCCGGAATAGTTAACGAAAAAGGGCAAGTATTGCCGCCTGCCTGTTAATAAATCAACGTTGCGAATTCAATATTCTGTACTTGAACATGGAATACACCGGCCGGCGTAACGGGAATCAGTCGTAGACTGACTCGAGACGAGAGGGGTTGGACGGAGCATGCGCGAATATTATTTTAATACCACGTTCCGTTTTACTGGCAGTGATTTACTACCCTGCCACCATTACTTTAATCGGAAATTGAATGCACTACTAAGAGAACTTGGGTACAAGTTTTGTAGGAAAATGTTTTTATAAGAATACATTGCTTTTGGTATGATAATTTATTCAATATTATTGATATTGGCATTATACTGTGACAAATAAGTAAAAGGGTATATATTGGGAGCCATAATGTGTTTTGTCCCAAATTTTATCCCTAATATCGTAAGACACAATGATTGTTTGTCCTAACGCACATTAGCCCTACTGCAATTGTCCTAACATTGTTTGGTCGAATATTTTTTTCCCTAACGCTGATATATACTAATATTGTATGTACTAATCTATAATATATGAAAATCATAATAGACAATAGCCCTAATAGATTTCATAATAATATCATTAACCTAACCTAACCTACTAAAGGGTTGAGGGGGAAGGGAGTTAAGAGGGAGTGAGGGTTGGGTTGTTGTTTTTAAGGAGAGGAGCACCTATCAGCACGTCCACGAAGCCCCGCTACCCGGGGTTTCTAAGATCCGCTCTGAAGGATATTGTATCCCTCAGCAATGTAACTTACCTGTATGGCCATACCATACCTGATATTGTACCTGTTAAGGCCATGTTAGGGGGTTTAAATTCGTTTATTTAATATGTATAAAACACATGCATTACGACTTTCATAATTAGGTCATAAAAGATTAGGGAGTAATGTACAATTATGGTTAATGATTTTTAGGACAAAATAACGTTATGACAAAACAGTAATTATAGCAAATGCTTGTTATGCCAAACATTTCTTAGGGCAAACATGCTCTAAATATGTGGGATATGGCTTTAGGACAAACGATACTATGGATCGCGAATGAAAACCTAAGAAAAATAGTATATATGGTAGGTAGATACTTATGCTGTGCTTATACTGCACTTGCACTTAAAGCACTTGTCAAAATCTGGCTGGTCTGGCTTATTTTAGGTTACGGCTGTATTATTCAGTATGGTTAGGTTAGTTTTTTGACGATAACAGCTCGTGAGCCGAGCGAGTGGAGACTGTGGCCGCCGTAGCGTCCGTCGGAGTGGCGAAAAAAGAGAACTGTGCAATGAATGAGAAAAAAATAGATACATGTCAAAGTGGGGATGGATGAAGAAGGGAGCCAAGCCAGAGGATATTTGGCATTCACTAAAGTCATTATTATTAATAATAATAATAATAATAATAATAATAATAATAATAGTATCCCATCACTTTACTAAATTAAACTTGTCTAAAGGGCCTCTGCGTGTTGGCTTCGGCTCCATGTACGCCTTCCAAAGGTCCGGGACTCCCATAGTTCCGTGATTGGTAAAGACATCATCATTAAATTTAAGAGCTAGGCTCTTGTCGGTGAAGTAATTGCCACTTTTCTCTACTCTGTGCTAGCTTTTTCACCTCCTGATACGACACGACATTGGCCTTCTGTCTTATTTGGTTGAAGTAAGTAAGCCTAGGTCTTCCTCTTCCTCTTTTTCCTTCGACTTTACCCTCTAAAATATTCAAAAAGAAACTATCATGCCGTATCAAGTGTCCTATCATCTTTCCTCTTCTACATTCTATAGTTTTTAAAATATGTCTTTCTTCTGGTAAAGACATACATAATAATAATAATAATCGTTTAATTCAGAATTAGATTCCATAAATAATAATAATAATATTATTATGCGCCCCTAAAAAGGCAGAAAAATAAAAATGCCTTGCCAGTATTTGCAGGTTACCAAAATGCTGTGAAAATACATTATATATATAAGATTTGAATTTATTAACAAGCTGTGAGGAAGCCTAACGGAATAAGTAGCTTCTGATATTTTTAGGTTATAAGAAAGTTATTCCATTTCAAAAAAGTTATTTTTGATTTCATTCAAGTCGGAAATATAATTTTTGTAGTTTATTTTAAAGGTAATACGAGTATGTTATGTTTAAATGAATATAAGAGTGATTAGATTATGTTTATTATTAAAATAGTTGTTGATTACAATTAAGTTGTTTAAGTTTTTAGTGCCAATTATAAAGGAACTTCTTGATCCAACATTTTCAGCAAGTTTTAATATTTAAATAACAAATAATTATAAAAATATTAATTCTGAAATTATTTACTTACTTAAAAAAAAACTAAATGCGAGTTTTCGGCTCATGTCTCGGTTTAATAGGAATGCCTTCCAAAGTGTCCGGCTTGGTAATTCACACTGCTGTGTTATGTCGGTACAAGTATAATAATATATTGATTTACATAAAGTTGCATAAAATTTAAAGATTTATTCAAAAAAATAACACCCTGTGGCGCGTAATTGATGTCACGCCACTGGATGTTAGTTATTAGGGTAAAATATTAAAAATACCTAATTATTAAATTTTCGTTTGTTTATTTTTATGTTGGGTGTAAATAAGGGAGTTAACATTTAAAGCATTGGAAAAACTAATTTTTGCAAAGTATTTTGGAAAAATAGTTTAAAGGAAAAAATAATATGCGTAATATCTAGGAAACTTTAAGGATGTACAGAATACTAATATATTTAATGATTATGGTCACATAGCAAACATATCCGTCTTCTTTTTTTTTTATGGCATCGAGTAGACATACGAGCACACAGGCCACCTGATGGTAAGTGGAAACTGTGACCCATAGACATTCGCAATCACAAGACTGCAATGCAATCCTAAGACTGCAAATGCGTTGCCAACCCTGGGGCTAAGATGGAATGCCTCTATGCTACCTAGTCATTTCACCGGCTGTCTTATCCCCAAACCGGAACACAACAATGCGAACACTGCTGTTTGGCGATAGGTTAATGGATAAAACGGTGGTAGCCGTCTTGATTATTCCTCAAATCTAATAATAAAGCAGTAATGGGTAGACTACAACACTTCGACATTGATTGTTTTGTTGAAGAACGTACGTCCAATATTTGCCAGGACTCCTAAACAGAGGGGAGCCTGACGCCCCGCGACCTTCACCAGCCATTGTCGAAAATTTAAATCGATATTACACTAACCATCCAGTTTAATCACGTACCTTTTTAAATAGGTTAATAATAAAGGGTAAAACTGCGCAGAGGGTGTTCCCTGATGTTGACGAAAACATTAAAGCTATTCAACCCGGAATTACATTTAATTGGTGATACTCGTAGGAATTTATTATTATAGGAATATTGTTTTCTCGAACTTATATTTAAATTCCAATAAAAAATAGCAAATAACGATAAAAAAATCTGGAACAAAGTATTTTATACTTTTTTGTTTTCATAAAAACTCCCTGTTGTATTACTAAAAAGTTACAAGCTGAAATGTAAAAATATAATTTCTCAATCTGAGGTTTGACCTCGGTATTTTTTACCTTGTGACGTATAAAAAACTTGTTTTAAAATAACAAAGAAAAAACAACAAAAACAACGTAAAAAAATTCCCCCATGCAGGATTTGAACTTGGGTTCACAAAGCAAAAGTAGCATTCCGTGGCCGGATCACGACCACCATGCTACTTGAGAGAGGCGACGAAAATTGACTGTTGGTGTTATTCATTATTCGATCTCACTGCGCATGACCGACACGTCAGGTGTGTGTGTGGGTGTGTAGTGATAGATTCTGCTCACAAACGACTAATCTATGTAAGGGTACTTCACAAACAGAGCACCCGCAAGAATGTTTTACCCGCACCCGTACCAGGTTAACATAAAAACGCAGCGTTAACCAATTGCGGCAGAAATGTCCCTTTCCGCCAGGTGTAGTTCAGTCGTGTCGATACAGGGTGTTAGGTAGTTTGGTCGAGGATCAAACGAAGCACGTCGATAGAGTACACTACTAAAACCTATACATTACATCATTGTATCTCCTTTAGAAATAGTAATAGTTGCCTTTATACGAGTATTGCGGGAAGGCACCTGTAAAATAAATTGGGTATTTTCCACGGTGATGTCAAGTCATCGAGGCATGTCAATAATACTTAATGGCCTCTAGCACAGCTTAAGAGGTTTTGCCTTTATTTTTAAAAGTGTATGCTCTAATACTCTTAAGTGCATCGCGGCAGTGTTATTATGATATTACTACCAAGGCCCCTATTTTACTGAACAAAACCATATTGCCTTTAACATGTTATCGTTTTGTTAAAAATAAATCACCCATAGCCGCTGAAAAGAAAGCGCAATTAGGAGCATGTTTATACAACCTGGCCCCTATTCCACAAAACTTTACAAGCGTACAATTTGACAAATTTGTACGGATCTCCATACAAAAAGTTGACAAATTTGTTAAATTGTAGGCTTGTAAAGTTTTGTGGGATAGGGGCCTGGTCTGTATCGGAATCCATCATATTATAGAATCGTTCGATTTTTACAATATAAAGGGTTTTAATTCTTCTCTTCAAAAACTAACCTAAAGTAACCTAACTTAATCTATACAATACTGCCCTCAATAAAAAGGCGTATGTCGCATACAATCGCGAAAGTATTAGAGACCTTATTAATTTAGTGATGGGGCTCAATTTGCTTTGACTATAAAATTGCGCATACGTCCTTTTTGTATAGAAGGGCAGAATAGACGTTTATTAAAATCTACCTTGTCGGACTAAAAGCGTAAAACAATTATACGTTTCGAAGGGGTCCCTTATACAACCCTATCCTTTCAGGCGTCAACTGACGCTGTCTTTGTGAATGTGAATCTGCAGGGGTACGGTTTCTTCCACCACCCGCACCCCTCATCACAGCTGCGATATTCTCTTAGTCACTCCCGTTGACTGGTATATTCTCTCTCTTACTCGCATTTGAATTCATACGCTGTGAAACTTGTTATCGAAGTGTGTGTGCCAATGTTGGTATCTCCTACTATTGTTTGTACTCCTGGTACTTTGTCCAACGATTTTTTTCCAATCTGTGCTTTGAAACGGGCTCGATCGGCACTTATGCGCACTTTTAATACTCCACGGAAAAATAACCTGAGTATATGTACTATAAGACCATTGGAACCTTGACCCACCATAGAACTGTGTCACAGAGACGTTATGATTCAAGTCATAAGAAGTGTCAAACAAATTGTTTTATAATGTCACTGTGACACCGTTCTATGGTGGGTCAGGGTTCCAATGGTCTGATAGTATATAGAAAGAGCTATAAAATTAAGACTGCGCCGAGCGTACGCCGGATGTACTATCAGACCATTGGAACCTTGACCCACCATAGAACTGTATCACAGAGACGTTATGATTCAAGTCATAAGAAGTGTCAAACAAATTGTTTTATAATGTCACTGTGACACCGTTCTAGGGTTCCATTGGGCTGATTGTACAGTGGCGCCCTGATCACTATTTTATTGTGTTTGCTAATAAACTAAAGCATTTTCTTGAAATAAGACGATGTGTTTTTGTACTACAAATAAAAACACAACTTATAGGGTATATCACATAGCTTAGTAACAATTCACCTTCGAGTTATCAATTTAACGGAAAAAAGTGGCCACTTTTTCCCGTTAAGCTGACTACTCAAAGGGTAATTGTTATTAAAGTTTGTTACGTACCTATCCCATAAATTGTGTTTTTACTAGCACTACAAAAACACACAGTCTGATTCCAAGGGAATTCTTTAGTTAATTAGAAAACACAATAATAGTAATGATGGCGCCACTGGACGCTCGACGTTTGCTCGGTGCAGTCTTAAAAGCGGTAGGTACCTAAATTAATAGCTGGCTGTACGTGTAGTGGTAAAAAAAGTAATAATCAAACGAACACCGTTTTATTACATAATTGGATTCAGTTGTTTTAATTTTAAAGTATAGTGAAGGTAAAAAAAGGTTCGACTTTTGGACCTTAAATGCATTGAAATAGAGTCAAAAAGTGACGAACCTTTTTTTACCCTGACTGTACATATCATATCAATTATACAGGACCATTTGAAAAAGAAACACTATATCTTAACTAATTGCTGTTCAGGCATTTGCCATTAACTATAATCGTGAATGTATTTAAAAATCGTCGTTAATTAGTAAAGTGGTGAAAAAAAAGGTGGAAAATAGATAGGGGGAAACGGACACTGCTTTGGGTACCTTTGCTATCCTTGGACTTCCGCTTTACGATATTTCCTCGGACACCTCTATTTATTCTCGTTAAGTTCTGGCTTTGAATTTAGGTATCGATTCCACTCTTCAAATGATGAAATAGGTATCTATTTTTTTGGTCAAATCTGTTGATAAAAACGGTGGGACGAGTGGTGGTGGTGGCTCTTCAGGGGTGGTACTTGAACGAGTGTAACGGCAACGAACGCAGTGTATTGAAAACACTACTTACTTCGCTCACTGAATGCAAAACAGATACATTTCAAAATAATTTGTTCTTCCGTTAAAAATCGTATTCCAACCGCTTGTAATTTTAAATGCAACACTGACTCATTTCGGATTGTGTCCGTTTTGTATTCAAAGAACGACTTATTGTATATGAACTAAACACGTCACCTGTGCATGCCACATAATATATTATTATGTTGCATTTTGTGGTTGAGGACTTACTACAGGTAGGTAGGTAACTCAAGTCAGTCCCATACGTAATTCACTTTAATTGGGTAAGTAAAGTTTTTGGAAGAGATGTAAATTATATTTTTTTTCGATAGTCGTCATCCTTAAGATCATAGAACTGCGGCTCTTTTACTTTTATTTCCTCTAATATTTTAGAAATCTTTTTTTTAGTTATGAAGTTGACATTTGTACACTTCAATGACCGACAAGCTTGTTGCCTTCGTATTTAATGAAATAGAAAAAAAAACTGTCACTTCTATATCTGTCAACGTCAAATCAAATCAAAGTAAACAAACGGTTTAATTCAAATAAGTAAATTCAAGTAAATCTTTGTAATACTCCATTTCCACAGTCCGTGTGGGATTGCCTGAATTCATTGCGTGGATTGTACAATTCAAAAGTGCTCTCGTGGCTATCAAAAAGCAGAGCAAGAGTCGTCGAAAAAGGAAGAAATCGGTGTCCAAGAAGAAGTGCCAAAGGGTTCGAAAATAAATCTTAGACCAAATATCGTGCAAAGCTCTTAAAGCAAAGCGGCAAAACGAAAGTCCAGAGTTCGTTCTGAGATCGTTAAAAATATTTCTAAAAACACTGATCACATGAAACACAAGCAAACAGAAAATAGCCGTTGTATTGAATTGTTTGTTTACTTTGATTTGATTTGACAATGACAGATATAGAAGTGTTTTTTTTCTTTTTCATTAAGTACGAAGGCAACAAGCTAGTCAGTCATTGAAGTGTACAAATGTCAACTTCATAAGTAAAAAAAATATTTCTAAAATATTAGAGGAAATAAAAATAAAAGAGCCGCAATTTCTTGATCTTTAGGATGACGACTATCGATAAAAAATATAATATACATATCTTCCAAAAACTTTACTTAGCCAATTAAGCTTCTACAAGCAGTGTTCAATAGTTAATAATCATGAGATGAGCTTAGTTCACAAGTTTCACAACACGGTATCACGCACAACACAACACAATGATTCTGAAATACTGTTAAGCAAGACGCGAAGAAGTTTTAGGTATGGCGGAGCAAAAACGAGCGTGCGTTCGCCGTCGGGTCTCGAGTAGCACTAGCGGGCGCAGTGTTTCCATATGCTGAACCTCAAAATATGTTGTAAAATATTTCTAAATCTGTATAAAATCTGTATTTTTTTTTCAATTTTTTTTTTATGGCATAGAGATGACAAACGAGCACACAGACCACCTGATGGTAAGTGGAAACTGTGACCCATAGACATTCGCATTCACAAGACTGCAATGCAATCCTAAGACTGCAAATGCGTTGCCAACCCTGAAGACTAAGACGGAATGCCTCTATGCTAGTCATTTCACCGGCTAAAAAAAACAAAAAAATCAAATAATAAAATCTGTATAGCATCAATTACCTATAATCTGTATGAAATCTGTATAGAGGAAGGGTTATGTGTATGGTTCACATCACCACGGACAAAATAATTGTGATATTGACTACAGTAAAGAGTCTGAAGTCCGTCGGTCGAAGAAATTCGACCATCGTACATACGGCTGTCCCACTCACTCAAATAATTTTTAACAAAAGATTGAGAGGAACGGCACTATACCATGGTCGAATTTCGAACATCGGAGTACTCCCTACCCTTAATATTGACAATTGCCACGACTAGATCAATTAATCCCAATTCAATATTGAAAGTGAAAACGCCAAAGCTATATTTGTACGTAAAATCATAAGATGCGTCAACTTTCAAAAAATCTGTAAAAAAACTAGAGCCAAATCTGTGATCTGTAACAATAGCTTTAAATCTGTATATATGGCAACACTGAGCGGGCGACCGGCGCGCGCGCACGAGTAGCCGCGCCGGGACATCGGGAGTCGACGCGCAGCGTATTCACTCGAAGAAGGTTGTAATTATTATTTTTATGTATATTTATATATGTCTATATTTTTTACTCTAATTTTGTTTCAAGAACGCCACAGTGGTAGGTGTAAACGATACGTGAGTGCATCATATGTGAGGTACAACGCCTTGCAAATTTAAAGGGGTTATAAAAATATGCAAGTGTGAGCTATAAAGCATTCTTATACATATGTTTGCACGTAGGAACTAACAATTTATTTACAAAAAAACGTGTTTGCACGCATGAGCGTGGATCATTATATAGGGCATGCACAGGTAACGTGTTAAATTGAGGTGATATTTTGTTTTTTTCATGTTGTAAAACTAAGTTCTTTTTGGAAAGTAGAATCGATACGTCCATTTAAAAGCCCAAGGCATCTATGTAAGTCATGAATTCATTTTACTTCAAATAACAACAACTTGGAACTTACCTTTCAAATGTAATTTAAAAAGACGGTCAAATGTGAGGCGGAAATACCACATTAAGTCAAGCTTCTGTTGATTGTTGTCATTATTCGCATTACGATTATTTTCCATTACAAACATAGTCTAACGACACCTTTGTCGATATCAGACCATTCATTCAGTCCTTACGAAGTTATAAAATACCATACCACAAACCATTTGACGCTGCGTTGGCTTACTCGTAGCTGGAAATGACCCTGCCTTCGAAGCCATTATTTTTATTAAAATTTCCGTATATTCATGTATATATTTTCTCTATTTACGTAAGTAAACACCTATGGGTAATATTAAAATATTTTGTCGTAGAATAGCGAAATCGTATTTGTTTGTATTACTTACCTGCGTATGTTAAAGTAGGCATTAGTTAACCTTGTATTTTAGTCATGGGAAAATAAATTTCATTTAATAATAATAATAATAATAAAATCTGTTTATTTCAATATTTGTGTTAAGTTTACAATTTTTACTTAGCTAAAATCTTTCAATCTAAAAAAATAATCTTTCTTTTTTTACTTTTTCTTTCTTTTAATTTCATTTCAAATTAATTGTTGTCTAGTGCCCATAATAAAAGTCTAGGAGTTAGTTTTCGACTAGATCAAATAGTGAGACAGTCCCTATATGTATATTTATACAAACATACATATACACTAACATACAACCAGATCCCCTCCTTTTAACCAGTCGGGTGGCAATATTACATTTCTTTTGACCGAGTTCTAAAGAAGGAGCCAGACTGTAAAAATATAAAAGTACTTAAATGGCAGATTTAACATTTTAAAACACGGAAATTTAACGTTGTATCCACGATATTATTTAAACATGCGATTGTGTTTTTGAAGTTTGGTTTTTGTTCGGCTTGTTGCTGCATGCGGCTTTAACGCAACTTTAATAAAACTAAAACTCGATATAGCATTGATTTATCATTTTAAATAAGACAAAAATGGACATTTCTCGACACAGGTAGGTGAAAGTCACGGTGTTTAGGCTACGATTGAATTGTCACTTATAATGGATACTTAAAGTTAATTAGTGTATTGACGACTGAGCCCTTTTTACCGCAATAGAAATGATTGAGCAAGAAAATAATATTCAAAACGGGACTTATATTGATAATAGATTCTGTGAACTCTTTCTCTATCATCCGTTTTAATACAGCGTCTTGTATTGCGTACGGCAAATTTTCTATTCGGAAGTTATGCTGCCCTGGTAACGAGTAGGTATCGGCTCTGCGCGCGGCTCGTGTAAGGTAGAATGACCTCGAAGCACAGTCTTTAAACTCTTTCATGAGAAATGAAATGAAATAACATTACTCCGGAAAAAGATTCTATAAAAACACAAAGTAAAATAATAGCACAATGTATAAAATTAATCCCTATTGTCCTACTGGTATCATTTTAAATTGCATTTCTATACCAATATTCAACTATCTCTTTTAATCAACCTTACTCTCTAAAAGGTTTTCAAGTGTGAAAAGTATTTGATTTTTAAATATGTTGGCAAAAGAGTTTAATAACTTTTTTCATTCGATGGTTACCATTTTTTACAAAATCGTTTGGTACGCGTCATGTCAATGTGACAAAGAAAGACAAAACATAAATAAATAAATCAATTCAATGAATAGTAAATTAATTGTTTCTTAATCACTTTTGTGAAAATATTTTTATGCCTATTGAAATTTTATGTGGGTGGGGCTTTGTAATATCGCTGGGTCTGCGGTATTACAAAAGCCCTATCGCAACCAGACTCATCGTCATTTCAGTTTCTAAATATGAGTACCATAATATTGCGTTGCCCAATAATTCTTAACAGCTCATAATAATAACGGGAATTGTATCAAAACTTGTTTCAAAATTTAAATCGGTATGACAGACACAGAAACAAACTAAGTGAATTCAAGTACAGTGCTAATGTAGGAACTTTCCACTTTTATTGAAGTAAAAAAGCAAAGTTTCACCACTCAGTATTCAGCATTTTTATTTTAACACCATCTATGAGCAAATACGGACATTCCAAGCTACCAGTAGACGCAGTGTCGAGCTAGATACTAGAGGGCAGCTTTGTTATAAAGAGTAACTGATGTAACTTCTACTGTTGGTTCATGATTTCCGAGTACATTTCATTACTTACGATATTTTATTCTTAACAAAAATTATGAAAGCATTTTAAAGTTTTTTAAGTTGCAATGGACTCCTTATTAATCTGCGTTTTATTATATCTAAGAAACAATATATTTCAAACAACTTTTCATTCATAAATCTTTGATAAACCTTCGAGCAGTTGTCATCATTTCTCAGCATGGCATAACAGACACCTACAGTTTTGCCGTTCTAAGAGGCCCGATTTGATAACTGTCACAGCCGTACAAAATTTAACCTCAAACATATATTTTGTACTAAGATGACAGCTGTCAAATCGGGCCTCTTATAACGGCATAATTATAGTGTAATAAAATAATTTACGGTTCAATTTAAATGAAAAATTAAACAATTGAATTAAAAATTCATTGCTTTAATTTGAAATGTATTTTAATGATCATTATTCGGCAGTAGTGTTTCAAACAAAAATTTACACACCATTCTATGCGCTTGTTGCACATGTATTTTTTGTTTTGTTTTTTAACAACTAAACTAATAGCGGTTTATAAAACACATCTATAGGTACTCCTAATTTCATCAATGTACTTACATCGTTTAGTTTTTACTGATGGATATGACGAAACTATAAAGGTTCTGCTCTTGCCATTTTGGGTACGCAACCATAAAAATCAGCTTAAAAATATGAAGTAGTTTTTTATTGAAAGGTATATGGTACCCATTTCGAGAATTTTCATAACATTTAACATAGGTATTTATCCTGTTTAAGTCAAAAACCGACGAAGTATTTTTAAATATTTAATTTATATTATAATTGGGTACACGTGCTTTTAGTCAAGGTATGTTTTAGTTTTGAATTATTCAAAGCTTTGGCGAAAGGGGGTCGATACAAGTAACACTATAATTAATATTTTGTATCTCTTTATAGTAAAAAAATCAACCTGGCTTTATGTGTACATAGATAGCGTAAAGGTTTTTAATACTAATTTCATTAAAGATTATATTTGATTATCCAAAGTTGACCTTCCTGACTTTAAGACTGCGCCGAACAAACGCCGAGCGTCCAGTGGCGCTCTCATTACTATTATTGTGTTTTATAATTAACTGAAGAATTTCCTTCCATTAAAGTTTTTACGTTACAAACTTTAATAACCATTGCCCTTTGAGTAGTCAGCTTAACAGAAAAAAGTGGCCACTTTTTTCCGTTAAATCAATAACTCGAAGGTGAACTGTTATTAAACTATATGATATATCCTATAAGTTGTGTTTTCATTTGTAGTACAAAAACGTTTCGTCCAATTTCAAGAAAATACTTTAGATTATTAGAAAACACAATAAAAGTAATGAGGGCAACACTGTACATCCGGCGTACGCTCGGCGCAGTCTTAATACTTTCTAAAAACAGTGAATGTGACAAATAGATAGACAGACAGTGGAAATTTGCGAAACTATAAAAGTTCCTATTTTGACGATGTAGTTGCTACCTACGGTTCAAGTTTTTAATTCGCTCTGAAAACTACTAGATTAGAATTGAATGAAGTTAACTCGGGCGTTGTAGCGTGTTTGACACTCTTGTTGGGTATCATATAATATGACAAAGATTAATAGTAATCAGGCCGCAACTGTCAGCGTAGTCTTAATGAAATAAAACAATACACGGGTCGTAGACAATAGAATTTTCGTAGCGCTAGAGTCTACGGCGTAGCCCTACATGGTCGTGTAGTCGGATAAATGAATATGCATACGCCCGTGCGCATAATTTATTAAGAAATCATTAATATATAAGAAACAACTTTTTGATAATTTAAATTGACTTTGAACCTATGCATGGCTTAAATAAATTCTGTTTTACACTTATGCTTACGTGACATATTTAAAGAAAAGTCTGAAATTTATACAACGATACACTGGCAGCTGTTTACCGATACAACAGTCCCGCATCGCATTTACATGATGAGGTCAGTTGAATGACCTTCGTTGTGCAAGTGTAAAGAGTACACGCGCGGTAGATACTAACTTGGTTTCTTTAAATATCACAACATTTCACCATAATGTAAAATTATCAATGGAATTATACTTGTAAACTTATTTTATTAAGTTATTTATCTTAAAATTGCTATTGGATCAAAATAATTGACACAAATTGACCAAGTCCCAAAGTAAGCTCTAGGCTTGGTACCATGGGTACTAGGTAACGATAAATGTAAAGAGCAATGAATACTAGTTTAGATGGTAAACAACCCAAGACGCAGAAAAAAATACTCGTGCTGATCATATAAATATTTGCCCTGACCGTGAATCAAACCCGGGACCGTTAACTTCGAAGGGAGTTATTTTTTATACCTATTATTATGGTATTGTTTTTAACTTTGCCGTTTTTTACAGTCAAGATAAGAATAGCTTTGAAAACGTTGATAATACGATAACAATAGAATAAAGATAGAGTTAAAATAGTACAGTTTTGCACAATGCACAAGTGTTACTAAAACGTGGCCGTGGCCTGACGACGTAATCGCATTCTAAAGTGAACACATCCTTCCTGCAAACTGGTGCAACAGTGGCACTGAGCGTGGCATCTGTCCTGTTTGCACATATAGCTCAACCAATTGAAAGTAAAATAACATTATAGTTGGTCAGTTATCAATCCAGTTGCGAAATCCGTGCGCATATCTGCTTTATACTGCATGTCGTTTATGAGATCCTAGTCATTCACAGAGTTGATCGAACATTCCGTTCAAGAGTTCGTACAAATCTAATCATGCATGATTAAAATATGACTGTAGCAGTCAAAAAACGGATTTAAGAGAGTATTTATGCCATAGAAGAAATTTAAAAAAAAGATACGTGAATAACTGCAATAAAGGAGGGTGGGCTAATTGGCCTATTGACCAATAAGGACAAGCGATATATATGTCCCCGGATAGGTAATTCTAAGTTGTAAAACTATTACTATGGCAGGTGGTTCGAAATCTTTGTGTGAAAAAAGTTATCGCCATGCATAGACAGCGGTTTTTCAAAGTAATTATGCTAAAGTCGTCTATGTAGGCGTCTCGAAGTTCCAGTGGGGTTAGACAAGTTGCCATCGTTCACGAACGCTAGCGTTAGGCGATCACTTTGGTGATCACCTGTCACTTGGCGCTATAGGCTAGACAAGTCGCTATCGAATGTAACGCTAGCGTTAGGCGATCACTGTCGACATGCGTTGTCAAAAATGATTAATCTAGCCAAGGTGTATGCCCACGATGAATACAACCTCGCTCGACAGTCTAGTTTTTTTTTCTAAAAATTATAAATTTTGTCTATACTTTTCGACCTTAAAAGTCAAGTTGACGCTGTCGCAGGATGTGCATTGGAAATAAACATTCTAGGTACGTATTATGTTGTATTTGTTACATTATTTATTTACATGTTGTTTTTCATAAAATGTTATGAGATTGTGATTGTGTTGTGTGTTATTCTAAGGTAAATATGTACGTGTATGTATGTGTTATGAATTCTTGTAACATGTAAGAAAAGTTACTTCCTTTGTATGAACGCGTCTCCCAGGTGTTTGTTAAACAGTTTCCCTATTTAAATCAATAATGAAGATCAGATACAGGTTTATGTTCAAATCACGTGAAAGCGCAGCAGGGGCGCACAGGCATACCCAACTATTTTTACATGACCGCCTAAAATAAGGAGTGTAATGTTTTCAGGGTTAATGTATGTATGTATGTACGATTCTTTATTTATTTAGTGTAGTTGTGTTTGACTTTCTTTCAGCTACACCTTAAAATCGGATAACATTTGCTAAAATTGCGGTACTATACTAATCGTAATTGCATGGGCAGAATAGTACACTAGCCTGTACTCGATACAATTAACTGGAGCAGCGTGTTTGTGATATAGATATACAGTTAATTTTTAATTTACAGGGACCTAGACTACACGCGATTGGAACTACGAAAATATTTATGAAGTCCACTGAATACCTATAATGATATTCGCAAATGCAGATCATGGTGTGTATACAGTTTTATTCCGTATTTTCAGTATTTTACCTAACCTGGCGGACGTTACCTGCATGGATACGCTGCCTAGGTCCCACTTCAAACTTCCTCTGTCAAACTCAGAACGGCAGCTGCATCAGTCAAACCAGTGAAACGGCATAAATATGTCTGCTTTTAGCCAAGTCTACATGTTTGTGCCGGGTTATTGGGGGAGGCATGAGATAACTCATTAAGGAAATTTCCTCAATAAGTGTGGTATCGTTCCCAAAACAAAACGATAAGGGAAATGGCTGAATACTGTAAATAATCCTCATGCCTAAATGACGTTTCGGGTGACCAGCTACTTTGGCCAAAGATTAAGCATTAAATCTATGTAAATAATTTGCTTTTTATTCATATAAGTTATTTGATCTCTCTAAAGTGTCTGCAAAACCAATATACCTAAACTAAATGAGAATAAGTACAGTCGCCAATAATAATTTATATTTCACATTGCGTTACGCTCAAAATTATCTGACACGCTCTCTGCCACTAGACGTGTCCAATAGTTTCAGCCCTATATTGGATAATATATTATTGTTGGAGACAGCGAGTACATAACATTTCTTAACCTTTGTCCAACAATATTTCAGTATTTTAGCGCCCTTACGAATATTTGACTTGAATGTAAAAAAAATGTAAAAACAAAGTTATAGTTTATATTCATGACAAAAATTATGATAAGTCATTTTGTTTTAATTTCAGAAAAAAACCAACACCACTGTCTCCAGCCACTTCGCCCACCAATTTTGCCACATAGTATGCATTGTCTAGAAGGACTGCAGTGCAGATTCACTGGATCCGTACACTCCGATGTTCCTGTGATGTCTGCGTTAATACAATTATGTACTTTCCATAATTTCAGCTCAGTAAAATAATAAATTCATGTTGTCTTCATTCGTATAATACCTTCCAAATATGCTCGTTTTCCCATAATGTCGGATGTTGTAGGTCGGTTGGAGTAAATGTAAGCAACTAAAGTAGGTACGACTTTAAACACATCGCAGCAAACAAAGTGTGCAAAAATATCTCAACACACTCTACAACACTGCTTAATTAATTGAGTTGAGTGCGGGTATTTTTGAACGCCTACTTCGATATTTGATGGTGACTGTACGGTCACGAGCGTTAATTTGACACCCATTTCAAGAAAAATATGCTTGAGTCAATTTCCTTTCGTCCACTTTCACAAGTAAGATTTCATAACTGGTTATGAATAATGATTTTTTTTCACTGTTTCTTAACCTGTTATTAAACAAGACTTTTTTTTCCATTTTCATAACCAGAAACTAGGTAGGTTTAGGTTATGTTAGTTTTGCAGCAGGCCCGGAGGGCCAAACCACTCAGAAATAGGACCTCCGCGTAAGCGGAGCTCCGTCGCCACTGTCCAATTGATTTGAAAATAAGGTTATAAAAATGGAAAAAAGTCTTGTTTAATAACTGGTTATGAAACAGTGGAAAAAAATCCTTATTCATAACCAGTTATGAAACCTTGGTTATGAACGTGGACGAAAGGGTCAATTTCATTAGAGATGTCAAGTCATTTGTAACTTTTAGGAAACTCAACCTTATTATTGTAGAATGTCACATTGACTTTGGACCTTTTTTTTTTTTTTTTTTATTTTTTTTTATGGCATAGTGTAGACAAACGAGCACACAGGCCACCTGATGGTAAGTGGAAACTGTGACCCATAGACATTCGCATTCACAAGAATGCAATGCAATCTTGGGTACCAAATTTAATCTCGTGACTGTACAAGTTTAGTTAAGATGACGTTTCAGCATTCGTGGCCATGACGCACCGTCTAAGAACGAAGCAGAAAATATATACAAAGTCTAGGAGGTCACAACAAAAATGGGAATGATCTCGGAAATGGATTATGCTAAGGTAAAAGCTCCTAAAGGTAAGTGCTCCAGTTATGAACAATTCCATAAATATAAGTCTCTGATTGATAATGCTTTTAGTGCTACAATTAGATTATATTGAATTATTCGGGATTACTACTATTAGAATAAAATTTTAGTATTGATATGTTTTCATTTAAAAAATTATAATGTTCATCACTGGAGCCTTGTCCATAATAGGTGCTTTTACCTTAGGCTGTCAGGATAAAGGGCAACCAAAAATTTGAACAATGTCAAAAAATGTCAAGACAGTTACTTATTGTGTTCCCATATTGATTGAATACAAATTGTCATAAAACTAGTACTTACTTTATGTACAAAATTTAGCCATTTCCTTTATCTCTTTTTTTTTGGGAAAGTTAACACGTCTTGCAGCCGCCATATTAGTTAATGCGACCGCTGTGCGCAGGCAGAACGACATATTTGGCATCAGGGAGTTCTGTTGCTCTCTATCCTGTCAGGCCAGAATAATCCATTTCCGAGATCGTAATCAAATTAGTTGTGACCTCCTGTAATAACAATGGTGGCAAAATAATTAGGAACGCTTGCATTTTTCCCATATAATTGCCTACAAATATACTTTCAATTTTGACTTATCAAAAAGTTCTAGACCTATTTTATTTTTAGTTACACTTATCGTTAATTAATAAACTAAGCCTCAAAATTTTGTACGGTTTACCGCTATTAAAAACGAATATTTTTTATAGGGATTTAAAAACTTAGTGCTGACGTGTCCATACAAAGTTTTTTTAACATGAAATTGATGAAATATTCGATTTTAGCAGCGACAAACTGTACATACATTTAAACCTTAGATTATTATATAATGATAAGTGAAAACTAAAAATAAAATTGGTCAAGAAAATTTTGATTGGTGGTCAAAATTTAAGTCATAATTGTATTATATCTTACGAGAAAAACGCAAGCGTTCGGTTCCTAATTATATGGCCACCAGTGTAACATCGAGCAATGAAACTTTACTAAAATAATGTACTTCGATTTTGTTTTGAACGTTTAATACTTGAAATCAATATTTTTTTGATTCATAGCATTTTTTTGTATGAGGTTTTAAACATAATAAATTAATAGTAATTCAAACTCATTTCACCAAACAATTAAGTATAATCCTGCCTCTAATTAGTAGGGCTCATCCTGGATTTGGCTCCAATTATAAAAGGACTGCTCCGCACTACAATATAACCTAGAGGGCGACCTTTGAGACATTGAATGGAAATTGAGATACTCCTTCCATACAGGCTGCAGGCTCCGTGTAAAAATGAAACACCGGAGTGTGTAATTCTGCGACAAGGGGTTGATAATAGTATATGGACATCCGGCATCGTCAACCAGCCCTCTGAAGGATTTTCTTAGTTGCCTAAAACACACAAAAGTTATTTTATCAATAAATTGTATGATATCGGTTAGGTATACTTATTTGACCTCGCTATAAGTAACTAAGTACTATTTTTTTCCGAAAACCATACTACTATTATAATATATATAATATAAATAAAGAGTTTTCAATGAAAAAAAAAACGCTCCCTCGGTTAATTTAAACCTTGGGCGGGACCTCGTGAATAAAAAACATTACACATATTCAGGGAATGAAACATCCAATACTTTCATTAAATATATGTCATAACTTACTCTTGTCTTATACGAGACCTAGCTTCATCCGATTGTAGGAAGACGATCCTCCTCTTCAAGACTGTGTCGTTGTTGAGAGCATCCCCCACTTCACGGATGCATCTACTAGCAGCGGTCCGTTGCGTTAATTGGTTAGATACCCCGTGATCCTCTGATCCGACCTTGTCGCCAGAAAGCTCACAACAAAGCACACAGCACCTGAAATAATCGTAATAAATATCTTTATTGGTACTGACAGGTTTCATTGTAGGTATTGTTTATATAATGCACATACCAACTTATACATGTTAAAATCAAAATGATGCTTACCTTCAGTTCAAAGAGAACCTCCTTCAATCTCCTCAACGAAGTCAGGGAACGCAAAAGGCTGCAAAGAACTCTAAATGAGACCTTGCTTAACGTAAAATGTTCCTGAACAGCATTTCATGCATCCAGTCCGCGGCCTCCAGGCTCGCACGAGAGATTTCTCTGGGTCGGCGCCTGGATAAGCTCGTACTGTTGTGAGCAGCGTATATGTAAGTCTCAGCGGAAGCATTTTTAATAAGAAATCAATGTTCAAACAATATATTTTATGCGACCGCGAGGCAATGATGACAGTGATGACACGGACTCAGTTGACAGTTTCTTGGTCGTTACGGCCGTCCTTAGATACCGCCCTTAGATACCGACGTTTATATCGCACTGCTAGATTAAAATAGTAGTAACTCAAAATACAATGCATATTAAAATCAACTTTAATTCAACTCCTTTGAACTTAAAACCAAACTAGCAAGGATTTTGGGTTCATACTGTTTCGATCTAGCAGGTCGACATGGCGATAGGTGCTCGTGTTCTATTCGACCTGTCAAAAGGGCAACTTGTCTAGCCTTTGTGTCAAAATAGTACCGCGTAACGACTGTAGTCGTCAAACCTATCACTAGCGCGAGTGATAGTGATCACTTTTCAGCGTGTCAGTTGTAACGAGTGATATATCACGTGACTTACGTCATTCCCATACATTTTTCAATGACAACACATGTCGCCAGTGATCACCTAACGCTAGCGTTCGTGAACGATGGCAACTTGTCTAGCCCCACAGATTTTTTAATATTTTACACAGTGATTTAAGATTTCCCGCCATACAAAAAGTTGTGGAATATGAAAAAAACCTTTAAAATGGCATATGGCTTGTCATTATTGGTTTTTAGGCCAGTGTCCATACAAAACTGCCCATCATCCTTTAACGGAATTTCTATTAAAATCCCCGACGCAAGAAAGAGGGGTGTTATAAGTTCGGATCGTATGTATGGATCGAACGTGCTGCTTAATTGAAAATGCACGCTTTAAAATGTGTTTTTTTCACTCTGACAGGACTACTTAAACTCGCCGCTGCGATTTCGCTCGTTCATCTGACGTTGTTTTTGAGAGAGACCCCTGCACGCGAAATTGGACCTTTAATAGGATTACAGACGCGAGATGCCATTCTATTCATTTCTATTCAGATCTACTCGTAAAAAATACCCGTCATCAAGTAGCATTCAAATAAAAAATAATTAAACAATTTAACTTTAAATACTATTGTAGCTTATAATTACCCAGACAATTAATTATTAATTTTACAGTCACAGCTGAAGTTAAAAGTTCATTCAATATTATACTAAATTCTATTGTATTTATTTACAATAAAAAAAATTGGGCACTTGGTGATATCCTTCAACCTTACTAATTTACTATTTAATTTTCAAATGGGTTTGTTACATAGGAAGCGATTTCTCACATTTAAGATGCTACTTTTTATTTTTTTTATTTTTTTTTATTTTTCAAAGGAAAACAAACAGCACAAAATAATACATGTTTAGCTAATACATTATAGAATATACATAGGCCAAAGAAGTTTCCACCACTGGCTTAAATTACATTTGTTGCTCAAAAAGGAGTAACCTCATTCGGTAACAATGAGACTGGATAACCATTAAAGATAAAAAAGATAAAAGATAAAAGATGTTTATTCAGTAAGTAGGCCGCACGGGCACTTTTACACGTCAAAAATCTACCAGCGCTTCGCAAGAGACCACTGCTGAGAAGAAGCGCCGCAAGAAACTCAACAGTTAGTCGTTTTTTAAATATAGGTACAATTTTAAAACTTAACCTAGCATTATATAAAACAATGAATCTAACATAAGATAAGAAATAAATGTATTCACGCGTAGTTGAGCAGGAAAATGTGCCAAAACTCTGAGTTTTCTCCAGAACTAATTGGTAGTAAGTAATAGAAAATAATTATGAAAAATTATACTTAATTATGATGGTGTAATACAACTACATAAAAAGTTTCGATACATTCTCCTACAGAAACCGTGTCCCCTAGACAATATACAATGTTTACATATTTCTTACGATGAAGTTATTATTAAGTTATTTGGGTGTTTAGTTTAGGCCAAGCACTTTTATCTGATAGATAGTCCTCGACCCTATAGTAAGCTTTAGACATCAGCGACTTTTTCAAGTAAGTTTTAAGTACTGGAAATGGTAACTTTAAAACTTCGTCAGGTAATTTATTATAGAAATGGATGCATTGACCTACAAATGATTTAAAAACCTTACGAACACGAAATTTTTTAGTAGCTATTTTATTTTTATTTCTTGTATTAAAATTATGTATATCACAATTCTTAATAAAAGAGTCCTGATTTTTAATGACATAAATAATATTCTCATAAATAAATTGTGAAGCTACTGTCAAAATACTAATTTCTTTAAATAGTAATCTTAAAGAATCACGGGAGTTTAGGTTATATATAGAACGGATGGCTCTTTTTTGTAACACGAATATAGTCTGTATGTCAGCAGCTTTTCCCCAAACCAGAATACCGTATGACATAACACTATGAAAATAACTATAATAAACTAAGCGAGCTGTCTCAACATTCGTAAGTTGCCTGATTTTCCTAACAGCATAAGCTGCAGAACTTAATTTACCTGCTAGTACTGCTATGTGGGGACTCCATTGCAAGTTTTTGTCTATAGTTATCCCTAAGAAAAGCGCCTTATCTACCATTTCCAAACACTCGCCATTTAGAAATATACTAGATTCTACCGGTCTAACACATTTAGTTTTCCTAGCATTGAGTAGCAAATTGTTACTAGTAAACCAATTATGTACTTTACCTAGCGTGGCATTTATCCTAGTGTAATTGACGGATTTTCGGTCTACCTTGAAAATCAATGATGTATCATCAGCAAATAGCACAATATCACAAATATTCTCTATCATGGGTGGTAAGTCATTAATGTAAACCAAAAATAAGAAAGGACCTAATATGGAGCCCTGAGGCACACCTAATTTAACAGCTGCTCCAATGGACTGTGTTCTGTTTACAACAACCGTTTGTGTCCTATCACTAAGATATGAGGACATGAGATTTAGAGAATTATTAGTCAGACCATAATGTTCTAATTTTAATATGAGAGTCGCATGATCTACGCAATCGAAAGCTTTGGAAAGGTCACAAAAAATTCCTATTGCATCACAAGATTTCTCCCAAATATTGTATATATATTTAATGAGTACAGATGCTGCATCAGTTGTGGATCGTCCTCTGGTGAACCCGAACTGATTACTGTTAAGCAGTTTATTTCTATTGAAGTGACCTAACATATCATTTAACATTAACTTCTCAAAAACTTTACTTAAAACAGGTAGAATAGAAATGGGACGGAAATTCGTTAAATCACTCATCTCACCTGATTTAAAAAGTGGTATGACTTTACTATATTTCATAAGATTTGGAAAGACCCCCTCTGAAATGCAATTATTGTAGATTAAAGCTAAGTGAGGAGCAATTATATCTATGACATGATGGATGACTTTAACTGAAGTTCCCCATAAATCCTCAGTTTTTTTTAAACTGAGCGATTTAAATACCTTAACAATAGTAGCTGAATCTACATAGCTAAAATCAAAGCTAACATTACATTTAGTAACATTAGCACAAAGTGATTTTTGAGCTTCAATCGCAGATGATTGAAGACATTTCGTGGTATTAATGGCTATGGTGGAGAAATAATCTTCGAACGCTAAGGCCACGTCTTTGTTTGAGGTGATTTGTTTGTCACCATTGTTTAGAGCGATTTTATTATCACGAGTTTTTGATTTACCTGTTTCTCTATTTATTATCTTCCTTATTGTCAGAAGCTTTGAGTTTAAGACTTAGAAAGTTTGACTTAGCAGTCAAGCAAACTTGCTTGAAGGTTTTTGAATAATTCTTAACGTAAACTAAGAAGTCGGCGTCCTTGTTCTCCTCCCTCTCTCTGTAAAGTTCATAAAGCCTGTTTCTACTTTTATGAAAGCCTACAGTAGCCCATTCACTAAACTTAGTTTTTGACCTAGAAATAGTTTTCATCTTAAAATGATTATTAAATTGATGAAGAATTACACCAAACAAATCTTTATAAATACTATTAGAATCATTATGTGAAAAGGATAACCCACAGAGATTACTCTGAACTTTATTTTTAAATAGTTCTAAACGATTGCAAGTTATGTGTCTGTATGTTATTGTCTGTGGTTCCTGATTAAAATCATTTAGAAAGGAAGCCTTTTGACCACTATGATCTGAATTAAAGCAGTTAAATATTTCCTTATCCAAACATTCACAATTACAAAAAATATTGTCTAAGCAGGTAGCACTTGAAACACCTATCCGTGTAGGTTCAAAGAACAAATTACCTAAATTAAAAGATTTAAATAAACTTAAGATCTTAATAGTATTATTTGACGTTTCTAGTAAGTTAACATTAAAGTCTCCACAGACAACAACATGCTTTTGAGTTTTACATGCTAATTTTAACACATTTTCCATAGTAGATTCAAATGTGCTGAAATCAGCTGATGGTGGTCTATAAACACAAATAATTATGTAATTTTCTAGTTCTATGCAAGAGATTTCTATAAGCCTCTCTATGGATAGCCTAACAATATCTTTCCTTTCTTTGGACTTAACGGTACTTTTAGCAATTATTAAAGAACCACCATGAATGGCGGATTTTCTAGCAAAAAAACTAACTAATTTGAAATTTATAAAATCAAAAATTAATTGATCCGGTCTAAGCCAATGTTCTGTAATACACATAATTTGAACATTTTCAGTATCTAAAAATAATCCTACTTCTAATTCTTTGCTGGAAAACCCTTGAATATTTTGGTGAATTATATTTATACTCAAAGGTGTTTCCGCTGTCCTATACTTTAGTTTAAATGATTAGGAGTGGCATTTGTGCCACTATTGTAATTATTTGGTTCTATATTAAAGGCTAATAGTTCTACCAAAGTCAAAATATATTTCTTTGGCAAATGAATTTTTTCAGATGTTAGCGTGAGGCGCTTTATGAATTTATTTAAGTCGAAGAAATGATATTTACCATTACAGCAAATAGCATTATACATTAAAGAGTTTAAATTTGCGATTTTATTATTATAATTATATGGCATATTTTGTGAATATGGTAATGCACAAAGTATAATTTTACCAATCCCGGCCTCTTCAATAACGTTTAATATTGACATTAATCTATCTACACTAGCCTTATCTATGCCTATACTGTTTCCTAATAAAATCACTAGAGTAGTAGAACTGTCATAACTTCCCTTTGATATTAAGTCACATAATTGCATAAGACTTGCATTATGATAACAGTAATTTGTTACATTTTGTGTCAATTTATTTCTTAGCATGGAGCCCATTCCAGACCCTATCTGATCTGAATAAATAATAGTTTTAGTATTACTAATTTGTCTAGGGGACTTATCTAAGACTACTTTTGGAGAACATAGCACAGAAGTATCAAGAGCCACATCTGGCTGAACCACAGCAGCTGGTGAAGTTCCTAAACATGTACAATTATCAATTCCATTATTAATTAGAGAATTAAAACGGTCCTCATTATATCTACTGCTCTCCAGCAATTGTGTGAATGCCAGCATGTGCTCCTTGATCTCGCCTTGAGCCGTTGAGTATTTTAATGAAATATCCTCTAGTTTATGTCTTAATCTAATTATCTCAGCATCTAATTTCTTAACACTTAATTCATGGTTAGTCATATTTAAATCTAACTGTTGATTACATTTTTGCACCCTATTTTTCATAACTGATAACTCTAATTTAATTTTAGAATAGTTTTTAATACATTTTTGACTTTTTATAAGCTTTTGAGTACGCCTTATGTATTTGTTTATTCTCACATACTTTTTTAACTTATTGCTACTATTAAAAAATATCAAGTTCTTAATGTTACTGTCCTTATTATCCTTATTACCGATCATCTCCTGATACAAATTTTGTGTAATTGAACTGTCATAACACTCACGTTCTTTCCGAAGGTAATTTAACTCTTCATTAGCAGCACCCAGTTCTTCTTCAAGGTTAATTATACGGTTTAGTGCCACTTCATGGGTAGAAGCACACTGGTTGAAGTTATCTACCAGGGTCTGCAGCTGCTCCACCTTGTCTTGTGAATCTAACAATTTATAGTCATACTCAACCAGGTCGTTCCTTAACACTGCGTTTTTGGCCAACATTTTCTTTTGCTCTTCCTCGCAATCTTCCCTTTCCCTTAGTAGCTGGTCATTTAAGGCATTGGCAGCTTGCAACTCTTTCAAGGTAGCCTTAAGTTGTACCTCAAGCTGGCGTGTAGTGGCCTTGCGCGATTTGATGTTAGATGCGGGCATGGTCTCACAGTTACTCCACAATCACACTGAAAGATATTAAACTAGTGAGTAAGTGTTGGGGGAGATTGATAAGCAGGTTATTTTATGCAAGGATGTGTGTGAATAGATGTTGGTGAACAGTGTATCGTGTAGGGCAATGTCTGTGGCAAATGTGACTTGTCTCAACTGCACTTCCACTGTTTGTCAAGTAAAGAGAGATCGCACGGTGCCAATGTTTGTATTAGACGTCGCTCACGGCTTCAGCAATGAGCAGTGAAAAGTATGAATGTAAACACAGTGTTAAAAAACAATGTAAAAAAGAATAGAAAAAAATACTCCCCAGGTTTTCTTGATAAATTTGAAAAAGTTCGTTGACGGTTGACAGGCGCTGCTGCGAGCGACCTGTTTTAAGTTTTCTTCTACTTTTATGGACTTGTCAATAATTATAAACTTACTAACGGCTAAAACAACGTTAACTATAAGTTTATTAACATAAATTACTTCAATTTAAAATATTTCGTAATAGAAATAAGCGGAGGATAAAAATTTGACCTTAACAATTATACATATCTAATTGTATTCTTTTTCCACATATTCCTATTCTACCTAATCTTTTAAACAAAATGTATTCTTAAATAATCTATTTACTTAAACATTAATCTACAACACTATTTATTTTTTATGACGGAGATAAATCTGTTTATCGACATGTGGAATATGTCAGTATGTACAAACTTTATGTGATGATTTTTACATGCTCTTACAATAAATCTATTCTTCTATTTATATAAATATAAATATAAAAAAAATAAGAAATAACCTTCTATCGATTACTAAATGCGGTCCTAATTGCGCGATTACAACCTTTTTCGTGTAGGTATATTTCGTACTAAGTTTTCGAGTAACATCGGTGTGTATCGATTTAATGTTTTCAATGTCAGCGGGGCAGCGGCGCGGTCGTCGCCCTCGAGCAGCTGGCGGTCGCGGGCACTTTTTTCCCCTTCGGTATACGAGTAACCTGTCAATTTAACAGATGCCCTCAAACAAGCGCCAAAACTAAATAACTCATAAACTGTGCAAATAAGCAACCTTAATGCAAATTTCATACTTCTCAAGACATTAAAAAAAAAGGCTTTTTAGTATTATATATTTTATTTTATTATGTTAAATATTTTATTTATATGACACATTTATAAATTTCGTAATTTTTGATGCCAAAAAATGTAATATCGAATGTGGTTAAAGGTATTTTTTTATCAAAATTATGTAGCAGTGTAAAAAATATGAAATTTTTAGATTCTGGAACTGAATTTAATTATGATCAAATTTTGTTTAAAAATGTATGAAACTAACCTACCAAATAGAGTTAGAAACGTTTTTACATATGGAACTAAAAAAACAGCAGTAAAAACCTAAAAACATCATTCGTGTTAGTACTGCTTCTTGTATTTTGCGCACTGCAGAAATGTTCTTTTCTAAATTTATGCTGTCCTGGTATTTAGTAGGCATTCATTTGCTAACAGACTATTACTTCGACTTGTCCTGAGACGAGCGATTCTGTTAAGATCAGTTTATTAATATGGGCCATCTTGATAAAGATGCCACTGTGTTTCAGGATACTATACCTATAGAAATGACTATTCTATGACTTGCAAGTGTACTTTGATCTGTTTCAATTCATTTTCGTTAACTCAATTCATAGAAGTTCTTGTTAATCGACCTTAACAATCGAGTTAAACTGTCACCCTCAATTTCCCTCTCGACATACTAGGGTATTTTTTCCCCTTTTTCTACTGGGTAAAACCAGATATGCCTTTGACGCTTTATTGACTTGTTTTTTACTCGGCCGCCGTTAATATCAAGTACGTAAGAACTATCGAACAGCCGGAAAACAATAAGATGACAAAAGCAATATGGTTTTACCAGGAACAATTGATGCCCTAGAAATCTAGACAGACTAGATAGATGCAAAACGCAAAGCTAACACGATCAAACGACCTTCTGGGTTTCATGAATTCCTAGTACTTTGCGTATCAACCGTACCACATTTGAGCGGCTGCCACTTCTATTGCGCATGCGAATTAAAGGCAGTTGAAGCCAAGTTGAAGCCAGTTGCCCCGAAGACTAGTTAAAGTTATTTTCTGTACGTGTAAAAAAAAAGAAAAAATAATAATATGTAGCCTGTTCTGCCATCCAGTTTGCGTTAATGGAACTAATTCTATGCGTATGTGTGAGTAAGCATGTGCTTATACATAACCACATACGTAAGCTATTCTCTACCCCTTTATTCACACAAAATCACAGCAGGTAATTAAAGACCAATAATAGTTAAGACACGTTGTTGGCACATATTAACTATTATAGCTTTAAACACCGTCATTTATAATGTTTTATGAAAAAGGGGTTAATGGTTAATGTTGAATTTAGAGTAAGTACTGCAAAAAAGAACATACGATGCATGATGGCAGTATTTTACATTGAGAACTCATGAACTCCAAAGAAAATAGTCGACGTCGTGACAAAACGACGGGCTTTTAATTAGTAAGTACGCCGCGCCTGATCAGTCCTTATTTGCATATAAATCAGTGAGAACTTCTCACTTACTGAGAAGAAGACCATCATATTAGCCGAAAATTGTCCAATGAATACAGAATCCTTCACTTGGCCTGTACTTGGCACAAAGATTAAGCATTGCCATTCAACGTGGCAATGCTGCCAGCATTTTAGGAACAATGCCCACTGGTAGCGGTTTGTTAGATTAGTGTAGTTTTAAGAAAGTTTGTAAGTTCTTTCGTTTGTTTGATTTCTGTTTATTTACAAGTAATTATGTAATTTTTTTTATGGATCCTTCAGGAATGACAAAATTAAAAGTACAACAAGTTCTAAAAGAACGATGGTACCTTTAACGATTTCAAATTATTTTCCAAATGCTTTTTAAAAGCTTTATAACTCTGTGAGGATCATAATATTTAATGGGTTTTCCTAATACTGCGGCCAAATCTACTAGCATCTTTTTTTGAACATAAATAAAGAAAGATACCTTATCACGAATACTTTTCAAATCGCACAGATGTGACCGCGGTGTACATATCTATTTTCAGAGCTCGAGGACTCCAACTAATTACATTGTCATGTAAACATATGAATATGTTAATAAATTATTTCTTGCATTTAAGCTGATCATGTTTAGGTACACTTGTTTAAAAAGGACATACAAAATTCATAACAAAAACAAAATTAGAATCAACAATTAAATGATAACGAGTTTTCTATATAAATTAGCGTACCCATTTAGGATGATGTGATGACAAACTCCTAAGGCTCAAAGTCAAGAAAAAGGCCTTCGTGCAGCCATTCAAATAAAGGTCTAGTGCAAAGAAAGTACTTAAAGTGATTTTTTATTGTTTTTTTAACTAATTATCACATTAGAAAATCGTTTTTTTTTTAGAATAGAATTCATATTCCATTAATCAATTTCGTTGTATGATGGGCCTGGAGGTTGACTCATGTTGAACTTGTACAGGTGTTAGGTAACTAAACTTATATCTACTTATAAGGGATGAGATCTTTAAGGACCCAGGTAGGGCACAGCAACTTACAAACTAGTGAGGGGCTTTTAACTTTATTATACACACAGGAACTTTACTATACACTTAGCTACTCTAGTACCTATAATATCGATTGAAAAACTGGAAATAATTATAAAACAAAGAATATAACGAAATGTCCTATGTATGCCTATGTGAGACTTGAAAATTGTAAGTGATTGAGTGAGTTAGCACGATCCACCTTCCTTTTCACGAATAACCTCCTGGGTTTCATGAACCCCTAGTACTTTGCGTATCAACCGTACCACTTTTGAGTGGCTACCACTTCTATGCGCATGCAAATTAGAGGTAGTTGAAGATTGAAGCCAGTTGCCCTTTACACACCATGCAGTACAGACGCTCGTCGTCGAGATCGAAGTATAAAGAGTTGACTACTTTTTTATTTGGATTTCATTTTTAAGCCATTTCTCTTGGAAATGGTTGCAAAATATTGATCAGTAAATAAATTCGTAATTTGAATTTCAAAGAAACGGGTTCCAACGATTAGTTCGTTTAATTACTGATCAAACAACAGGCCCCAAGTACCACTTGTTAAATATAGTACATTGTGTATTAAGGGTGGTAAAGAAAGAATTACAAACGAGAGTCTGTTAGTACTGCTTTAATGACTATGAATACAATGTTTTTCATCACAATTGCGAGGAAATGAAATAAAATCAGACAAAAGATCATATTTTTAACTTATTAGCGGCAGACTACATCATTGTCTGTGACTTACCACAGATAATGTCAAACATGTTCGTAGTCCGATTCTAGTGACATTTGAGATCAATAGTTTATTATGCGAGATTGTTAGGAAATAGTATTCAACTGACATTTTCATCTCGAATGAAACTTCATATCGAATGGCACAAGAATTGGGGTCCTGACGTATTGTGATAGTTTGAGTCCACGTATAATATTTAAAAAAAAAAGTAATTACGCACTTTAGTAACGTAATGGTACAAAAAGGCCCGCGGGTATTATTTTGGATTTACGGTCGATTTTTCTAGCATGTTAGGACACTATTTACGAGCAAGTGTGATGAAAAATATTTTACGGAAGGATTGCCAGAAATATCAAAAAATAAAAAATATAGGTTCATATTTAACAAAACTGATAGTTATTGAATAATGGAACATACGAGTATAAACTATAAACTCATATCGTAATTTCCCAAAATTAAACAGTTTAGGCGTTGTTAAATATAGTAAACCAAACGATTTACATAATGTGTTTAATTTTCTTGTAAATAAGTAAGTAAACGCAAAACTCGAGAACGGCTGAACCGATTTGGCTGATTTCTTTTTTGTTGTGTTCGTTATAGTTAGGATAAGGTATATATGTATGTAAAAAAAAATGAATATTCTAACGGGAATATTGGAAATTTGCAGCGGGGCGAAGCCACTGGCGGGCAGTTAGTAGCCTATAAATTAAAGTTAAACTAAATTCACCTTTGTTATAGGTGAAAAACTTAAGTAAAGGATCTCTTGCATCTCTACTCTGTATGTCTTACGTAAACACACGAACAAAAGTACTCTTGAAGCGATTGGGTATCAAAAGCGGAAACGGATGACGTTTATAGTTTCAAATTCCGTTTGAACCAAATAATAGCGAGTTCTCGCATGCAGTAAGGGCGAGTTTTTAAACTCACCTAATGGTTTAAAGGCTATAGCCGGATAAGGGAACAAAAAATGCCCCTGGCGTTATTAGCCAATGAGTATATCCTAAGTATTGGTCATAATGACAGTTATTAATCTGCCAAGTTTCATGTCATAATTATTGACAGTTTCCTTGAAATGTCACTTGAAAGTTTTTTTTACTTTTCCAAATATCTTAAAAACTGCTGATCCGTTTCTTTTGTGTTTAACGTATGTTGATAATGGCTTGAAGAGGAATAATTTTGCATAAAACCAGATGTCTCTAGGTCAACATTAACTTGGTATTTTTGGATGTCAAACATTTCAAACTTTTATTTTTGACACTTGTGAGTCAGCGACACCTACCATTTTTTGTACACTAATGTGACATCTCTTTCCGTATTAATATATGTTTGTCTCAAATGAATTGGGTTGGAGCAACATGGTGATTTTTTGTTTTGAGTTTACCTGCCTAGTACATCATCAACGTATACGTGTAGACTACGAGTATGTTGATAATATTTGATATAAAATATTCATTGTTCTGCGGATTATTTAAGAAGCTTTTAAGCATAAAAAGGGTGATAATATGATTAATATATTTATGTTGTGCAATAAAGGTTAAAATTAAATACATTATGAATAATAACAGAGAATAGCTAAAAATGCAAAACCTATGTACAGTCGAGTTCGTTAAAATCAACGCGAAAAAAACCAGAAGAAAGCCAAATCTTTATATTATGTTAAGTTTGATTACTGCAAGTGCAGTTTACGATAATGTAAACCGAGGGGCACTAATAAAAGAATAATAATAAATAAATATATTTACTTACAATTTCAAACACAGAGTCTGTTGAATTTGTATCCAATTCCGAGTCAAGTCGTTTTCCTAGTATATCTTCTATTTTTGTATACACAGAATAATAAAGGTTTTTTGGGCTACGTCGGCGATTAAATATTTTGTTTATGAGATCTACACGAGTACCTACATGAAGTGTTATTCATCTTAAATTAAGTGTATAAGTGCAAGGCGAAAAGTATTGACATTAAAAAACAAAAGAATCGAACGTCATTGGCATCAAATGTATTCTCGGGATTTGAAGGGATTTTTAAAACCAGCCAGCATTAATAAACATCTATCAATAATATTTTTTGTTGTAACCTCTTCAGTACTGCTTTTACAAGAGATGTCACATTAGTGTGAAAAAATGGTAGGTGTCGCTGAAGTGTCCCCCACTTTTCAAACGGTCATTAAAAATGGTTTAGTTATGTAGTTATTTAGTTATGTAGGTTTAGTTATTATATAAAGTTGGTTTCTATTTCTTTGTTTATATTCAGAAGTTAATTGTTTTGGTGTGTGAATAATTTCTATGTCTAAGTTTAGTTTAGTAGATCCGATAAAATGTTTTTTACCCTTTTTATGCTGAAAAGCTTCTTAAATAATCCGCAGAACAATGAATATTTTATATCAAATATTATCGACACACTCGTAGTCTACACGTATACGTTGACGATGTACTAGGCAGGTAAACTCAAAACAAAAAATCACCATGTTGCTCCAACCCAATTCATTTGAGACAAACATATATTAATACGGAAAGAGATGTCACATTAGTGTACAAAAAATGGTAGGTGTCGCTGACTCACAAGTGTCAAAAATAAAAGTTTGAAATGTTTGACATCCAAAAATACCAAGTTAATGTTGACCTAGAGACATCTGGTTTTTTGCAAAATTATTACTCTTCAAGCCATTAACAACATACGTTAAACACAAAAGAAACGGATCAGCAGTTTTTAAGATATTTGGAAAAGTAAAAAAAACTTTCAAGTGACATTTCAAGGAAACTGTCAATAATTATGACATGAAACTTGGCAGATTAATAACTGTCATTATGACCAATACTTAGGATATACTCATTGGCTAATAACGCCAGGGGCATTTTTTGTTCCCTTATCCGGCTATAGCCTTTGTAACCATTTTAAATCCAAAGCGAAATGACTTTGTTTTTGGGCCACGTATGATTTTTAAACGGTTATTTGTAGGAATTCTAAATACACGTAAATATCGTTGCTTAAATACAAAAGAGCCACAAAACAAAATGTATTTGTGTTGCATTTAAATTCCGAATGCTATATATAAATTTTAAATCAAACTATAAATATGTTTTTGTATTGTGGCGCTTTTGTATTTAAACAGCGATATATACATATAATTTATGGCGTTAAATAATATCGGAGCGGAGGTATTAAAGATTTAAGTATTCAGTTTTGATACTACAAGTACAGGGTATGAATATTTAAATATCTTGGGTCCGATGCACTTAACAGTATTACATTACATTACAAAATATTTTTATCAACTTTTTTTTAATTGTTATTTCTGTAGCTCTGTTTATCCCACTCTGGGAATGAGGGCATGAGTTTATGTTATGTTCTTTGTTTATTTTGAATAATTCTACATTTACGGCCGCTCACTTTGAAAATGTATGACTTTTACAAATGAAACTTTTAGCCAAACCCATCAATTTTAGAAATATAATTTTATTACTAAACTATTTAGTACTTGAGTTAACTACGAATCAAAGAACTCGCCCTTATAGCGACCTACACACTTACCTTTCGTACTTTCGCTGCTTGGGGTTAAAATACTGTTACCGGAGCCGTTTTAGTACCAGGGTTGCATAGACGGCAGGAAGTTCGTTGGTTGCATAGTAGCGATAGTGGCGTCATAGTAAGAGTGACTATTATAACTACAGATGTAGTGTATAATCAGACGACTACGTATTTTATCGGGTAAGTTAGTCTTTGTCTTGTTTCAGTTGTGAGTACTAAAACTGACTGAGAAAGCAATAAATGCGAATTTACCGACAACAAATGATATTGTATGTTTACATCTCTACTACACATACAATTATGTTTATAACTGTGGGGCTTTAAGATTTATACCATGTATTTAAACTTAGCTCTACAAATAATAACCAAAATGAATCACTTTTCGTGACCGAAACAAGGTAGAAAATCGCGTTTTTGTGAATGAATAAAGTTTTTGAGGAAAAATAGTGAACAAGATAGCTTTAGTTACAGTATGTAAAAAAATGGTAGAACCTATATATTTTGGAAGAATTAAACAAATTCGTCCATGGAATATTTTGAATTTTTAATTGTACTTCAAGCAAAATTATTAACACCCATTCTTAACACACTCAAAAAGTTGAACATTGAAAGTAAGCAAATTATATCAAAAGTTTTTTTTTAGATACCGGTATAATTAGGCAATAATGTAACAAAGGTGAATTTAGTTTACTTTTATTTATAGGGGTCTTACTTATTAGCAAATGCAAATGCTAATTGTTAGTTTTACTATTAAACAACACCTAATCTGTTTAACTTTATGGGTTTATATATGTTCCATTATTCAACAACTATCAATTCTTAAACACATTAACATTTTTGCTTAAAACGATTTTTGTATTTTTTTGTTATTTCTGAAGTGTTAAGTAAGTTTAATTTTCTTAATAATACGTGAATATAGCATTTTTTCGTCCCATTGAGTCCTATTAATTTGCAAACTCTCTTGCTTAAATTAAAAAAGTTATTTTTACAATATTGGACTGAAACGAATATTCCTTAAGAAATAAACCTCTCCGCATGAAACCGCGCGCGTCCTCTAACATATACAAACAATCGCGTTCTTTGCATCATAGTATGACTCGGTCTCAGCGTCGGGGCGCCCCAACATATAGTGCGGCTACCAGGAGCGCATAGATGCATGGAGTCGATCTGAATTCTGGTGTGTTTATTTCAATATCAACCGTATTACCACAGCAAAAGGTTAACCAAACATCAAGTTCGCTGAAATCGAGAGGGTTGAGAGGGACGCTAACAAGGTTCACAAATCGGAGAATGTAGGCGGTATGTTTGATGACTTTATGTTATAAGATTTTTTTAAAATATGAATTTGGATAGCTGGTACCAAATGGTAGTAAACGATATAAATAATTTTGTTTTAAACGAATCAATCGTACTTTTTAGTAAGTACACGATAGTTTACTCTTTTAATCCTTATAAATTTCCAAGTTTATTCTACTACTGTTTTTACACGTATTGTTATCGTATTGATTACCGTCAAATTATTAGGTGCTCTCATAATGATGATAAGACGAAATCAAAAACAAAAGATATAAAAATAAGAATTTAATAAGGCCCTAATTACAAAAACTTTTAGTAGGGGCTCGGCGCATTTCGTTTGGTAGACTAACGTCTTAACTCGGCTGCCATTACTGTCTAGTTAATAAAAGCCATCATAACTTTGGAAACACCATAACAGCGTCGCTATTGCCTAATGCACTCGCAATCTCAATTGGCTTCAAAGCGGTACAATTGTTTTCATTTTGTATGCAGACAAGGCTTCCCCGCGTGGTTGCCGGGTAAGAATAGTGCCACTCCATGTCCTCCCGTGGATTTCGTAAGAGACGACTAAGGGAATAAAGGCTGTGTAGTACTGTTAGGCGATGGGCTTGCAACCTGTCACTAATACACCGGTAAACATCTTAGCCTAATTGTGCAAAATGTGGTTACAGAATTATTAACAAGTTTTTAGAGCTGTTAGTAATTCTGTAGCTCTGCCTACCCCACTCTGGGAATAAAGGCGTGAGCTTATGTATGTGTAGGTACTCGTATGTATGTACAAGCCTTCGATTTTCAAAATGAAAACAATTGCGATTGCGAGTGCGTTAAGCAATAGCCCCTCAGGTCAAAGACAATATGATTTTCACCACCAATAAAGGCCCTTGTCAAACTTTCTTGTTTTATAAGTTAAAAAATGCCGTCACATTTAAATTGCTAATACGAAACTAACAAGGCAATATCAACGTTACGGTTGAAATCTAGAGAGATTCCAATAAAATACTTTAGTTTATTAGAAAACACAATAAAAGTAATGGGCGTCACTGTTCATCTGCCGTACCCTCGGCGCAGTCTTACAGCTCGTCGGGCGAGGAAACGACAGGAAGCACTAGGGGCGCATAACGCGGAGGGTGGTGCAGTGCTTATCGCTGCAAACGTTGCGTACTGACCTGAGGGAGCAAGACAAACTAGTTCCGTTTCAGCTCGCTAGACCCACCTACGTATAACTAGGCATCCTACAGCTTGCGTCATTCCATTTATTCTGTAGTTGCGGAAACTTTAGGAACTGCATTTTTTTTGTTATGCTTTGAATAGTAAATCGAGTGTTTAAGCTATCAGTATAATAAATTCATTACATTTTTGGTAAACGGTTCGCGGAACGTTATGGCAAGCAAAGCTGTTTTATAGATTTGTACCTATTTCTAATTATCAATAAAAATGTTTCTTTTTCTTTAATTTACCTTTAGAATATGAGGAGATAGGAGGCATTTGAATTTAGGTTGTCTTTTAGGTAAGACTCTTTAGTTCCAGTTTTACTTTTGATCTCAAAGCTTTGTAGCTTATTAAAAAAGAACCTATTTAATTTTATTTCAATTATTGGTTTTCCCCGAAACAATATTTTAATTTCATTTAAGAAAACGTTGAAGTTTTTAATTATAAAAATCGTCAAATGGCGGATTATAACTGAAGCTGAATCCAGTTTCAATCTTGGCTTTTTTACTGTGACTTATTTCAGTGATTAAAAAATATTTTACACTCGTACACAACCAAAGCCAGAGCTATTTCCAAATTTGAGCCCAGTTTCATCAGTAATATTATTATCCTCTATCGGCTGTGGTCCAAAATGCAGCTTTACCAGTTTTTTTCTTGACAGTAAAAAAAACATTATTACAAAAACCTTTGGGCATTAGTAACCTATTTGTAAACCCGACATAAAGTGATAAACTGCAATTAAACAAGGTTACTTACTGAATCTTTCTCTGTTTTTTTAACCAGTCATGACCAACGAATTGTTTCATCTTACAATCTGCATAAATGTGCCATAGTATATTTATTGCACTTTAGATTTAACTTTCGTCACGTAGGTAATCGTTAGAGCCAAGACTGCTGCTATGTTCTAATGTCTCTTACTTTCAATGGATAGCTCTTCGTGAGTTATGTTCGCCTAGTACTATCATTGCAAACAGTTCGCCGATTTCTGTACCGAGTTGCAAAATCGGGGAACAAATTTTGCGCTCATCCACATACGGACCGCGGTACACATATTGTTGAATTACTTAATTACCAAATACTGCCATTTTATCATTTTGACAATGATTTGATTCGCAAATATTTCAACGAGATGATAATTAGTTATATCACGTGATCATTATTGCAAATGTTTTATTATTTTTAATAATTATACTTAACTAGCGACCCGCCCTCACTTTGCTTCGGTTTATGTGAGTTTTCTGTAACACCCATTCATAAAAAAATATATAACACAAAATAACCTTTCTCTTGAAACATTCTATCTATTAAAAAAAAACCGCATCAAATTCAGATGCGTAGTTTTAAAGATCTAAGCATACATAGGGACAGACAGACAGCGAGAAGCTACTTTGTTTTATACTGTGTAGGGATTTACATGGCATTATTCCATGTGAATGTTACACGAAGAATTATTATGCTAAATGAGTGTTATACTCGTATTAAGTGACTGTTATTTTCCAAATAAATAAACATTTTGTTTTATGCTGGACTTTTCTTAATATTCATTTCGGAGGTAGTATGAAAAAATGTAACATGTTTTTAGACTCTAATAAAAGGCGAATTAAAAGCCCCTAATTATGTTTGTAAGAATTAAAAAATAATTATCAAACGTGCGTATTGTGAACATGTTGTTATTCTTTTATATGCTAATATAAATAATGTACTTGCAAATGTTTTAGGACTGACCACTGTGCTAAGAGACATTTAAGAGACCATTAACGCGTTCCTTTTTTGAACTTGCGAGTCAAATCACTTCACTCAGTAACAAACGACATCATTAACTGACTCTGAGTGCGCCGAGAAATATTCGTTTCAATTGTCAAAGTTGTTAGGACCCCGGGTCACTCCAGTTTGCAAACAAACAGTCAGGCTCTTAAAGCGATTCAGGAACTCCTAGACAACTAGAGGTACGTTTGTTTCGTCTTATGCAGAGATCATTACAACTTGGAACTCGCACCCTCTCAGGTTTGAATAATTGGGTGAATTAGCTGGTTTTCGATACTTAATTATATTCAATTGTAAAATCTCTTCCGTGAGGCGAAGTATGACAGCGAAATATTTTGTTTGAGCATGTTTTATTTACCATAGAATGTTTCGCCAAAAGGATAGAACCTTTTGGCGATTTACCTCTGTCTGGTATTTAACAGTAATATTCATTTTAGGTTTTATTTGCGCAAGTTTATTAGTGTGTACCTTTGAAGTTTGTACTAAATAAACTTTAAATTTGCTACAACAACAACTACAGTGTGTAAATGGTATACGGGCGTTCCTTTTAACTGTGGTTAGTATAACCCCTACTGAGCACATTTAGGCAGCTTTTGTTAAAATTAAATTTAAAAAAAAAACCATACAAAATAATTTAACACGCAATGTATAACGAAAAATGTAATTAATTAAACATTACGTACTTACCTGACAGATGGACTTCGATGTACATTGCGGGTCGATAGTATGTTCAAAAATGAATAACGGTGTATACGTTAGCGTAATCAAAATAATTATTTCTGTTAATGATTAGTAGAGTCTTAGGCCCGTATTTATAAACTCATCTTGGCTGAGATGCGCGTCACAAGATACGTCAAAGTAAACGTCAAACCATAGAACACTGTCATTTTTGACACATCTCAAGACGAGCATTAGAGTTGAGATTAGTTTATAAATACGGGCCTTAATCTATGTCCGGTTTTAATAAACGCCCGTATACCATTTACACACTGTATATTCCATCACTATAGATAGCCACGATTACTAGGACATAATGATGTCCAGGAGGTTTGCGTTGGGGCTTAAAGTGCCCCCCGCGACCCTCGAGTAAACGAGAGGCCCGTGATAATTTCCCTCTCATTTGCGCAGAAGCTTTAAATAACACCACGTACCCCGCAACCCTCGGGTAAACGAGAGCTTCTAATAATTTCCCTCTCGCTTGCGTGGAAGCTAGGGAAAATACTGCGTTACCGTGACCCGTAATGTTTTTAACTTTGCCGCCATTAGACACAATTAAAATGATAATAAGTACGATAACAGTAGTTTTGGCGAGAAAGCGCGACAGACTGACAGACAGACAGAGTTACTTTTCCATTTATAATATTAATAAGGATTAGACGGGAAATAATAAATAGAATTGATTGTATATATCACATTTTCAGATGAGAATATTTTTTGGGTTTTAACTGTTTCAATAGTCGGATTTTAGTTATTGAACTTTTATTTTCACACAACTGGTAAATGTATCCTATCGTGAATACTTGAGCTGCTTTTGAACTCTACATAGCGTTCTGGATTACGGTTTTATTTCCTATATCCCATCTCTGAGCGGTTGCGTTCACTGGCAATTTAATTTACTTGTTGCTAAATGTCACCTGTGTCGCTAAAAGAGGAGACTCCCACCAACAAGAAATAGTACCAGGAGTGCATACCGGCTAGGAGAGTTTAATAAACCGGATGGACACTCACACACGCGTTTGCCTTTAACGTATCTGTGAGTGTTCATAACGAACATGCAAGTCCTCGTACTTATATAAGGCACGTACCTAGGCTTTATTAATAACTAGCTTTTGCCCGCAACTTTGTCCGCGTAGAACTCGTTTATCGCAGTTAAGTACATTAATAGTTTTAAGTTATGGAAGGCTCCAAGTCCCAATAGCTCCAAAGAGTTCAGGAACTCTAAGGGTAGGACGTGACGTGCTCGGTGTCTATGACATTGTCTACCGTCAGATACTCCACAACATCCTCTTCTGCGTGAGATATATTATAAGGGATCCGTACCCTCAAAGGACCAAACGGAATCCTTACAGGATCACTGTGTTGTCTGTCCGTCCGTCCGTCCTTCTGTCTGGTAAGAGTTGTATTGAGCTGAAATAAAAACCATATACTCAGGTTTACAGTCCCTTAAAGTTGTGAAAAAACTTCTAAGTTAACGTAAAAAATAATCCTACTGCCGGTTATTTCTTTACAACTACGAGGGGCGTTCAATAAATTCTCGGTATGAGAAGGAAAACAAAAGCATACGATTACTGTTTTATTTTTATTTTTCTATATATTCCCCCCCCTATGTTTATACACTTATAAGATCTGTCAATTAGTTTTTTTAACCCCTCATAAAAATATTTTTTGTCTTTGGTGTCAAAATGCTCTACCACCGCTGCCTTCAACGCTTTATCATTAGAAAATCGATGTCCACGAAGATCCTTTTTAAGGTTGGGAAACAAAAAGTAGTCGCTGGGGGCCAAGTCTGGACTGTACGGCGGGTGGGTAATAGTTTCGAACCCAGATTCAAGAACAGCAGCCTTGGCAACATGAGCAGTATGCACAGGGGCGTTGTCATGAAGAAGCATCACTCCTCTGATCAATTTTCCCCTCCTATTCTCGTTGATCGCTTCCCGTAATTGGCGTAAAATGTGAGCGTAGTACTCTCCTGTAATATTTAAACCCTTTTCTTTATAGTCTATTAATAATATCCCTTCACAATCCCAGAATATTGTCGCCATAATCTTGCCACCTGAAGGGACGACTTTGAATTTCTTGGGATGAGGTGTTCCTTTAACGTGCCACAGCATCGACTCTTGTTTGCTCTCAGGGTCATAATGATGAACCCAAGTTTCATCTCCGGTAACAATTTTTTGGAGCAAACCATCGGGGTTTTTACCACACAGCTCAATGAAGTCAGAACAACAAGCAACACGCGTATGCTTCTGAAACGGTATCAACATTCGTGGTACCCATCTTGCACTGACTTTAGACATGATAAGATGATCGTGGATAATATCATGTATTGTACCAATATAAATATTGTTTTTTTGCGCTATAGACCTAACCTTTACTCGACCATCGTCCAGTATAATTTTCTCCACTTTTTGAATGTTTTCTGGTGAAGTAGCTTTAACAGGCCGACCAGGTCTAGGGTCATCTTCTATGCTCTCCCTCTCCCTCCCACGCTTAAATTCTTTTGACCACTTTTGGACAGTAGATAATGAAGGAGCGGACTTACGGTAAACTAAATCCATTTCTTTTTTAATAGACTTTTGATTTTTTCCCTGTTTAGTCAAGAATTTTATCACGGCTCAACGCTCCCATTTAATTAACATTGTAATATCGCTCATGGTGATCACGTTTGTTCAGCAGTAGCAGAAAAACAAAAGAATGTGTGGGCTTCAAATTTACTTTTTTTTACTATCAATGAATGACTCTTAGCGGCCAGTATTAAGAAGTTTACTAAAAAGGTTTGCAAGATACTAATACCGAGAACTTATTGAACGCCCCTCGTAACTTAACCCCACCCTGCGTATATTTTGCTTTGGAGCAGGGCTCTGCTAATAGTGGATTTTCATAGTCACGGCCGTTTTTAGCAGATACTTATTTCGTACGCAACCCTCGGTACGCGAGTCTGACTGGCACTTGGCCGGTTTTTTTCATTTATCTACTCGACAAATTCGTTTGTCGGTGCTAGGTAATATTGCCCTCTCACACAACCATTATCTGTTCTTTATGTTTGTCACTTATTTTTTAGATCAACTGTGTTTTGTACAATATTACAGAATTCGCGGTTTAATGTGACCATCCCATTACTATCTCTTGCCACACGATCTACGCCAATTTTTAGTGGAGCTGCCGTATATTACCCCGACTGTGTATCATTGTGTAGTTGCTGGTATATTGGTAGGCAGATACTTTTTTTTGAGTTCCCTTATAGGATCACTCCTGCGTCTGTCTATCCGTCTGTCTGTCGCAACCAAGTTGCTGCGAAACTACTACCTATTGAGTTGAAATTTGGTACACATGTATGTAAATTGATGATCCAAACACAGATGTGCAAAGTATGTAAATAAATAGGTGTCAATTTAATTTCCACATTTTAGTCGTCGCGTGACAGATAGACAGACAGACAGAGTTACTTTCGCATTTATAATATTATTGAGTTACTAAGGATTTTTAATTTAAAAAATACACTAGGGCGTAAAATACAAAAATAGTGCGAACATGTGCAAACTATTGCTAGATATCGAAAATGCCATTTGCGTGTGAAAATTGAAGCTAGAAAAAGTCGGGTCTTACAATAAAATGATGAATTGTGTTTTTTGTGATGGAATTTCTCTTAACTTCAATAAATCATGACTAATCTGCCCAATAGATACACAACTTTCTATAATAAAACATATAAAGTCTTTTAAAGTTTGACTTCTATTATGAATAACGCATGGGCGCTCAACACCTTTGGCCAAGGCCGTATTTTGGAGGTAAATTAATATGTTCATCAATGAATCTTTAGCATAAATTTATCTTGACGCAAGCAAGTAAAGCCACGAGCAACAGCTAACAATACTTATTTATAATTTAGGCATGTGCTTAGTTTAGCGATTTACAGATTTATTTTGTCTGTGAAATGCTTTAAGCTTTTTAATTTGATACACAACACGGTGCCAATTGTAGAGTAGCAATGTGCTACAGCCATAATATGCTTACCATTTTAAATACAATATTAATGTGAATAAAATAAAATAAACCTAAAAAATATCAAAGTGAATACCTAATTAACACATAAGGATGCATTCTCCAATAGAAAACGACTGCAATAATCTGCTAGTGTCTGCAGCTATGTTGCGTTTGTACAATGCACAAATGTATTTACTTTGAGTGCATTTCAGTCGATGCACCGTGTCGAGACACAGTGCATCAGCGGAACTACGTAGACTAGGGATCCAGAACGTATGAGGTAGTAAATTCAAGTCACTCTCAAACTGCATCCGCACCCATTTCATTCATAAAAGCCTTCATTGGAAAGAGATGACGCTATGTGTTTCAGTCCTACTTAAACTTAGTTTTGAACTGTTGCATGCACACGCCTTGATGTAGAGTGCATTTCATTATTATTTGGTTGGTTACGATACTCTTAAAACGTTATTTTTCAATCTAGTTAGTAGTATTAACATAATCATCATCGAAATAACATGACTGTATTGGTTAAAAGGCCCCTTGTCCCTATTTATACAAAAAACACCTTTTGTATCTTAGTAGTTTTTTGGCCTGATTATTTTCTGGTGATGGGTCACGTCATTATAGTTTTACTAAATTTCAGCATTCGCCTCATCTTAGAAGAGGTGAATGCTGGAATTTAGAAGCCTAGAACAAAAAAAATGAATGATTTTCATGATTCCGTTTTAATCGAATTACTTCGTGCTTGCACATAATTATAATACACTTAGTTAAGACCCTCAATTTGTCCCTATAAACCAGATAACACTCCATAAGTATAAAAATATAAAAATACATGTGTCAACATTTGTCGATATATTTTTTCTATTTATAGTAGGTTTTTAATGAGCAATAAAATAATTATTTAATTGAAGGTTCTAACAATGGTGCATAATAAATAATCATAATTACAAGTAAGTCTAGACTCCATCGTCCTGCTCGCTCGCTATTTGCATTAACTACTATCCTTAATTTTTAAAAAGCTTGCTTAAAATGTCAATTGGTCTTGTCATTTTAGATAAAATTAAACCTTCCATGTGTTTTTTTCATATGGTGAAATTAATTTCATTTTAATGATGTAAAGGAGACTTACCAGATTTTATAATTCATTTAATTATAATGCATACCAGTAGCATGACTGCCCCGAGCGTACGCTGGATAAATTATGATTTTATCAAATGCGAATAATCTTATTGTGGTTTATTGGTGAAATGTATGAGCATATTCAATGTAATTAATGAAACCTTTTGCAAAGTCAACAAATTTAAAAATCTGAATATGGTTAGTCGCTTTTATATTTAGATCAATTTCTGCGCGCAGTTGAACCTGCTTTGATCTCGTAGCGCTACGCTGTAGACGCTTGTGAAACGATATACAACTTTAAATATAATTATGTAAAACCATATCCTAAGTCAGAAATCTTTCTTTCCTTCTTAGTAGTTAAGTAAAAAGTCGGAAGTAGTGGAGTACACAATTCCAAACCCAGTAAGTGCGATTGTTTGTTTGTAACGCCATCTAGTTGGCTTTTCAAACATCACTTACTAATGTAGTCTAGATTAGACCTGGTCTACGAATGTTTTAAGCAAGCTTCCATAACTTATGCTTTCATAGTAGCTACACTAAAGCCGTAGTCTATCAATGGGAGTATGTTGAACTCATATTGATTTTACTATCTTAATAGTCTATCCTGTAGCCTATTCTTTATATAAGTTTCTGTAAACAAATCATTTTTGGGACAAACTTTTATTGCCGACTGTACTTTTTTTTGCACTGTCGTCATCTACTTGTCAAGACAATAAAATTCTAACAAGCCCTAACACGACGGGTTTATCAGGGGTAATTTTGGAGTTCCTATGGCCATCCTAGGTCTCCATCATCAGACCATCTCGATGGTATTATATTATTGTATTGTCATCAGAACTAATAGCGTACGCAAATTATCAGCTTCATTGGAAACCGGAAAGTGGGTCAAATTTAACTTGGAAGATTTGACCCTTACATACATACATACATACGTATATACATACATTATATACATACATTACAAGTTAAACAAAAGCCTTTAAGTAATGGGTTTACTGTATTTTTACCCGACTATGGCGAAGCTAAAAGGAGAGTTATAATATTGCTAGTAGGTTTAAATGTATGCATGATCATCTGTTCGCTCGTAACTTCTAAATTATTTATCATAATTTGACAAATGGGGTATCGTTGGAGGTGTCTTGTTTATCCGCTGGCTATAAGCTAGGTGACGTCAAACAAAAATAAAAATGGCGCGCCATGAAACATGAACTACTTAAATAAAACTAATTGGCGCCGTGTTGGGTATCAAATGAAAGGGCTTTATCAGTAGATTCCGAATATGTATACATATTTATATAATATTGTTAGCTGTTGCTCGCGGCTTTGCTTGCTTGCACCCGATAACAGGAAAGATAAAATGACGTCTCAGATTTAAGACTGCGCCGAGCGTACGCGAGTAAAGTATTTTCTTGGAATTGGTCGATTGGTTTTTGTACTACAAATGAAAACACAACTTATAGGGTACCTATATCACATAGTTTAATAACAAACCAGCTTCGAGTCATCAACTTAACTGAAAAAAGTGGCCACCTTTTCGCGTTAAGCTGACTACTCAAAGGGTAATTGTTATGAAAGTTGGTCACGTATCCCATAAATTGTGTTTTTACTTGCACTACAAAAACACATCGTCTGATTACAAGATTTTTTTTTTGTTAATTATAAAACACAATAATAGTAATACGAGGGCTGCCTTTTAAGTTCTGTCGTTTGCAAGCCTTCCGTGATTGCATAAAAAAGAACTAGTGTCATCTTAAAATATTTGAAATTAGAATTCGAAAACAAAAGAATGACTCGAAATCGGCCCAACCGTTTTAGTACAGCGCTCGTTCAAAGTTGACAAGTCAGTTGTGAAAATGGAAATTTCGAAGGAAAATTTACGTGCGATATTTTTTTACAACTTCAAAAGGGGCTTAACGCGACTTCAGTGCTTCGAAGAGTTGACTACGGTTTTCAATGATAAAGCACCATGCCTCCGGACTGTGGAACGCTGGTATTTAGAATTTCAACGTTGTTGCTCTAGTCTTGGTGATAGACATCGTGAAGGTCGACCAAAAACAGCCGTAACCCAGGAGAACATTGATGCTGTACGGCAACTGATCGTCGAAGATCGCCATGCGACATACCGTGAGATAGAAGCTTCCTTAAGTATTTCAGGGACCAGTGTTCACAGTATTTTGCATGATCACTTAGGCGTAAAAAAGTTGATCTCTCGCTGGATACCACATTTACTCAGTGAAGACCAAAAAACGGCTCGCGTTCGATGGTGTCGCAAAACTCTGCGGCAATTCAACCGAGGAAACTCGAAACATGTTTACGACATTATCAGTGGTGACGAATCTTGGATATATGCCTACGAACCCGATTCTAAACAGCAGTCGACTGTTTGGGTGTTCCAAGATGAGCCAAAACCGACCAAAGTAATACGCTCACGGAGCATTTCGAAAAAAATAGTCGCCACGTTTGTGGCGAAAAGTGGCCACGTGGCCAACATCGTGCTCGAGGATCGTAAAACGGTTAATGCTGACTGGTATACCACTGTCTGTTTACCAGAAGTCATCGGCGAGTTTCGAAAAAATAACCCAAGACGTCGTATAAGACTGCATCACGATAATGCGAGCTCGCACACCGCCCGGCAAACAATTGCGTTTTTAAAAGAGCAAAACGTCGAAATTCTGGAACACCCGCCGCACAGTCCAGACTTAAGCCCTAACGATTTTTTTACTTTTCCAAAAATCAAGCAACGACTTCGTGGTCAACGGTACCAGACGCCTGAAGAAGCCGTTGAGGCATACAAAACGGCCATTTTGGAGACCCCGACTTCGGACTGGAATAAGTGTTTCGAAAACTGGTTCGATCGAATGAAAAAGTGTATTACATATCACGGTGATTACTTTGAAAAACAATAAATACCATTTAACACTTAAATTGTCTTTAGTTTTTCCAAACGACACAACTTAAAAGGCAGCCCTCGTAAGGGCGCCACTGGACGCTCGACGTTTGCTCGGTGCAGTCTTAAGCCAAACTAATGTTTTTCTCTTCAAACTTACACAAAATGCACATAATTATAATTATAACAAAATACGTTTTTCACTATGGATCACGGCGTGCATGTTAAAAAAACTAAACGTGTGTACTAATAATAACAATTGGTTAGTAATCATTTTATTATTACAACGCTATGATAGTCGAATCTTAGCGGTACTCGTCATACCATGGTGTGTAAACTTAATAAAGATATTTCCTATAACTTCTTATATCGTTACTTCGCCTCTTCACTGCATTTAATATCGTTGATTTTCTTACAATACCGCGGCGGCATTCATTGCTGTTCATCTAATTAATATGCACCATAAGAATCACCAGCGGTGCGTTTCTTTGATTAAGAGCATTAAAACTACATACCGCAGGTAGAGAGCAATTTCATAACGTTATAGAGATAAGGTTTTTATGACATTTAGTGTGTGAGCTAATCTCCAGGAAAAGATATACTTTTTATCATACAAAATAAGACAGTTCCCGATAAACGATGTACGCGGACGAAGTCGCGGGCAATAATTAAGTCACAAATTACAAAACGAATGCTTTCAACTCCACCAGTTAACGAAGTTTAAAAAAAATGCAAAAGAAGTAACAAAGCAAAGTTTTCCCAATTATTTAGTGTATACATTTAAGTAAAGATTTCAAAACTTGTCAAGTTTAAATTTGATTATAATATTCTACGGCGGTACAAATCGCCTAAAGGTTTCTTTTCCTCCGCCGATTTGTGAACCTTGTTAGCGTCGCCCTCGATCGTCTCTACGAGAATTGTTAGCACACATGTTGGCTGGTCAACCTTTTGCAGTGGTGATAAGATTGATATTTAAATAAATACACAGCGATTCAGATCGACTCCATACATCTATGCACTCCTGGTACCCGCACTATATGTCAAGCGCCTCGACGGTGAGACCGAGTCATAACTTTGGTACTTTTTGTTGTTTTGGCCACACGTGCGAGTGTTTTTTGTAGTTTATAAAACAAAAATATACCTTCAGAAATTAAGTTGTATTTATTTAGTTCAAACCTTGCGAATTAGTTTTAAACTTCCCGTTATGGGAATGAGTTGAAATTTTAGAATCCTTATGAAAATCTGACGGCTTATAGGGGATATTATATTTTCTGAGCTATGATGGAGAGGGTGGTAATAGGATCTCTTTAACGTAAAGTATCCAAGGTTGTACTCGTTAGTTTGGTCTCTATAAGGAGATGATTCTTGTGGAATAACAAATACAGTCAGCCGTAAAACCTTGCCTGAAAAAAGCACTTTTTGGCAAGAACTTTTTTTAAACTGAATCGATACTACGTAGAGAATTCAAAAAGACACACAGGCCACGTGCTCGTCGTTCGGGCTCTGAAGCCCGTGAAGCGCGGCGCCGCCCGGCCCCTAAGATGGAAGCTTAGGCCTCCGCGCTAGTCATAGGACAAACAATGCGTTATTTACGCATTATCAACGGATAGTGTTGTTTATTTAACGCTTGAGTTTTTTTGTGCCTAAGAGACAGTTCAGGTATACAGGGTATACCTGTGCTCAGTCAATTTTGTATGAATTGGGTGGAAAACCAAAACACTACCGCAATTATCACCATTAATAAAAACAAAAAATACCCTATACATGTTGTTAATTTTAATTTTAAATTGTTTTTAATAGTTTATTCGACGATGGTTTAGCCGGCCAGGGCAATTATTAGTGTGATGAGCGCAAGTATTTTCCAAGTGTTGCATGATTCCTACGTGCTTAAGTGTTCAATCCTCTGTATGAGGACATGTGCCTGAATCGTTGTCAAGTACATAGAAGCCTAGAGCTTAGTTTGGGACTTGGTTAATTTGTATGAAATTTCCCGTGATATTATTTGATTTATTTAAATTTTTATGAGCCTAAACTACTTACACAACTACTGACAAAAAACATTTTCTTACTTTCGATAATTTCCTCTATTTGTGTCATAAAATATGCTATTCTTTTGCCAAAGTTGTCTGGGACTCCTAATTAAAACAGATAAAGTAAACGTTTCGTAGGTAATAAAATTGTTCTACAAGCCTTTAAGATCGCGCTCAGCGACTTTACCGTATGTTTACGTAGCCGCAACACTCGTTTCTCGGAGGAAAAAATATTCCCTACCGCAGCTTTTGCCTCTTGTTAATTTATGCATTCCTGGTAACGAACCCCATGAAACCGCCCCCGCAACCAAAGCGGCGTTGAACCACGTTACCTTACTCTGCGCCGTCATACCAAAGAAGTTAAGCGCATAGTCAAATATAATAGGCATTTTAAATTTAACGTGGTTACCAATAGAGTTTATAATGCTGATTCTACAATATTGCAATTAGCTGCTTTCTTTGATGTGACGGGATATATTGCGCTTGAACATACTTAGGTAGGTAACCGCGGCTACACAAGCGAGAAAAACAAAATAAATTCAATACAACCTTGCACACATCCTATATCGAAATGCGACGCAGAGCTTTAAATTGTTAAATCATATAAATAACAGTATTCAAATTGAAATTCATTAACCCCTTATCACAAACGCACTACCGAATAAATTTCTTTACAATAAATATGGTTCGTTACTTTCTGACAGATGCAAATGCCGCTATGATACATAAGGATAAAGCATATTAATAAGGGTAAGGCTCGCCCCTCTAGTTCCGATGCACATTTTGCCAACATTTTGTAGACGATAATACATTCGTATTTTATCGACATAAGTAGCGGTCATAATGTAACGATAATAATGAGATTATGATATCGAAGCAATATGGTCTAAGCAAAGAGGAAAAAAAAGAGCAGGCTTCTATATCTACTTGTACACTTGAATTACTTTTACCATGTCATCGTCGTGTCGACGTCTTACTCGTATTTACTTCATGTTAATGATTAGCCTATGGGGTTAAAAGGAAAATTGCCCCTTGAATTATTACAATGTTTATTTTTATTTCCTAATAAGATCGCTGTTCAATGTTTACCCGACTGCCGCAGTAATAGAGTAATGATTTAACTCGACTACTGAGGAAGAAGAGTATAGTTTTCGCCTGTAACGCCCACTTGCGTGGACCAGAGTTAGCGTCTTAACCCGAGGTTAGGCGGCAAACCACGTACAAAAGTAGACGCTTAACTCTGGGTTAAGGGCTAACTCTGGACCGCGCAAGTCCGCCTAAGAGTATGTACGGTTCGTTCGTTCCCATTGTAGACGCTTCACGGATTGTCAGATGTCGACAAAAGAGGTCGTTTTAGTGCGGGAGTATCATTAAGCACATCAATTGAGCTAGTTAAGGATTCACTTCCTTTATGTTATTTGCCAAACTACGAGTATATTATGTATTGTAGGCTGACGTTTAATTCAGAGTCTCATGTTCTTAAATAAAAACATTTTTCTTTGCTTTAACTGTTTTTTTTTTATAAAAACGATTTGTTTAACTATTGTTGAGAAAGTACATATAAAATAACATTAATTGGTTCATAGACATGTCCGTTTATGTGCTCCTAGTACAGTCTCAAGCCGATGCTTTGTTCTCGGCTCGACACACGCACACAGCGCCGTGATTGGTTATACTCCGCAGAGTAAACGTATTGTAACCAATCGAAACGCTGTGTGCGTCACACACATATAAAAACACTTTTATCAAACTTCCCTTGCTGCTCTCTCTAGCTTATGTTGCCCTGGTACTGCTGCGAGTAAACCGTCGACGAGTTCACTTCCGAGTTACGTAGGCTTCGTGAGAAAAACAACCGTATGCCGTTACTTTTCAATAATTGTTTATTTCAAAATAAGTAATTATCGAATGAATTTCGAATTGTTAACCCTAAAATTTAATTTGGTAGAACAAAATATAGAATCAGATATTTTTATAGTAATGTATAGATACTTTAAAAAGGTAAATTATCTCCTATTATATAGGAAAATAGCCCTCTGAAACAGTATTTTATTTATTTATTTATTTATTTATTTATTTATTATATTATTAGGCACGGTACAAAAGTAAATATATGACAATATTTATTCCCGCAAAACTGTTTTTACAGTTTGTCTGCAGGCAGGAGTCTCTATTTAGCTAAATAAGTAATAAAATAAATAAGATATGGTTCTAAATATGATACACACCTGAGTGACAATTGCTTATGAAAGCAGTTGTCATTCAAGTGTCTGTAGTAAATATTTTTTGAGCTCTTTCTTAAACTTAAATTTATTTGGATCATGACGGATGTTCGCGGGTAGGCTATTTAGGAGGTAAGGCAGTCTTTTATTTACCGTTCTGTCTCCAAAATAGTTGGAGACACGGGGAACCTCAAACTTACCCGCGGACACCGACCTAGTAGCATGAGTATGCTCAATGGGTGTAGGGACATGCGCTAGAGTGCCATGGTTGTTAACTGCAAGAAGGTATTTATGTTTTAAGCTTACTGGTAATATAAAACCCTTACTTCTTTAAATCGGTTTTAACCGTTACGAAGTGAGAACGGGGCGTGTCAATGTTCAATTAAAATTATATTTTTTACTTGCTTCTTCATGGTATGCGAAAAATAATATTCGATTGTATTGTACCTGTTCAGTGCACGGATTATTAAATTTATTAAAAAAAAAAATTCAATAGTGTAAGTTAATTGATCCATTGTGATACGTTTGACGCCAAATTAACTACACTGACCCGCAAAACTAAGTGTGATACTTAGTTTTGCGGGCCAGTGTAGTTTTTTTTAACTAAACGTGTTTTTATTCTATTTAGGATTACATGGTTGATTTTACCTGCGACCATTCGTGGATTTGATTAAGAATTGGCCAATACGTAGGTAATTGGCATAAATAATATCGGCAACGTCGCAATTATAAAGGCTTGTTATAAGGTCCATTGAGCACCAATGTATATGTAACTAGGAATAATATAATTACCTGGTAATTGTACAATTTGTACAGAGCTGCGGTATAGGGTTAACCAAACTAGTGTTATTGTAGTAAAATCGTAGAATTGAACTCGTCTCTTAATAAAAATGTTATATTTAGAATTCAATAAAATTTATAAGATCAGGGGAAATAATTCGTGTAATTACCTTGCGGTATCCAAATGAACATACTAAATCTCCTCAAGAGTAAAATGACTTCATTACGTTTTCTAATTTTTGGCATTTTGTTTGTCTGCAGAAAATATGGGAAGAATGCGACCGCAAAGCTTGGAAGAAATGCACTCCGGTTGAAGTTCACTTTCCAGCTACCTACTGATAGACGGTGCAATTTTGATGAAAAACTAACCGAGGTATAGTGTTATCAAGCTAGTATTATGATCGAGATGGAAGAACTAGTAGAACATCTGTTAAGTTTACATTCGTTCAACTTGTTTTTATTCGAGAGATTATCATCGGTATTAGAATTGAGATGGCAACAAAAGCGCGTTAATAAGTTATTTTTTTATTGTCTTTCTGCTTTCAACCTGGGTATTTCAGCGTGCCAGTTGTGTTTTAATTATATTTATCTACATTTTCATCAAACAAACCAACTTTATACGTTAACTTATTAAACTCAGTTAATTTTGTTCAAACCCCGCAAGTAGTTTCGCGGCTAGCGGGAGTAGAATTCAGTGCTCGTTTCAGATCTTCACAAAGTAATTAATGCAATTTATAAGAAGTATAAAGTTTTGAAAAGACCATGTTTTTATGTTGAAATTTTCCTGGAATGCACGCGAAACTAAACATATATTCATCGAATTGACGTCAAAAACCACTACAAGTTTACGTTGCGTTCAGTTACGTTCAATGGACGCGTGAATTTAAAATTCCACAAAGCACCGGTTGCTATGCAGACATGGCAACGTCGCTTGAAAATGGCGTGCGGTTACCAGGATCCCATGAGCGCTGAGGAAGTAAAAATTCAACATTTCTAAAGTTCAGTGACTGTGAATAGCACACCTTATTTCAGGGTACAAGATCAGTGTCTAAAAATATCTTATTGGCTAACGAAAGTAGCTAATTTAACTGTTTTTAAACTCAGTATGAGCCGTGGTGCGATTGCCATTAAAACAGTAATTATACAGTCGACAAGACTGCAAGTCGTTTTAACCGTAATGAATAAAGAAGATTAAAAGACCCGGGTATAAATAAAATGAAATAATTTAAACGAATATTATTATCATAACATAACACATTGATTTACACATTTTCATAACAAAATCATGTATGTACATACGAGTATAAATTTAACAGCACATGTGTAAGAAAAAATCTTAAACAAATTGAATTAGTCCCGCACTAAGCTCTAGGCTTGTACTAAAAGTGATTTTTTTATAATAAACGGACGGGAAGGAGTCATACAAGTACCGACCCAAATTACAAAACTTATAATTTAAAATTTGGCCGTCGTGTGTGGCTTAAATAAGGTAGAATTACCGTAGTAACGGTAAACCCACACGTGTACACATACGTGTAACTTTATCTATGTGACATAGAACCTGCATAGCGGAATGATTGACTCTTTTAACTTATGGGACGATCTAAACGTCAGAGAAAGACAGCGATCGATTTACAGATACCAAACTAGTTCATTTTAGTGACCTACTAAATCTAGGCGCAAGTTACGCGGTTTGTCTCTTGAAACATATGAACTCCTGGTACTTGTCGGTAAACTTTCATCGTATTTTTTAAGAAAGTTTTTTTAAACAAAACTAAATGTAATGAAAGTAGTACACTAAATAAAACAAACCAGCTACAGTGCAGTAAAAATAAGGGTTATGAATTTACAGTCTATGTTTATACGTGAGTTTATTTTTAACCTCTTAGTTTTTAAACGTGTACAGTCTACCAATTTGATTCCTAGGCCACTACGGACCTTGTTAAAGTGATGTTGTCAACAAAATGTACGAAACTTCGTATGATTTGGTTTACAACCTCACGTTGACAAAGTCCATAGTGGTCTTCTAGGAATCAATGGTAGGCTGTACGTTTTTTAACAAATAAAGAAATCTTTGCCTTTGCTTGTGTTATGTTAAGGCAATCAGTGTTTTGTTTTCTACGCACGAAAATTATTTGTTTTACAGCGTCTCTTTGACCTTAAGACTGCGCCGAGCAAAATGCCGAGCGTCCAGTTGCGCCCTCATTACTAAATATTGTGTTTTCTAATTAACCAAAGAATTGCTTGGGAATCAGACGATGCATTTTTGTAGTGCAAGTAAAAACACAATTTATAGGATACGTAACAAACTTTAATAACAATTACCCTTTGAGTAGTGAACTTAACGGGAACAGGTAGCCACTTTTATCCGTTAAGTTGATATTAAACTATGTGATATACCCTATAAGTTGTGTTTTCATTTGAAGGAATAAAATATACCGTCCAATTTCAAGAAAATACTTAAGTTTATTAGAAAACACAATGAAAGTAATGAGGGCGTCACTGTACATCCGGCGTACGCTCGGCGCGGTCTTAAATGGTCTTAGTCCTAAACTGACATAGAGGTTTTAATTTTAAGCTACGGGCACTAGACAATAATAAAAATACTTACACATTGTGTTCGAAATACTAAAAAACCCATCTCAGTCATATGTAACGCAGTTGTCACATATACCTAATTGTAATAGTCATTATATAGAGATAACAAATAATTAACTTTATTTAGTTACGTGAAGCGCTCGACGGGTTAAGATGTATTGGAACCAAAAACGTCAAAGACAAAGTGTACAACGCGACGAAAAATATTTACTAGCCGCGTGGGTTTTTTTAATATAAAAATCTTGTCCTGATCATTATGAACACAATGTTTTTTTTTATTGAAATCAGTTAATCCATTCTCAGGATTTTATAAGAGTAACGAGCAGCAATTTATTTTTATATACATATAAAGAGAAGTTATTCGCTCGTCGCCTTGATATTTCTTATTATACATATAAACCTTGTCCTTACCATTGCTACGAACCCACGAACTTTATACATAAATAGGTAACGTTCCTAGCAACGTAAAGACGCGAAAGTAATTCTTACGGCCTTTTAGTTAGATGTTTTGTGTGTCTTTCCACAGAAAAAATATTATGCAGCTTTTTCAATTCCTAATTGCATTGAGATGGAATAATAATGCAATATAAAAAAATATAAGCTTTATAGTTCAGTGACCTGTACGGGTGCAACAAGTATTGATTTCTCGATGGGAGGTATGGGCTATTTTTAAACTAAATGCACCAGGAGATCACAAAGCTGTATAGTCATGGCGGAAATAAAGGGATTTCTTTTGTTAGAATTTTATCATTATACATATTTTTAACAAAGGCATTAAAATTTTCAAACCATTTAGAGAAGCTTTCTGGATAACTTCTCATCATACATAGATACATACCTTTACGCCTGTTATCCCAGGGTTAGATAGGCAAAATTACAGAATTACATGTTTAAATATAACGTTGCATTCTTGTTATTTAATAATATGTCATAAAGTAAAGTAATTTTAATCTTCAGTTATAACCTTTTTTTTCGGTTATAATAACGCTATTTAAAGAAGTCCTCTTCTCAGCTTAGTATTCAAGGTGTGTTGTAACTTTTACTCTTTTTCTAGTTTGCGTTACAGAAGCCGTGCATGCGTAATTATTGAATTTTGATGTGATATTTAGTATAGTAACTCAAGAACACGCAACGAATGCTACGTTTTCACATAAAGCTTGAAATTGAGTGAATTTCCAAAACAACGTATGAGGTAGTTTTTTATTGATATTACCAGGAAAGTTATACTTTATCTCAAAAACCACTATACTAAAACTATAATTAAATTAAAACGTACAAAATAAGATTAAACACAGAGCAAGATAAAAATAAATATACACACAACTTAGTTAAAAAGCCCGCCCCGCACCACTCCCTGCGGAAAGGTCCCCATCACGCTCGCCGCGTCGCCGCGCTGAATCGCGATGGACAGCCGTTGCGCCAGGAATGACCCTGACCGGGGGTCATGACCCCTCACCATCAGACGGCGCCCAATCTCCTACACAATTTTTTTGGCCTCCGAACCCCAACAACCAGTCGTTTCTACCGCGAGCGGGACAAGGAAAACGTAACGCTGTAAGGTTTTTTTTAACAAATGTTAATTTTGCGCCGTATTTTAACTCATTATTATTTTACTGTATTATTCCCGCCAATACCTCGTCACCCCTTGTAAATAGTAATATGCGGTATGTTTCTATTACTTTCATGGTCATTTAAAATGAAATCCGCCTTATATTATTAATTAATTTCAATTGAAATCAATTATTTCAATTACTTAGTGAATTTTTCGTAAAAAATAAGTTATTAATGTACCAATATTGCATAGCAATTTTCAAATTTAAAATCTATCACGCAAGTGCAAGGCGCAAGTATTGATGGTACGCAACGCGGTAGTATTGACCGGGACAGAGAAAACCGCCGGGAGTCACTAGGGACGCATAAAACAGAGCGGTGCATCTTGACGTCTTGGTTGCACTTTGATGGAACAAGTTTCACTTTCAGCCTGCGAGCTCCTCCTCCATATTACAAGATATTCTGGAGCTTGCTTTGCATTACTTGCCTTATGCCGGTACTCGCTGGCGAGCCGCAACTGTTACTGTTGCACGTAAAATCTTGATGTGTTCGCTGCTTGCATTACTTGCCTTAATATTAGTTCTAAGCTGCGTATTACTATGTAGGTATGTCTGTTAAATATTTGTAATTTTGGGCTGCCTGAAATAAAAAGTTAATAGTATAAAATAAAAAATATCTTTAAAATTAAGCTCATAGGTACGCGCGTTGCAATTTATCATATCACTGTTTACTGAGTATAAATAAGAGATCAAAAAACGAAAAATGGCACGATAATAATACCAACATTAATTAACAAGTTGTCCACGGCGTAGTGCTACGAGGCTGTAGCAGAGAAAATAATATTTCAAACTACGACCGTCGGTATTTACTTACGGATATTTTCAACAACATAAGCATTGTAGGACATTACTTTTGGACTACTCGATAAACCAGCGATATTTTAAATTTATTACAAATAATTAAATGCTATGATTATGATAAATATTAAAACATATTAATAGTTTAAAAATAACGTATTCCATGTTTAATTTTGAGTGAATTCATGATTCATCAGAAAATTTTAATTTAAGTTAATTAATAAAACTCAATTTGTGCAAGCTACTAACGCAAGTAAACAACCATTTTCAGAAAAGTGATTTATAGTAGGAGATCACATTGAATACCCGTTTCACTCTACTTGTAGTTGCATCGCTTCGTTTAAAAGAGACCTACGGCATTTCAGCAGTGCAGCCTGCATTGCGGCGAGCCGACATCAATTCAGTCAGTTTAAACTTGCTTCATGTTAGATGGGTAGACGTAGCGTCATCTCTTTCCGATAAATGCTTATATGAATGAAACTTCACCAGTGCGAGTGGGCGCAGATTACTGCAGATGCATATTTAGGGCGCCCGGAATTACTACCTCGTCGGTTCTGATCCCTGGGTAGCCTCACCGTCGTCATGCCACGGTGCACGGTGCAACGACTGAAACGTGCCCAGTGTATGGGGACATTATTGTTGCAAAAAAAAATACCCTTGCTTGCTGCTAGGTAACTATTCGCACGTCGGCGTGATAAAAGTGCAAATTCCTATATTCTAAATTAAAAAACTAATTAGGTACAATAAAAACCGCCCGACTTACACATGGGCGGTTCTGAGCCCTCGGTGCGCGAGTCTCTCTGTCGTGACCTATTTTTTTAATTCGCCTTTACTATTAATCCGGTATTTTTGATTTCGTTAACGGTTCAATACCAACCAAAGTTTTACCAAAGAGCTCCACTCGATGTTCTTCCATGTTTGTCTTCGCTTGGAAGATTATTTTTTTACTTCTACTACTTTTACCAATCAATTTAACGGTTGCTCCTGAGTCTTGGATGTTTCTATGTATTTAAGTATATATTTCTCTATGTGAAGTATTTATATTGTTGTCTAGTACCCATAGTACAAGCTTAGAGCTTAGTTTGGTACTAGGTCAATAGGTGTGACATTGTTCCCTGATAAAAAAACAGCTGTTAGACAATACATTTATGCCCGGTTCCTATATTCAAGAAACGAATCGTTTTCCTTACGTCTCGTTAAAATTTTACACATTTTGTGCGTAGCAAATGTCAAATTTTAACGAGACGTAAGGAAAACGATTCGTTTCTTGAATATAGGAACCGGGCATTAATAGCCGTCAAACCACTAACCGTCCGTTAAATTGTTGGTGGACACTGCACTTAGTGTAATGACGAGTACATTAAACATTATCTAATATTTTTTTCACTTCTCACGCTCTTAAAATGTAACAATAGTCTCTGCACAGCGGGACTAAAGCTCTTCATTAATATCTCGGGATAAAAGTTTTTATTTCATTTACTTTGGAAACCCCTAAAACATCAATCACGGTGTTTGTGGATGGGGGGTTATCGCCATTTTCAGTGATTGTGTATAGACAATTTGTAGGGCGTAGAAATAACCTTAAAATGATAACTGTGCAAAATAATAAACAATAAACGAAATAATTTCGTGAAGCACGATTAATGATAATTAACTATGAACTTTTGAATTATATTAAGGAAGAATTTATTTATAGTTTCCAAGTTTAAATCTTTTGGTTAAATATGCAAGCATTTAAAGCGATAAATGTACAACAAAAACAACCGTGGAATAAATTTATAAGAAACTTTGTTAATAAATATTGTAATTTTGAATACAACAATTTTTTCGTCACATTCAGGGTGTGAAGTGGGGTGTTTAACACAACCATAATGAAACTCGAAATATAGCCACACCTCTAATATCTCGTGTCATTATGGTTTGTTATAGTCCCTTGTTTAACAATCTACTATTTTTTACATTTAATATTTTGTTTTTATCACTGTTCACTCAGAATATAATAATATGAATGCAAATAATACAATTACAGTAAAAAAGCACTCGTAGCTACAATACTTAATAGCTTTGTATGAGTTACGACAAATAGGTTAAGGCCTAGTTTGCTTAAGCCATATATTTATACATTGATATAAAAGTGACACCGCGCAGGTTTATAACAGCTGGTCAGTTTACATAGTTCATGATCGGTTATTGCTCGCCCCAAGTTAAACTTTAATTTTAAAGGCAAAAGAGTGTTGATTAACATTTTAGCCTAATTGTGCAAAATTGGTTACAGAATTAGCAACAAGTTTTAAGAGTTGTTGGTCACTATGCAGCTCTGCCTGCCCCATGACTCTGGGTATAAAGGCGTGTATGTATGTATGTACGAGCGCTGGTCGTGCTAATTAAATTAATGAGTATGTGTAGTACTAACATCAGGGCGAAAGCATGTCTCACCATGCTCAGTGTAGGGTTCCTAAGCATTACGGCACAGGCACAATTTTCAGGTGAGTTTTGAAACAACTTTTAGAACGCCGACATGAATGTGAATACGATTTTCTAGCTTATTATCTCTATCCAAGGTTGATCCCGTTTTATCTCCTTATTTAATTGGGTTATTATTGTAATATGACCACGACAATAAAACATAAAATTGGTAATAATTTATAACTGACGTGGTCTCTAGCTAGGGCAAGATCAATAAGTACCATACAAGATCATTAAGTACTACCTAGTACCTGTTGAGGACGCGCCACGGGTTAAATTATTAAACGGGATAAAGTTAGAAAAAAATATTAACTTTAGCATAGGGGTCCCTATGGTAAATGTGTTCCAATTGGACCCAAGTATTTCCCATTTTCGTTTGTCGAACCCACTACCAAACACCCTGAATAGTAGGAATCTTCCCAGGTGAATTTTTCGCTTCGAACCCTAATCTTTCAAAAAAAGGCCATTGTCTCTATTATCGCAAAGCCGCTAGCAGCTACCGAGTTAGCACGTGCCACTACAACATTCATATTGAAAAACAAACGGTATCGTCATAGTATTAAGGTTCAAATTGAATGTCACTGATATTCTGGATATTACGTTTTGGTAGTGTAGGACGATAGACCGCCCCGAGGCAATACGGCACTCATATTATTTTAAATTTGAACCCTTTTTAACGATTATTAGACTAACAACCTACTTTGGCTTCGTCCGGGTGATATTTCCTAAATGACCTCTATTCCGTTTCTGATAGTAATAGTGATTTTTCCATATCACTAATTAGATGTTTAGATCACTTTATTACATGTAACTTCGGTGTCATTAAAAACCAAAATTAAACACACGCGTTATCACGGGAAAAGGGTAGTACGTATTGAATAATATAACATGTTAGAATATCTGCAGTTCCTGTTAGGTTATAGGTTATGACTCGTTTAGTAATAATATTCATTACTAAACGAGTCATAACCTATTTTTATTTTTCATTTAACAAAAAACATCGGTAGTAGGTGCATGTTTTTCTAGTTTCATTAAAAGAATGTTCGTGTGACTCTTAACGAAATCGATTCGTTTACATTGTTATTTTACTACATAAGAATGACACACAATATTCTTGATTCAGCAGTTGTTTTAATAAACATGTAATTTTACTCCCCGCGGCTCGATAGATGGCGCTAGGTGCAAGTTAGATCGCACAATCGTTGTGTTCCCCCAAACTGTACATTGTGATCCTAATTTAACAACATTATTTATTAAATATTAATCAATCAATCGATATTAATAATTTTTGAGTCTGTCCTTACGCTTTAAGTAAGGATGGTTATAAAACATTGTATCAGAGGGTTGGTGACGGATAAGGTAGTTATTGTGCGTAAACTGGCGTCAATGACTACTCTGCCGTATAAGCCTCAAAATATTAATAATATGAAACAAACAGACAGTCTTTATTAGGAGGTCTAAAATCTGCCTTTATTAAGACGCGCCTTTGTTTTATGTTAACAACTGTATCATGGGTCAAGTTAGGCTATTTTTTATTCCGCTACTTCCTTCATCTGTTTTATTATTTAAATCCCTTTTACATTACTTGAAGACTGAACAAAAGTATTTATTTTTACTATTATTGATTAATAGCGCTATAATTATATTGTACCACAATGTTTAACAGTTTTTGTTTGCGTTTATAGTTTTCTCTTATTTCAATGTTAAAGTTGCAATCTTGGACTTGGACAAAAAACTTGAATATGAAGCACTGTGGTGAAAAAAATAGCGCAGTAATCTCGTGCTAATTTATCGTTTCCCGCACATCGGTCAAGTTCCATCAAATACGTGCACCTTGCGTGCGCATGTTTATATATATCTTGTATATTTATATACAAGAATTGTTCGTTTAAAGGTATTAGATAGATACGTACACAATTCTTGTATAAATTTATAGAGATATATATAGATATATAGAAATACAAGAATTTATCGTTTAAAGGTATTAGATACGTACATAATATGTTTAGTACGTGTAATTTTTTGCTCCTTTTTCAAGTCGTTACATCTCATCGAGTACCAGCGATGTCAACCATAGGTTAAAGATACAGTTTCCAGTCTAACTTGTAACTGAAATAAGGTGTCGTAAAAAATTAATACCTACTAAATATATCGACCTCTACAAAGCCCCCTACTATTACTGCATTTCAATCAAAGGTAGAATGAGGGGTGAATATCAGAATATCGAAAGTTAATTTATCTAAATTGAAGATTGAAATCCACAAAACATCTAATCATAATATCTACTTTAGAAATGCCTATGATTAAGACTGCGCCGAGCAAACGTTGAGCATCCAGTGGCGCCATCATTACTATTATTGTGTTTTCTAATTAACTAAAGAATAAAAACACAAATTATGGGATACGTAACAAACTTTAATAACAATTACCCTTTGAGTAGTCAGCTTAACGGGAAATGGTGGCCCCTTTTTTCCGTTTAGTTAATAACTCGAAGGTGAATTGTTATTAAACTATATGATATAGGTACCCTATAAATTGTGTTTTCGTTTGTAGTACAAAACTGTTTCGTCCAAATTCAAGAAAATAATTTAGTTTATTAGAAAACACAATAAAAGTAATGAGGGCGCCACTGGACGCTCGACGTTTGCTCGGAAATCTTGTTATATACTCGTATTTTTGAATTCGTCCTTACGTTAAAAAGGGTGGATATAATTTTAAAGTTTGGTGGCAAAAGAGGCAGTTATTGTACGTGAATTTGCGTCAATGACCATACTGCCCTAAACGTCCATAAGCAATGTAAACAGAGTATCTTGTGTTTATAAGAGGTCCAATATCTACCCGTATAAAGACGCCTTTGTTTTATCTGAACTACTTAAACATGGATCTAGTTAGTATTAATGATTTTGAAGATGATCACAACGTTTAACAATTACGATATTTCGCAGCTTTATTCACCTGTTTCCATTTTGTTATTCCCTTTTTGATTACTTGAAGATAAAACCAGGAAAAAATCTTTTTCTGATTAGTTGTGCTATAAGGTGTTTATCACAATGTTTCTAAAACGTTTGTAGATTTCTCTTATTTCAATGTTTAAGTTGCAATCTTGGAGTAGACAAAAACTTGATCAACCTTATTATTTTTTAATTTTATTTCGTGGCCCACGCGCTTGAAAGCTTTCTACATTTTACGCAAATAATCCTACGTGTATTAGTCAAATTGCATTAAATCCCTACTTTCTATTTACATCGATCAGGGGAGTACAGAGCTATGTATGAGCTATGTAGTATCTATATCTCTGTCCCTTACACTCGCCGTCAATTGAACTGCATAGCTATGTCATAATAACCCTCCAGGGGGGTTATTATGACATAACTTTGCAGGTCAGTTTATGCTGAGAGAAAAGGACAGAGCTATACAAGTGCTATAGCGCTGTCCTTTACGCTCACCGTAAAATGAACTGCAAAGCCACGTCATAATAACCCCCCAGAGCTGTCTAATTTAAACTCTGAGCATTTTAGGAAACGTTCGTAATTTAATCGCACTTAAGTCGCTTGGAAGAAAAGCTGGTGCGGTAGCTTTGTTTGCCTATATTAAGCAGTACTTACTAGAGTTACTAGTGTTGCACAATTTCGAAATCTTGTTAAACTACACCAACTTTTGAGATACGATGCCACCTTGAGCTTGATCATTTTATTTCACTTGGTTGTTTTAAAGTTAGTGAATAATAAACGAGGAATGCTGTAGTGGGTTAGAAAGTATGCATTTATTTCAAATGTGTTGATATTTTGGAACTATGGTGTAGTCCAAATACATTGCAACGTTATTGACAGTAAGGTATCTCATTTTGAAGGGTACACCGCATTTATTATATCTTTTTTTTTAATAGACCATTAACGAATGCAAAATTGCGCATTTTACTTGTTCTCGTAGAAACACTTGTTTACTATTATATTTACCCAAAAACAATGTGTTTTACCCTACGAACTGACGTCGCACTGGCCTAGTTGGTAGTGACCCTGCCTACGAAGCTAGCGGTCCTGGGTTCAAATCCCAGTAAGGGCACATATTTGTGTGATGAGCGCGAATATTAGTTTCTGAGTCTAAGTATTGATATCGTTGTCTAGTACCTATATAACAAGCCTAGAGCTTAGTTTGGGACTAGGTCAATTGGTATAACATTGTCCCCTGATATATATTTTTTAAGTGGGCCCGGGAATAACTACCTAGTCAAAAAAAAAAAGATATGGATTCTGTGTTTGACTCACGTTTACCTGCAAAAACCGGAATACTCTTTCAATGCTTTCAAAACGCCTATGCTTGCTTCTGTTTCAGTATTCCGTTAAGGACCCATGTCACTCCATCATTAATTAACATGCAATTCCCAAAATTCAACACTGTTGCAAGCCGCACCGCTGCCGGCTTGTCTGATTTTCGGAGTACTACGCCACAAAGCACTATCATATTATGGTCTCCTTAAGAAACCGTCTAGTCACAGGCTCAGTAGGGCTCGTCGATGTGGAATCCAGCTGTTGTCACCGCGACATGCTTTAACTGCTTTTCGAGGAACTTTCCGTTATTATACTAGCAACTAAATATTGCCATAACATACTACTTTAAGGCTCGACACAAGCTGCATTGAAACTGACCTTCTTAAATATTAATTTCAACCACATAACATAACTTACCAACCATTATTATATTTACGAGTATAACATCATGGTTAATATTATGACAACTTTCTTTTATCAACATAATATGACCACTTCTTCTTTGTAATATCTAACTAAATAGGTACTGTAATATTGCTTACATTCGCCATATACAGTCCAGTAGCCACCAATATGGTACCACCACTCACCGCTAGATGACTCCAGCTACCCCACATATTCTCACTTTAAGTTAACCGCTACTAATTGACTGATGTCGCAAAAAGGTAATTAACATATTATGACCGTATGTCTTACTCTTTTTCTTTGTAATACCTAACTTAATAGTAACTTTAGTATTGCTTACATACGCCATCTATATTTACACTCCAGTACCCACCAACATGGTACAGCCACTCACCGCTAGATGACTCCAGCTACCCCACATATTCTCACTTTAATTTACCGCTACTAATTGACAGATGTCGCAAAAAGGTAATTGACATATTATGACCGCATGTCTAACTCTTTTGCTTCGTAACATCTAACTTAATAGGTACTTTAATATTGCTTACATACGACATCTATATGTACACTCCAGTACCCACCAACATGGTACAGCCACTCACCGCTAGATGACTCAGGCTACCCCATATATGTACACAGCCGATCCCCTTCTAATCTCCAGTTTATAATATCCCACTGTTCCTTACACAAACAATGCAGGATACATTAACGGGTAGAAGAGCTAGGAACTTCTAATTCAAAACCCGAATAAAATTTATTTTGGAAACGCTCTAGTATCATCTACAGGGTGTTTGACTCTCGGGTGTAGGCGTTTTACGGGATGACAGTAAGGGTCATTCTGAACATTTTTGACCACATTTACTATTATGCTAAGTTTCACGGTTTCCGAGATATTGATCATTTTAATAGGATTTTTTGTCATTTTTCCTTATGTCCGTGATACGAAAAACCCCTTAATTCAAGTATTAATTTTAAAAAATACAGTGTTTTCTTGCCTGATTAGAATTACTTTGAAATAATGAAGTTTTTAAAGCTACATGCCAATTTTGTTTTCATTACAACTTTTTGAGTTAAAATCTCCAACAGGTCGCTTGGCAATTTGGGCTCTTCATGTACAGCCCTGCGATATTAATATTAAATACATCGCGGGAAGAAGGAAAGATCAATTGAAGGATGATCATAATTGTAAAAATTATTATCTCACTTGGGGGTACAAATCAATAAAATGCATATTATTGGAGTCAAAAGGGATACCTATTGTGCGAAAACTGGCGTCAATGACTACTCTGCCGTATTAGCCTTAAAATTTTAATAATGTAGTGGCCGGGTAGCCACACAATTAATACTTGAAGTGTGTAAGCAGGAATGGAGCGGGAGCGCGAATGATACTTGACTTAGTACGGAATTAAATAGCTATAATGCATAAGACTTCACTTTACGTTACAAGAGGTGGCAAGCGATAGTTATATAAAAGCAAGTGCGCGCGGGTGCATTCGACGGCGTCCCAGAGCAAAGTGAAGCGGAGCATAGGATTGTGGCTCCGCAACGAGTCGCTGCGAGCGAGCCGGCCTTATCTCCTTGGTGTATAGCCCAAGTTGTGTCGACCGTGTGGTCCAAGTATAATAATTAGATGTTTCTAATGGGTAGCACCGCTACAATAATATGAAACAAACAGACAGTCTTTATTAGGAGGTCCAAAATTGACGACGCGCTGGCCTAGGGGGTAGTGATCCTGCCTACGAAGCTAGTGGTCCTGGGTTTGAATCCCGGTAAGGGCAGATATTTGTATGATGAGCGCGAATATTTGTTCCTGAGTCATGGATGTTTTCTAATGTATTGAAGTATATTTCTCTATGTAAGTATTTATATTGTTGTTTAGTATCTATAAGTACAAGCCTAGAGCTTAGTTTGGGACTAGGTCTAATTGGTGTGAGATTGTCCACTTATAAAAAACAAGCTGTTCCCGTGTCCACTTCGTTGGGCTAAACCTTTTTTTTGAGTTAATAATTTTCCCGCTAATTCCCGGGAATTTTTTTCTTATTGCACCTCTACGGTACCTAAGCTACGTCCCTTCCAAATTTCAAGTGCCACGTTTAGCCGTTTAGGCTGTGCGTTGATATGTCAGTCAGTCAGTCAGTTTCTCCTTATAAATATTTAAGATAAAACTGACTTTATAAAGACCCGTCTTTGTTTCATGTAAACAACTGAATCATGGGTCAAGTTAGTCTTTTATGTATTTCGGAACTTCCTTCGTCTGTTTTATTATTTTAATCCCTCAATACATTACTTGAAGACTGAACAAATGTATTTATTTATACTATTATTGATTAATAGCACTATATTGTACCACAATGTTTAACAAGCGTTTATAGTTTTCTCTTATTTCAATGTTGAAGTTGCAATCTTGGACTTGGACAAAAAACTTGAACATGAAGCACTGGGGTGAAAAAAGTAGCGCAGCAATCTCGTGCTAATTTATCGTTTCCCGCGCATCGGTCAAGTTGCATCAAATACCGAGCACCTTGCGTCTATTTGGTAGGTTTTTGACCTGTAAAAGTGAACGTGCGGCCTACTTACTGAATAAACATCTTTTATCTCTTTTTATGTCTATTTATATCGATCAGGCGTGCGTGTCTGATTCAAACTCTGAGCAATTTAGGAGACTCGTCATTTACCTAAAATTAGGTTGCCTGGATGAAAAGCCGCTTTAACTTTCACCTATATTAATTAGTTCTTGTTGCACGATTCCGTAATCTAGCTTTTAGAATGTTGTTGTATGAAAAATGAGAAATGTTTTAGTGGTTTAGAAGGTACGTAATTCTTTCAAATGCGTTTTTATTTTACTGTAGTTTAATACATTGTTAGGTTCTTGACAAAAAAGAAATCTTGTTTTGAAATCTGAATTTATACGTATTCTAGGTCAAGGGATGCAAAAGTTACCACCGCGAGATTACATTTCTTACCAGTATCGTTGAAATCTTAATAACTTATTAACTAAGTAACATACCGGAAAGTTAAAAATCTATATTCCGAACTAGTATACAAGGGGTTATTTTTTGTTTTTTTTTATTTACTATCGATTTTATTATTCTACAATATAATATAATAAACGTACATACATACTAATTAATTAAATGTATACACATATCCTAAATAAATATTGAATCCTTACCTATGAAATTGGCGTTTTTACGTGTTTTATTTCGTATGGAATTTATTCATTTCAATTTTAACTTCCAAATTATTATTTTAAATTTCATAAAAATACTATGTTACAAAGGTTAGATACAAGTAATTTTTATGGTTCAATTACTTACTTAATGTTTAAAATAAAAGTGTGAACTCAACTCTTTTCATGTGCTGCGAGTTCAAGTGTTTCAATTACGCAGAGTTCTATGAAGCTTACTATTTTCGCTAGCGAGTTCAATAAATGCGAGATATCTCTGATTGTTTAAAATTATGGTATTACAATTATAAATAAGCATGACTCAGCTTAATGCGCAACAAAAAGTCTTCAATTAGCAATTTTCTTAAACGGTGACCAAAAGTAAATACATTTTGAAGTAAATCGGACATACAAAGACATAAATAAACTGTAATATTTTCTTCAATCGAACTGATAAATGCCTTCTCAGTGAGGAGAACGCTATTCACCATAAGCTTGGCACCGTGTCGTGGACACAGAACACCGCGACGAAACACAGAGTAACGACGAATTCAATACCAGGAGCTAATAACTGCTGCAGAGTTCAACGCACCTGTATTGCATCCGCCCTGCAGTCAGGTGAGACAGCCAGGGTGGTCGTGGAAACGTATTAATCGGAAAGGGATGAGAGCATTTCTAACTGTCTAGCACGAAAGCGCTCAGTTCAATCAGTAGTCAGTACACGGCAGTATAGAGTAGCTATGCGCTGTGTTATACGGCAATAATATAAAAAAAAAACGCAAATGCTTAATTACAACAGTAGATTTTGTCACGAGTCATGAGAGACTTTAATCTATCTAAACCACCTAACATGAGTCTAGTAAATGTCGATCTTTGAGAAAATCTGACCTGTTTTTTTTTTAACCCACCCAATGATATTAGTTGCTGATGATAGCACAACAATTATAAAAAGTTGTAATCAAATTGAAAATGAATGTGACATAAACACTGTATAAAGCAGTGTTGTAGACTGGCAATAATAATTTAAGAATACATGTAACTAAGACCATCGTAATACAATTGAATCAGCGACTACAAACGCACAGTTCAGATATCATCTATGCCAGTAATAAAAGAATTTTTGTCACAACGTTTTTAGGGATTTGGATTGACAGCCAGTTTAGATGGAAATACAACATAGAAATGATATGTAAGAAATTAAGCAAATCCGCTTTTGCTCTTTTCAAGCTGTAAATAATTAGCAATCGCAATGCTGCATTAACAGCCTGTCACAGCCTGGTAGCTTCAGTGCTACGGTGTTTTTTTTAACTCTACTCATAATGAGCTGGCTTTAAAGGCACAAAAAAAGTGCATAAGAGCTATGTGTGGTTGTTAACGTAAGGACTAGAAGTGTACCCTTTTTCCAAATCCTCGAGAGCTTTACAGTTCCCTCAATGTACATTTTAGAATTAGGTCGTATTTGTAAAATCAAATCCTGATTTATTTAACAAGCCATCTCAAGATCGGAGGTGCCCAACTCGCTCCCAACACCAATTTAAACTACTGAATAGAAATAGTAAAACTGCACTAATGAAAAAAACATATTGGGAATGGACGAACGGCGCATAGGGGGTGAAAAACGTTATCGCCCGGAGCTAAATTGTTATGTTTTTTTTTTGGCGGCGCTACACAATCCTCTTAAGGAGCACACACATTCGGCACTTGTGCGTTGCCACTATAAATATACTTAATATTATGATATATAAATATGTGAAACAAATTATTTGACAGGATACCTATACTAGCGGCAGGCGTAACCAAGGGGTAGTTGAGAAAATACCCCTTGGTTACGTAGTTGAGTAAGAAAGATAAAATCCGGCACAGCTAGATGAACAAAAAAATAGGTGCTGATTTTTATTATTTTTTCATTGTAGCTTGTTGCAACGCTCTTTTAACAGTCAAACAGTTACCGGACAAATCCTGTCCTAGTGCCCGCAAAGTTATGTGTCCACATATACGGTTTTTCTTTATTAAACGGTCGTAATTTGTATTTATTCATAGTTCACCGATTACCGTTACCGACGATACCTACCTACCGACCCGTAACAAATGGCGCCCAACATGAGGCCAATTCACAATTTGAAGTGACACCACAGAATATAATTAATTATCATACCATTTACCTTTAAGTTATTGGTGTTTATTAAAAAACATTTACCTTCACCTTTCCAAGAGATTCAACAATGACATGATGGCACGAACATTTATTTCAAGTTTAGGACCCCTTATTTATAAAGGACATTATACTACCCATTCTTGTACAGGGTGCTACCCAAATTCCAAAGTTTACGTAAGGTAATTTAATGACATTTAAAATAAACGAATTTCTATCGGGCTTTGGTTATAAAAAAACAAAAGCTTACGGGATTTATGTATTAAAATTAAGGACATAGGTCGAGCTTTGAACCCGGGTCCCCCTGCACCGCAGGAGCCCTGCTCTTCAACAGATCCACCGATGCTCTACAATAGTCGACGAATTTCCCTATGCCTTGATAAAGACAGACGTATACAAATATGATTCTGCAAGTAACGAGATAAATAAAACGAACTCCATTAAAGATTAGGTTACCCAAGTACTTAAAAATTCGAACCAATAGTATGAACCAAACTCTTCTTTACCTTTGTATTTATTAAATTTATTAAGATGCTTAAATCGTTTTTTGTGTCAATAATTACAATAAAAGTGAGTAATTCATAGTGAAATAATAAAGTAAATAGTAAAATAGTCCTGCGTGCTTAACGTGAGATTCGTGAGTGCCATCTGTGAGCTGGGAGGCACGTCAGTTGCCCCGGATGAGTCCCGTTCCGCATACAGCTTGGCGAAACGGGCTAACGGTAGAAGGGGGCGCTGTTCGGAGATTAGTCGCAACGTTTTATATACCAAATTTTGTTGGACCGTTATTAATACTTTTATTACAATGTCCAATTCCTAGTTGAATTTATACATGTATGCGTTTAAATACCTATTTCAATTTTCATAAATCGAGCCCTTCTAATAAATCTCTTTCGTGGGACATCCTTGCAGATTAACTATATTTTCTATTGAAGGATACGGGAAGGAAGGGTACGGTTATTTAAATGCAAAATTGATAAAATTGGTAACTTTAAATAGTATTTTTCTAAATAAGTACTTTTAGTTAGCTAAAAGTAGAACCCAGCCCAAGAAAAAAAAGAGCCCAATTGTGCAAAATGTGGTTACAGAATTGTCAACAAGTTTTTGAGTTGTAGGTGATTCTGTAGCTCTGCCGCGATAAACACCAGGGTATAAGGTGTCTCCATTCTAAATTTCATTAAAATCGGTTGCCCGAAAGCTTGAAGGAGTAAAAAACTTACTCTTTGTGAATTAGTTTTTTACTTAACTTAGTAAAACTTAATCTTAATCCTTAACTTTGGATTTTCTCAACTATTTTAGTCACTTTGAATGCTTTCTATAACTGGTCCATGTTGCCGTGAGTTCCAGGCAACCTGGTAACTGACTGGCTCATGTTATTTTTGCAAGTTACAAGGAAATCACATAACAAATTGCATGCAATTTTGACTTTGTGGTTTTGATATTGAGCACAATGTATATTGAAAAAGATAAGATAAGATACTGAGAATGTACTCCCACTTGTAGTTTTATGTCATGCAAGCTACTCGTACTCCGCGGTTTCGATGGAAGATGTGTTCCCGGAGATTAATTATTAGATAGAGTTCAACTTGAAATCAAGATTATCACCATGAAACTGTCATCATAAGAGGCCCCCTTAAAGATGGCCCTTAATGACCCTGGTCATACTGTTTCTGGGTGGCGTGTTCCAGTTTTTGGCTCAGGCAGGTCTCTTCAATAATCCTTTTTTGGTTTTATATAAAAAGGTTTATTTGCTTCCTTATTTGAATGGGTACATCTTCATACGCTTAAACCGTTCGTAATTTGTTTAAATGAATTATATAAAATAAGGAGTCAGTGCGCGTGCACCGCGCTCGTCGCTGGTAAAGTGAGGACCGCTATCCGCGCCCCCGCACTGGTCTCGTAGCAAGCTTTAGTTTCGCTGCACATCTGGCCCCGGCCTTGAAAGCACTTCTTCTTTTTTCATTTTTTTTTTCAAGTCGTTACGATCTGTGGACATAGGATGCATGGGTCGGGAGTTCAGGACGGATTCTATTTGTGCTAATACCGTGCTGCTCTTAACGTAAGTCAAATGTGCATTGCCAATTACGCGTCGCAAATGGTGTTTACACGATTTTACTCCTGCTTCCCAGAGACCAGCAAAATAAGGTGCGTATGGCGGAATGAATTTTAATTTAATTATATTATATTATATTAATTGAATTATTTTGTAGGAAAGCAGCTAAATCGGTCATTGCACCTACAAACGTTTTCCCGTTTGCGAATAATTCGACTGGTTTCCCACGACGCGAAATAAAACGCTTAAGACACAGAAGATAAGCTTCTGTAGTCAAGCTAGTGACGAGGTCGAGATAAACAGCACGCGTCGAGAAACAAACTATCACGCAGGTGTAGGTTTTCTCCCATTTCGCGCCCCTGCCCTTACGGTTCAATACGAGCGCCGGACCCGCGTAGTCCACTCTGCAGTGTATAAAAGGGAACCCTGGTTCTAAGCGCTGAGAAGGTAAGTTGCCCATTAAAGGTGTTAAAGCTTCCCCTTTCATGCGAGTGCAGATTATGCATTTGCGAACTACTTGCTTAGCTAGGTTCGTACCGCCGAGGGGCCACTAACTTCCCCTGATGGTCGAAAGTAACAGCTGTGGTGGAGCATGCAGTAACTGTCTGTGCTCCCTCTGGAATAGCAGTAAGGTGAAACGGTGGTTAGAACACAACAGGACTGAGTGTTTCTTGTCATAAGAGAAGTCAGGTGAGTTGCTAATTCTCCCTCCTACTCTTATGATTTAGTTTCGCGTGTGAAAAAATTTACGGGCGATAGTAAACCTAGTGGGTCATATATCTGGGAAATGACACGACAGTATTGTGCGTTTAGTTATATTGGTCGTGTCGTGTTGTACGTCAGTCGTAAAATGAAACTGATCTGTGTTGTTTATCCATCCTAAGCCGAGTGTTTTATTTTGACAGTTGTCACGTAGTGAAAGTTCCCGTGACGTAATTCACGTCAAAATTAAACACCCACTTCCGCAGAAGAAAACAGCCGGACTTTAGTACGTCAGTGACTTGTTGACAGATATCTATTAGTGTGTATTTGTCATCATGTCCTGTCAATAAATTATCGACGTAACAATCACTAAGAATTGTGCGCGAGACCACCTCGTTAGTATACTCTCTCCAGGTGTTGCAAGCAGCGAATACTGAGATACGGTGCAGAAGCCGTGCCGTACGTCACAGTATTAAGTAGGTACTATCAGACCATTGGAACCTTGACCCACCATAGAACTGTGTCACAGAGACGTTATGATTCAAGTCATAAGAAGTGTCAAACAAATTGTTTTATAATGTCACTGTGACACCGTTCTATGGTGGGTCAGGGTTCCATTGGGCTGATAGTACATGCCGAGGGGGTCCGAGGTGTTATCTCGCCACAGGATTAGTTGAAGATTTCTGAATTGGTCTGGATTGATCTGGCTGAATGAGAACCTGCCTGTACATTTTCAACACAACGTTCTGTAGTGGCGGGCCTATTAATTGCAAGTCGTTTAGTGACTTGCCCGAACTAGAAACCGCACTCGCGTTAAAAACCACACGCAGTTTTGTTGTCACGCTGCCACTGTGTTCTCTAAATACACCGTGATGTGGGAGAAAATAGTAAGGCTTTGTGTATGTATGTATGGGAAACATGTGCCTTAGTTGTATATACTCTTGTATAAAATCAGAATAAAAAAAATATACTCGGGAAGGTGCTCGAGTTTTCGCTCAAGGGACAAGAACCGGTTTTTGCTATTAAGTACATATCGCCGAGCGCACGTGTTTTGTAAGCACGGCGGCGCGGCCCTTCTACTAGGCAAATGCGACCGTCATTCAATAAATCCCAGAAAATATCCGCACCTAGCAACAAATCTATTTGTGATGGTTCGTAATATGTGGGATCGGCGAGTTGGATATGTTCTGGTATGCGAATAGTATTGACGTCTATCGCAGCAGAAGGGATTTGATTTGTGATACAAGGGACCATAAAATTTATGCGTGCATGGTAGTCACTTGTAGTAGACTGTAGTTCAAGGTTACACGAGTGTGTGCTTTGCGTGATTGATTGACCTACGCCTGTGACTTCATGAGTGGACTGTATTAAAGGTACGTGAATTATGGATTAAGCTTGTAAGTCTGTGATTAGTAGAGGTGACGGGGGCATTGCATATCGGCGGCGTATGATTTACGCTGACAGCGATGCGCCGTCGCCGTCACTACTCGGAGTATGAATTAAGCTTGCGTTTCTTTTGACAAATCCTACACGGACCAAAGAAACAAATCGCTGCTTAAATGCAAGAGGGCCACATATCAAAATGTGTTTGTGTTGCATTTAAATTCGGAATGCTATATACTTTAAGTTTGAAATCAATGTATATATTTTTTTGTTTGGTGGCACTTTTGCATTTAAGCAGCGAATTGTCGATAGTATTTATGACCGCCGCGTAAGCAATTTCTACACAGTTTTTTGTCATCAAGCAACTTAAGCCCACGCTTAACGTGTCCCACAAACCCGTCGGTTCGCCTAACGTCTTCAAGGCACGTAAGTTACATAATACAGAGTCAATCAACTTACTAATCTGCGAGGGGGATTCCTTGTGTATCGTTTGTGTGTTAAACAGTGACTTTACGTAGTTGTGTGTGAGTAACCGGTGATTATCGTACGTGTTACTGCCATGCCGTCGCATAGTTCTCCGCTGAGAACTCCAAGGACTTAATAACAAGCAAGGCATTGCCGCTGAGGGCAGCGCGTAAATAATGAAACTTTTGGATTGCACCAATGTCCTTAGAGTTATGTATCAGCGAGATGTACGTGTCTCTAAACTCTAACCATTACTCGTATGAACCGTCAAAGGCAGGTAATGCGATAGTCAGTAGTTTAACCTTGCACGAATCTATAGAACTACTACTCGTTTCTTGGCTTTCAGTATTACAAAGAAAGCTCGATGCTAGCGCTATAGTTTGGTAATATTGTTCCTCAAACGCTTCCCGTTGTTCTAACGGGTTGGCTTAAAGTAATGAGATTTTTTTATTCTCATTTTTTTTAATTAAATTACTTGTTTAGGTTATATAGCTTTTTATCATATACAAATAAACTAAAACCAGCATGATAATCAATCAGTATAATATATAAAAACCTCGCCCATTTAAAAAATTTCGCAGCTTTCTTCTTACCGTTTTCATCATACGTTGGACAACATCTTTTTTATTGTTTCAGTTAATTCTTTGCTTTTATACCCGGCGTTTCAACTGTGTATGTGATTTCGCTTCCGGCCCATCACTGTAAACTACTCTACTGAGAATTACCAAAAAATCCTCCATTGGACGAGCTACACCGACGTTCGGACGGTTTGAATCCTTCGATACGAAATGAACGTCACGCTTTTTTAGTCAATTCTGGGTGCTCCCTGCATAGTGATACTTTCTTCGCAACTTCTTGCACTTCTTGGAATTTCTTCAAGCTGTATGTCGGAATATTTGAGTGTTTTTGACGCTTTAAGTGTAGAACATTGTATTTCTTTAAAATATTCCTTACTCACCAACGGGAAACAGCATATTTAACAGCTAACTTATCTGGGACTCATCCACTTTGTTTTGTGCAAACTTTGCCATTTTCCTCCGGTTTCAATGATTAAGAATGGGTGATCTTCCCGTTTTTGGTAAATCTTTAGTCCTAATACCAAATTCCCACCGCTGGATCAAACATTAAATTGTAGATGGAGATACATTTCAGCTTTGAAGTGAGAGACCACTTCAGATTTTTCACGTCGTCCAAGTAGGCGATAGACATGTTCACGTAATGACTTCCTTGTGGACATTTTTTATTAACACAGCTAATCATTATTTGCTTTTTTAACAATAATTGACATATTTTCTATTTATTATAGCTGTCAAAATCCTTTTTGTATTATTTTTTTGCCTGCTATTGTCAATTGAATACCTTCTCATTACTTTAAGCCAACCCGTTAGCTGCTTTAAAAGCTCGGCCTCGTCTACTAACTGTTCAATATTACTCTGAAGTTCATCAAACAAAGTGTAAAAGGACCTGGCATTATTAAACCGTAATTTTAACTCTGATTTTTGCAATAAACTTAAAGTATAATTAAGCGTAGCGATATACTTAGCGAACAAGGTAAGCTTGCCTTTAATAGTGCCACGTTTAGCAACTAAGCTGATTTTATCAACGGCATCACAATTAAGAAAAGCAAGTTGCAAGCAAGTCTGGGAGAGATACTCATGTTGGTGTATGTGAGAGACAGGAGTACTTACAATTTAATCCAGTTACTAGGTTGCTGACATGTAACGGCGGCTGCGATGCACCGCGCGACATGTGCAATGAAAGTTTATACGAGCCCCAATGCATAATAGATCGTCTAGTTGCCCTTCAAAATACAATATTTAATTGTAAGACAGATATTTAATCCCGGATTGACTTTGATGATTAATGGAATACGCTACACACGAGGTCATTACACCTAGTTTAATCTTATGATGTACAAAGTGTGATCATTTTAACGATCTTAATGTAATTCTATCATAAAGTTATCATCTTGTAAGCAAAAAATTACGTCTAGTTCATATTTGACGCAAAACAGGTCGTCTATTTAAAATTAAAACTGCTTTTTAAGTGATATGATGTAAAATAATAGTTCAAATTGAATAAGCAGTATTCTCTGTCATCTAATAGGTCAACGGGCTATATAAAAAGCCAAATTACAAGCAAATTATCATTACTTCTTAATCATTATTTTATAAAAATGCCACGAGGTAAACCAGTGCCCGAAGAAGTGCGGAAAATTATCATTTCTCATAACAATAAGGGCAAATCGACGTACCAAATATCCAAGGACCTGTCGTTGCCACGATCTACAATTCAAACAATCATCGAGCATCATCGAAAACACGGAACAGTCTCCTGTTTAAAGAAAACTGGCCGTCCACGAATAACTAGCAAAGCAGAAAACAGGATTCTGAGGAAGATCCTAAAGAAAAATCGTCGTGCAAGAGCAGGTGAACTTACCGTACTATGGCGTGACGCTATTAAAAATAATATATCAGTCGACACCTGCAAGAGAGTGCTGAAGAAAAGGGGCTACGGTTTTTACACAGCTAAAGAGAAACCGTTACTTACTCAAAAACAGAAAACAACAGGTTGAAATTCGCTAAAGAACACAGAAACTGGACTGCCGATCAATGGCGAAGAATAATATGGAGCGACGAATCGAAATTCGACGTCACAGTTGGTGATGAACGAAGTAAAGTCATTCGAGAAAAAGGAGAGGCATTTCATAATGACTGTCTTAAGCGAAAGGTGAAGTTTCCGGCATCTTTGATGATTTGGGGCTGTATGTCGGCACAGGGTGTAGGCCGACTGCAATTTATAGATGGAACCGTCAATGCCGAGAAATACAAAAGCATCTTGGAAGAGAGTTTGCTGCCGTCTATACCGAAGTTGAAACTTAGAAATGCATTTACTTTTCAACAAGACGGTGCCTCATGCCATACCGCCAAAACAAAGAAGGCGTGGTTGAAGTCCAAAAAAATCCCTACCATGTCATGGCCGTCCAGCAGCCCAGACTTATCTCCCATAGAAACTTTGTGGTGTAAAATGAAGAAGAAGTTGCGAAAGGACCCTTCTAGGTCAAAAGCTGATCTTAAGGAGAAACTAAGCTGTGTCTGGAATGGAATAACCCCTGAAGAGTGTCGAGAGTTAGTAGATTCAATGCCGTTCAGGATCAAAGCCGTTTTAGATGCAAAAGGTGACGCCACCAAATGGTAGACGTTCTATTCTGCGTCGGTTGAACTGAAGACGAACTTTTTTGCGGGTGTTACATTTTGCGGAATAATGTTTTTTTTTTAATTACCGTGGAATGTTATATTTTTTTTTATTGGAAAATAAAGTATAATTTATAATCTATATGGTTTTTATGTTAGATTTTCTACTAAACATCTAGGTCTCCCTGAATTTTATGTTTAAGTTAGATTAATATTTTATTTCCTGGCGGACGAACTCATTTGAATTGGGGCTCGTAACATGACAAGTTTATAGCACAATGTGAATAGGTAGGGAAGTAGAGCAAGGATGGCTTGCCTGATCGTAGCTTGCTGATCCTGGCGCTGGCTGGATCCGGAGAAGAAGGTCCAATGTTTCTGGGTGGCGTGTTCCAGTTTTGGGGTCAGGCAGGTCTCTTCAATAATCCTTTTTTGGTTTTATATACAAAGGTTTATTTGCTTCCTTATTTGAATGGGTACAACTTCATACGCTTAAACCGTTCGAATTTGTTTAAATAAATTATATAAAATGAAGAAATGAGGTAAAGTAAGGGCCGCTGGCCGCGCCCCCACGCGGGTCTCGTAGAAAGCTTCAGTTTCGCTGCACGTCCGGTTGATGGCGCTGAGGAGCGCGAACACATGCTTTTGGTGATAAATATTACAAAATAACAATCCACTTCAAATCCTGTTGACCTTTTCGACTCTAAGCTGATAGAATTGTATCATTATATTTCGGATTATATTATGGTCTGCCAATCATAGATAATTTCCAATTTTCCAAATTTAAATTTTACGTAAAAATTTTGTTGAGTTGGTTAGGGTAAGGACTTAGGGTGAGAAATTGATCTACTTAAAATAATATAACATAACAATATTTATTCCCAACACACAAAATAAAACACATACAAAATTACAAAGTTATAATAGATTATGTTCTATAATTGTATAGAACATAAACGTACATAAATATTAAGTGGATGATTGTAATACAAGTGAGTGTCGAGACAGGTTCTTTCTTTTTTTTAAATAGGCAATTAGCCTTTTTATTATTTTATCCGATAATTGTTACATTACACTACCAATCTCTTAAAACTAAAATACAAAATGACAAAAAATCTGACTCGTGAAGGATTCGAACCAACGTCACCGATGGATGGCTTCCACTAAGAAATCGGCGCTCTAACCAACTGAGCTAACGAGTCTGACATTTGGTCTGCCCAAAATTGCAGTGACTTTGAGAGAAATGACGTCACAATGGGAATGGGTGGAATCGAATAGTAAATGTCATGAATTCAAGCCTCTTCAAATTGTAATCCAGCAAGAAAATAACATATAAATAAAGATATAAAAGTGAATGTTATATGGTATGTATACCATAATAATACTCTACATTAGGCTCTGTATTAATCGATTTTATGGCTTGCAACCTGCCAAGTCCTATACGCTTAATTACAGAGAATGATCAACCAGTTTTTAAAGTTAAAGGTAATTCTGTAGCTCTGACTACCCCACTCTGGGATTACAGGCGTGAGGGTATGTATGTATGTATTTAATTTATTATTTATTTATTAGCAAACAATAATAATATTAGTTACATAAAAATCTGTCGTAAAGACAGGTACTTAATAATAGAATACTTGGTGCTCAATCAAATGCAAAAGTTGCGTTTATTATGTTTAATCAAAGCAAACATACTGGGTGTCCCAGAAACCAACGTCAACCCGCCTAGGGCCGATAGAACAACTCATAAGCTATCGATTTAATTGCAGCAATTGTTATTAGTTTCCGAGATATTGATCTTTTGTCATTTTTCCTTATGTTCGTGATACGAAAAACCCCTAAATTAATATTTAAATATATTTTTTTTCAGTGTTTTCTTGCATGATTAGAATCACTGTAAAATAAGGAAGTTTTTAAAGCTAAATGACATTTTTTTTTTTCATTCTAACTTTTTGAGTAAACACACAAAGTTTGTTTTTCCATACTTGGTGAAAATCAAACGCGGGGTTCCCTTAGTATGGAGAAAGTAACTCTGTGCGATTACTCAAAAAGTTGAAATGAAAAAAAAATGTCATTTAGCTTTAAAAACTTCCTTATTTTACAGTGATTCTAATCATGCAAGAAAACACTGAAAAAAATCTATCATCCTAGTTTTGGCTGTAGGGGAGGGGGGGCCCTCCCCTACAGCCAAAACTACAAATATATCTAAAATCAAAATAATATCTTTAATGAAAAAGAATACCTATAACGAATTTATAACGGAAATTATCACGACTACGTAGACTTAATTAGTTTCTGAGATACAGGCGACTTAAGTGTTTATACCTACTAAAAATCATCAAAGACAGCACCAAAAAACTTTGAATAGAAAATTAGTTGTTGTTGTTTTTCAAGATAGTTTTTTGTGTTTCTCGTAACGGCATCGGAACCCTACACTGAGCGTGGTCCATGCTCTTACCAGGTTATTAATCAAAGTATTTACATAATGTGGCTCATGATCCAAAAATAATAATTAAACTATTAGTATACCCCTTAATCAATTATTAACTGCCTTTGTTACAGCTTTTTCCCTCTCGCTTTATGTAATCATTGGAAAAGACTGTGCCCCCCGCGACCCTCGAGTAAACGAGAGGTCCCTAATAATTTCCCTCTCCCTTGCACAGAATTATTGGAAAACACAACGCACTCCCCCCGCTACCCTCGAGTAAACGAGAGGTCCCTGATAATTTCCCTCTCCCTTGCACAGAAATATTGGAAAACACAATTCACCCCCCGCAACCCTCGAGTAAACGAGAGGTCCCTGATAATTTCCCTCTCCCTTGCACAGAAATATTGGAAAACACAATTCACCCCCCGCAACCCTCGAGTAAACGAGAGGTCCCTAATAATTTCCCTCTCCCTTGCACAGAATTATTGGAAAACACAACGCACTCCCCCCGCTACCCTCGAGTAAACGAGAGGTCCCTGATAATTTCCCTCTCCCTTGCACAGAAATATTGGAAAACACAATTCACCCCCCACAACCCTCGAGTAAACGCGAGGTCCCTGATAATTTCCCTCTCCCTTGCACATAATTATTGGAAAACACAACGCACCCCCCCGCAACCCTCGAGTAAACGAGAGGTCCCTGATAATTTCCCTCTCCCTTGTACAGAATTATTGGAAAACACAATTCACCCCCCGCAACCCTCTAGTAAACGAGAGGTCCCTGATAATTTCCCTCTCCCTTGCACAGAATTATTGGAAAACACAACACCCCCCCCCGCGACCCTCGAGTAAACGAGAGGTCCCTGATAATTTCCCTCTCCCTTGCACAGAATTATTGGAAAACACAACGCACCCCCCTGCGACCCTCGGGTAAACGAGAGGCCCCTAATAATTTCCCTCTCGCTTGCACAGAATACTCAGAAAATACTATGCCCCCCGCAACCCTCGAGTAAACGAGAGGCCCCTTATAATTTCCCTCTCGCTTGCACTGAATCTGGGTATGAAGTGTAAAAACGGTTTATCTTTCAAATGGCATATCTATTTAGAATTAAAATATATAATGTTTATGTAAGTTTATTAGTATAGTTTTAGTAAATAATCTAAAATACTGAAGAAACCAGTCATAGGTAGAAACAATATAATTATATCACTACATAGTATAAAACAAAGTCGCTTCCCGCTGTCTGTCCCTATGTATGCTTAGATCTTAAAAACTACGCAACGGATTTTGATGCGGTTTTTTTTAATAGATAGAGTGATTCAAAAGGAAGGTTTTTATGTATAATAAATTTTGTTTTATGTACGGGTGTTACAGAAAACTCACATAAACCGAAGCGAAGCGAGGGTGGTCGCTAGTTGTTAAATATAATAAGACTTCGTCTACGCTTAGTAAAATAAAAAAGTTCTATGGGTAAGTTCTAAGAATATGTGCATTCTTAGCGTAGCGTATCTCAAACGTGCAGTCGGGTTGAGGGTCCCACGATGCTTACGCGTAACGTATAGTAGTACCACATCCATTTCTGGAAGCAAGTCGAGGTACTTATCTATATCTTATAGATTTTTAGTAAAGGTTGATATGTATGTTGTACAGAGTGCTTCATTCTCAATGTAATTTTAATTTACCAAAATTTTCGTTATTTCGTCAGCTACGTATTCCCTGACAGATTATCCTCATAATACAAAGAGTACTTCTTGCTGACATACAAACCTACAAATATGCATACAACTAGCAATAAGAGTAGAAAGAAAGGAAAAAATATAATCAGGAGACCTTACTACGGTAGCGTCAAAAAATCCTTCATTATAGCTCTTCCTATTATTAGAAATAGACAAGCCTCGGCGGACAGAGCTGCTGGACTCTTATGTAATGGTACGGCCTTGACTGATTGTGAGTCTCGGCCGCACTAACTTATTTTTGTCCTAGGCATAAAGGAGGGTGGGCTAATTGGCCAAATGACCAATACGGACAAGCGATATGTCCCCAAATAGGTAATTCTAAGTTGTAAAACTATTACTATGGCAGGTGGTTCGAAATCTTTGTGTGAAAAAATTTATCGTCATGCAAAGTCAGCGGTTTTTCAAAGTAATTATTCTAACGTCGTCTATGTAGGCGTCCCGATGTTCCACATTTTTAAAATATTTCTCACAGTTATTTGAGGTTTCCCCCTACACAAAAACGTTGTAGAATTGAAAAGGATATCTGATGATATAGAACTTATTGTTATTGGTTTTTAGGCCAGTGTTCATACATTTCTGCCCATTCTCCTTAGTGACAGATATTTTGTCCACGTTTATCTATATCAATAAACATGACCATATTATGTTCGCCGCAACCGATAGTTTCCGGGTCTCTAACGTAATTTATAATGTGTGTATAGTTCTTCGTGCCATCGTAAAGGCTAAAGGGGCGTCTGTTTCCGTCAAATGAGGTGTCGTTTTTCAATTACGGTGCGAGTGTTACGAGGATGTGGGCTTTTTGTAAATGCTTAAAATTGGTACAGTCACGGAATTTAATTCCTAGTCCACTTTGGGGTGTGTCAAATTGACACTGTAGATAAAATCATAAGATGACTCTTACGTTTTGATTGATTACCTACGTCACTTAAGTCTTTTATTCCTTGACTGTAGATTTAACGATAGGAGTTTAATATGTTTAGATGACTATTATTCAAGTACAAACAGTCGGATTTCTTAGAACTGGATTTTGTCAAAAAACCAATCGGATATTTTTATCTGTCAATACTTGCATTAGGCATATTATTTTTATTAAAAGTTCCCGTTGACATTTGCTAATGGTTAGATGAATAAAGCAACATATTTTGTTTGTCGAAACTACGCGGGAGCCTCTACGAGAGCACAAACAACCTTACGAGATGTATAGTAATTTTGTACGTAAATACTTTACATACAATTATAGTCATTTAATACAGGTCAAAAAGCATAAACAAAAAGGTGAAAGGTATCTGTCAGCTACAGTTACACTAAATTCTTCAACTTAAATTGGTCTCACTCAAACTGTTATCAGGGCCGAGATTCTACACGATGAAGCCTTGTTGCCTTTGGTGTGTTACAGAATTTTTTTTAACACGGCCACCATGAATGACAAGTAGATAACAGCTATCAAAATGTCGACAATACGGTACCACATCAAAAGCAAGATTATTTTCATCTCACTCGCTTGGAAAGCCCTTTTTAATTCTTTGATATTTATGGAGAAAAACGATTTTTATCCACATGACTGTGAAGAAAGAGTTTTGACATCACAAAAAAAATGAATTCATTAATTCATTAATGAATTCATAAATAAATAATAATTAATATTAATATAATTAATTCATAAATATCAGCATTCAAGATTAACCTTCATTCTTGTTGTAAAAACGGATAAAATGTTCTGACAGTCCAAGTAAGTCCGAAATGTACGAACAAAACGCATCCGAAATAGTAAAATAAAACTTAAGTCAAAACTTTTCAATTGAGCCGTCAACGATAAATATTTGCATGTTTTTCTATTTTCTTTTGTTATTAAAAAATTGTGATTCGAGGGATGAAGACGTATTAACACATGTGGAATAACGGGCAACCGTGCAAAATGCAAACAAACCCCTTTTCTTATTTTCCTCACTGTATTGAGGTGAAAAGTTATGTGTTATACACGGCTGAAAAGTTATTTTACGTCTCGTGTGTTGAAACACTCTCTACGATCAGGATACTATTTTTAAACCACTCGGTTCGCTCGTGGTCAATCATAGAATCTTTTCCCTAGCTCATGTTTTAAATGAACACTCGCAGGTAAAATACAACTTTCCCCCCTTGTATAGCAAATAACTGTTTACCATGTCGAATACCGGCACTGATTGATAAAAAAGCAGCTAAAAGTATCTACGTATATACTGGACGTTAGATTCATCTTAACGTCGCGAGTGTCACTGTTTAAGCTGTATAAAACAAACAAAATGGTGTATTATAAAGACATTTAACGTACATAGACGACTATAACAAAAAACACTCTTTTTAAAGTTGCATTTTGTTTGAGATTTTATGAAAATGTTTATAGCCGTTGCCGAGATAACAATGCAATAATGCAATTGACCTCTGAGATGGTTACTGTCCACAATGTGTTTTTTTGACTTCTGCATGCAATTAAAAAATCTTGTCAGCTTGGGAGAGCCATTCAGAATGGCTGCTATTAATACCATTGGTTCTTCCAGGAATGCTTGCGCGGAACTTAACCACAAGAGACTGATGGCTGAGGAGCAGGGGAAGAAGCCGCATCAGAAGACCGGCGTTGCAGATCAGAATCTGCGGACACAAACCCGGAGCTCCTCATCGCTGACGGTATGTAGCAGTGGAAATATTACACTAGGAACTTTGTTTCAACTTTTGTTTAACAACTACTATTTCACGTATATTTGCAAAATCACACATTATAAACGTGCTTACATAAAAAAAAACAAATGTACAAATGGTAGAATTAATTCCTTAAGCAGAACCTTAACAGAGAAGGCACAGAGGTGCATTAAATAAGAGCTTAAAACCCTTAAATATATATAATATTGACATGCCATTCAAACAGTCAAAGTAATTAAGTCAAAGTGTTTCAAATTAAGCCTATTCTCTAAAAGTTAAAAAAACAAAAACCCGCTTTCAAAAAGCAAAAAATAACTTCTTTTCAAATTGTAGGTAATAGGTCAGTCCAACTGAAGTCTGCTTTTAGAAAAAAATATTGTAGGACGGCGACTTCAGTTGGACTGACCTACTACCTAACATTTGAAAAGAAGTTAATGTTTGCTTTTTGAAGGCGGGTTTTTGTTTTTTTTGCGTTTTATATCTTATAACCTCAAAGAGCCCAAAGAATTACATCTCTGCACCTATATGTAAATGAATAGTTTTGAAAGTATTTTTGCCCAACATTTTTATTTATTTTTAAAATATTTGCATAAATCAGTTTTAATCCACAGTAAAGGTCGTCAACTTCCGTGAGCCGCTAAAAGATAAAGCGCATGCATTCTGAAACTCGTGACGTCATCGCACGCTGGCAAAATACAGTGTATGAATGAAAGCGAAGTGTGTGAGTGAGACCGTCGGCCTAGTGGCGTAGGGTTCTTGTTCGTGATCCACAAATCCGTGAGCTACAGATTCAAGCCCCGGTGGGTTAACATAACCAATGAGTTTTTAAACCGATGTTGTTACAGGATAGAAAAGAAAAGAAAACGATAGAGGGGCCACTATACAAGATTTTTATCGTTGTATCTATATCTTGAGCAATAACGATAACGATACGAAGGATCAAACTCAAATAAGACTCGCTTCAAGTCATTCTATATCATTAAATAAATTTTATTATTACACAGATCTTATGTAAAGTTGTAAAATCCTCCAAGAATTAAATTTATTTGATAACCAACAGATACATACAAACAGGAATGAGATAAAACTCGAAGTAAACTTATACTTAAAGTTTTTAACTTTTTTAAAGCTTTTAATTAGATCACCATTTATTAGATCCCGACATTGTAAAGCCAGCAACGTGGCCTACAAGTTGATAATTAAAGCTTCCAATAACTCATGATCTCCTGGTAGACGCCTTAGTGAAGTTGTTTACGTCGATGTTTACAAACAAACCGATCATACCCGACGTAAAAGGGTTGTAAGTAAGTATAACAGTGGTATTTGTGTATCTGTGTATAATATCGTTCATTGAATACAAAACGGTCACAATCCGAAATGAGTCAGTGTTGCATTTTAAAATTAGAAGCGATTGCAATACGATTTTTAATGGAAGAGCAAATTATTTTGTAATGAGCCCGTTTTGTATTCAATGAGCGATATGTGTGTCCGTGTATCTGTATCATTATGTAGGATTGCAGGTCCTAAATGGATTTAAAAATAATATAATTAGTCGTGATACTTAGAGATATCAGCTCTGGATTTGGTATTTTTATTGTTTATTTAATTGTTATACCCGACTGCCTCTTACTACGTTGGGTGAATATTTATTTCATTGCTACGTCGCCGTAGACGTACGTGTCACGTAAGTAAGTGTTTGTTCCAATTTCACGGTTCAAAGTCTCAAACTATCGACTTTTCGTTACCTGTCGATGTAAAACTAGGTAAGTACGGATTTAAACATTAGATTTTAACGAGAAATATCATTATTATACAGTAGGTATCATGGGTGGCATACGTCGATTATTCTCTTTCGGAGTTATGCTATCCTGGTAACGGGTAGGTATTTGCCCTGCGCGTGGCTCGTGTAGGAGCCGACTTGTGTAGTGAATGACGTTGAAATCTCCCTTACTACGAACTATAAACCTGTTAAATTATGCGTTATCTCCTTCAGTCAAATGGAAATTTCATAACGACAGATAAGGGCATGGCATATTTCGTGCACACTTCTGCTCAGCTGTCGTGCGTTTATAAATAAAGTGTCTTTAAACACTTTAATGAGAAATGCGTATTTTTGCGATCACTCTGGCGTTACGGGACTTACGGGTGCTTATGGTTTGCGGTGATCTTTTAAAGTCTAGTGATTTGTCTGGTAGTTTTTCTTGTTTTTATCACAAATAGCTAACGAGTCTAGAAAGTTTTTCAAATGTATGAAATCGAAAATCGATCGCTCGATAGCAACTGCTCTATTCTACTGGGTAAAACCTAATTACTTATGACATGTAATCGTTTTATATTTAACTTTGCCGCCATTAATGTCAATATAATAAGAGCTATTGGTCTAAATTCTGTTGAATTGAACATTCGTTTAGTGCGACATTAGAAAATCGGTTGTTTTTGTCTGGTGCGGTGGCGATTTGACAATGAAATCCAGAAAAAGCCAGAAAGAGTCGAGTATACATTATGTTTGTTTCTTTTAATTCTAACCAGTAGTAGTCTTGGTTCTCCGTTTTTCCTTCTTCGTTCTTTGTCCGTTCGTCCTAAACTAACGTTTAAACTGAACCATTCTACCCGCAATCAATAGCCTGTTGTATTTGTTACAAAATATGAGTCAAAAAGTTAACTTTTTTTATTTATTATAAAGAGTGCCATATTTAACGTTTTTTTGGTTTTCCTGTCAAAAGGGTTAAACTGATAACTGTATTAAATACTGATAAAGCTCTTTGAAGTTAGGATGAACGAACGGACGTAGAGCGAAGTCTATAAAAAAATTACATCGAATAATGCTTGTGCGAGAGAAGCTGGTTTACTCATGCGTCGTTGAACCTCGTCACGGCCAAGGACAGGATTGAAGGCTGACTCGGAGTATAAAGTACTAGGATTGCATATTCCAGTAGGAGTTATCCTTGGCATCCACAGTCACACAGTGTTAAGGCTGCTGTTGGAAGTCGCGGGTAGAGTCTAATACATATACATACATACATACATGACTTTATTAAAATGTGAATTATATTTAAAATACTCTAATAAAAGATCTCATTGTTTTTATATTTAATTTGGTAGGTAAGCGTGCATTTAAATTATATCAGTCGAATTATTGATAAACGTTTGTTTTTTCGTACGGCTTTTTATTATTGTTTTTCCTGATTGTATCTTAGAACTTTGACAATGTGCAAATTATTATTTCAAAACGTTTATTTAGCAGGTAAGATTTTAACTACATGTCAAAGTTGTAAAAAAAAAGACAAGATAATACATTTTTATTTGAGTAAAAGTAGTTGTTTTAAATTACTATATTGAAAGGACGCTTGTGTCCAAATGCGCCCTTTCACCTTAGGAGAAAAATCAGAAATATCCACCAAGCACGTACCTATATTGAAAAGAAGTTTGTAATTGTACTCAGTTGAAAAGGCGCAAATGGTTACATGCGTCTTTTAAACGGAGTTTCTGATATTTTCTGTATTTTTTTTGCTAAGACGAAAAGGAAAATCTTAAATAGATTATAATTAAGTATTAGAGATGGGCCGACTAGGGATTTTGCCGACTAGCCAGTCGGCCGACTAGTCGGTTCTTGAATTGCCGATTAATCGGCCGACTAGTCGGCAATGCCGATCGTAGGTTTTTAGCTAAATTCGGGTGCAATCGGAAAAGTTCGTGTCGCTTCGTTTCTCGCGTCATTCGTCTCGCGGTCATGTTTTGACCAGTTTTGTTTACGTCATTATTTCGCCGGCGTGCTTCGTGACGTTAATAACGTTAATTAAAAGTAGAAAAGTAAGAAAAACTAATAAAATAGAATGTCGATGATACTAATAGGTACATAATATTATAAACAATTGTTACTGCCTTCAGATAGTTCCTCAATGATTGTATTATTATTTTTAAATAATAATAATGTTAATATTATTTCTTGTTTCGATTAGAGGAAAATAAGACGTTTGTTAAATAATAAATAACGCAACATAGTACAAACTATAACTTATTCATCCTGTGCATTAAAAACTTAAATGTAAAATAAGTTTGTTATAGAATGGTTTAATTTTTTTTTTTTTTTTTTTTTTTATGGTATAGGAAGGCAAACGAGCAGACGGATCGCCTGATGGAAAGCGATTACCGTCACCCATAGACACCTGCAGCACCAGAGGAGTCACAGGTGCGTTGCCGGCCTTTCAAATAAGAGTACGCTCTTTTCTTGAAGGTTTGAAGGTCGTAACGGTCCGGAAATACCGCAGGCGACAGACCATTCCACAGTTTAGTTGTGCGAGGCAGGAAATTCCGTGTGAAACGCACAGTTGTGGACTGCCAGCCATCTAAATGATGGTGGTGGAATTTCTGTCGCGTAGGACGAAGGCGGAAGGATGCGGCAGGAATTAATCCGAACAGCTCCTCGGAGCACTCCCCGTTGTACAAGCGATAGAGAATGCAGAGTGAGGCTACATCTCTACGCAGCGCCAAGGAGTCAAGCCGGTCAGAAGTACGCTGGCAGCCGACAATTCGAGTGGCTCTCCGCTGGATGCGGTCCAGAGGGAGAAGCTGGTATTGGGGAGCCCCAGCCCACAGATGAGAGCAGTATTCCATATGTGGCCGTACCTGCGCCTTGTACAGCTGCAGGCGGTGGGCCGGAGTGAAATACTGTCTCGATCTGTTGAGCACACCGAGCTTCTTCGAGGCCAATTTGGCCTTACCCTCTAAATGACCGCGGAACTGGACATCACTCGAAATGTTGACACCAAGGATTTCGATACTGGCTGAGGCAGTGAGGGGAGTGCTCTCAAAACGAGGTGATGCATCGAACGCCAACTTCTTAGCGGTGAACGCGCAAACTTGAGTCTTTGTGGGGTTAAAACGGACTAAATTAAGTCGACCCCATTCTGAAACTTTTTTTAGAGAAGTCTCAATTTCAGACACAAGTTTGTTTCGGCTCTCGACGACGTTGTCCCGAGAAATATTGGCGCGGCCGGTGTAGAAGGTATCGCCTGTGCTATCATCCGCATAACAGTGAATGCCGCAGACTTGCAGCATGTCATTGATATGCAGAAGGAACAGCGCCACAGCCTTGAGGGACACCAGCATTAACAGAGATGGAGTCAGAGCATGCACCGTCAACTAAGACTTTTATGCTTCTGTCTGCTAGGAAGCTGGTAACCCACTCGCATAATCTCTCGGGAAGCCCATAAAGTGGAAGCTTAGAAATAAGTGCTTTGTGCCAAACCCGATCAAAAGCCTTCGCAATGTCCAAACTAACTGCCAATGCTTCGCCCTTAGTCTCGATCGCCTGTGCCCAACGATGTGTGAGGTAAACTAGAAGATCACCAGCCGAGCGGCCCCTACGGAAACCGTATTGTCGGTCACTAAGCAGCTGGTGGTCCTCTAGGTACCTTAAAAGCTGGCAGTTGATAATGGACTCCATTATCTTCGAAAACAGGGAAGTTATGATATATATAAGTTATGTTATAATTTCTTCCTATATTTTCCTAGGCAAATAAGTGCCGAATATTCGGCATTTTTTTGCCGACTAGTCGCCGACTAATAGCCGACTACAAATGGTGCCGAATAGTCGGCGTTTCCGACTAGTCGGCGACTAGTCGGCCCATCTCTATTAAGTATACTTTATAAAATATTTGACTACCGCATTCACAGTATTGGTATATATCTATATTACTTCGTTTACGCAAAGTGTCTGTGTCTATTTGTTTAGAGACCGCATACATTTTGTTTAATTTTCCACTAAAACATTTTATTTTCTCGATTTCGACTTCATCTTGGATGCGCCCTTTTAACTATCAGGGGCAGTATTGTATTCTAAATATTAGTCCACACTCGCAGTAAATGCATTACTCGTATTCAACTGCACTCAGCCATAGTAACGACAACAACGAAGCGCATCAAAATAGTTATTACTAGGTCTTGCATTTGCACGATTTCTTAATTAGTTATTGCGGGTGTGTGTGTAAGAGAGTTATGTTTTTACGTATCAACCACAAATCATATACAACGTCCCTCAACTTAACATAAGAAATCACATTCTTTACCTGCCCAGAATATAGTTTTAACTTTGAAATATGTTAATTAGTTTAGAAGTTACAAAGGTTTTAATGATATTAAAAAAGACCACAACCGTGAGGACATTTGAGGTTTTTTAAATATCAGCCTTGCCTTCTGGGAAACAGGCGTAATTTAATAGAGTTAGTATCAAATAATCGAAAACACAAGTGGTCACGGCATCAACTTGCCTAAAAATCATCTGGCTAAACTAGCAGGTAGTCGAATACGTAATCGGTCCATGAAGCAACTCGTCTAAAATCAACTGGACTAATTTATAGTTTGCTCGACTTGTAACCGGTCTCTTTACATAAATATTCATAAGATCAACTTGCCAAATTTGCTACTAGGAAAAAAAGCAATCGGTCTATATAATAACCAATTAGACAAATTCGCAATCGTCTTAAATTTTATAAGGCGTTTTACCCAACACCCAAAAGAGGTTTGTTATCTTTGATTGACAGGCCACTTATGAAAGAACACAGACCAACGCGTTTGACGAGTTGCTTTATGGGCGGCTAGGCTCCGTTTCTTAGACGAAATGCATTTAAGATGAGTTGATAACATGACAGGTAGACTAAATTGTTTTGTGACAATTTCAAATTTCAACCAGTTCCATCCAACGTGGTTATAGTGTGAAGGAATAACTGACCAACACACGCACAAAATTTGGCGCCCCAGGGCCATTTTTGGCCGAGGAAACTCCACCCAAGCCATGTCGTGTTGAAACTAAAGCATGTATTAAGCTTGTTGTTTTATTTTCCAGCCACTGACGAGGTGCTTTTCGTTAGTACAGACTAGTTAACATAGATGGCGTTAAAGAACATTAATTCTGTGACTATCAACTCTCCGTATGAACTCTGCGTTTTCATGTCAACCTGGTACAACTGCGGAAAGATTCCCACTGCGGGTGTTTAATGCGGGAACTTGAGATTGTTTGAAATGAAAATAAATTTCAATTTAAACATTTATACTCCACAGGTTTAACATGGTTTTCATTTTTGTTAAATAATAATTCGAGTTTGAAGTCAATCCCTGCTATGGCTTATTTGCCTTACCAAATTTCTGGTCACTTGACAAGTAAAGTGTTTTTCTTTTACATATATTTACGTGATTAGTTAAAACATAATTGTTTCTTGAAAGCACGTGCTAATGAACCCTTTACTGGGGGTCGCGTATTTATCACTCCAAAAAAAACCGCTATGGGGTACGTAGCGCTCGTTACAATTAGCTTTTAATATTATCATGACAAACATAATAAAAGTAACCAGTATTATCTGATGCAAATAAAAGTTGATCTAGGTGTAATTTGATTGATTTCATAAAATGAAAAACAATATAAAACAGTCATTTTACCCGAAATAATAATTATGCAACGACGACAGCAGTAAGTCCATAAAAAACCAACGTCGTTTATCGCTAAGTACTGTCCATTTTTCTAGGATAGCCCATAGTTAAAATAACTAAATCTTATTATAATTGCTGACTAGCTTAACAGCTGAGTACCAATTTCACCAAACAGTGTTTACATATTAATCAATTTTAATCAACTGTTAAGTTCATATATTTTGGCAGTTGTTAACCCTCTAATATTCTGTTAAGTGGTTGGTGATGTTCGACATAAACGTAATAAAGAAACGAAGTTACATTCGCATATATCCTGTAACGTTTTTGAAATCTAAAATTATTAATCCAATAAAATTTTATACTATCTCATCGCCTAATCTGACAGAACACGGCACCAATTCGGGCCGTACTCACACTAGTGTACATTGCGCACTACACACACAATTTACCCTAGTAAATGTATCCATCATCTGATTGGTCAAGCTCAGAAATCAATATTAAGAGACGCGCAAAACGCCTCTGACGTTTTATGCTACCCTGGTAACGCAGAGCTATCGTTTGGGAACCGTACCAGCCTTCTAATTCTTGGCGGTCAACTTGGCTGCCATTACTTTCAAGAACATTAAGAGCTTTTAAAGCGTTGACACTAATGATAGCGTAGCTCAAAAACGATGTGGTAATTAAGTTACCATCATTTATTTTTACCCTGCAACCACACACAACTAGATATTTATTTTGTTTTTATTTTGTATCCTGCGTTAAGAGCCATCATAATTGGGATTGTTCATATTTTTACAATTACTCCTATTCGAAAACTTCGAGGAATAGGGTTTTAAAGCCGTTGTGCATTATTAAGTTTTTGAAATATTTAGCTGTTTTGGATATTTTGACAAAGGTATACTTAACCTTTGTTTGACTTTCGTCTTCGGCTTGAAGCCCTCCTAGGTGTATTTTACGGGTTAGGCGAAAACAGCTTGAAATGGTATGTTTTAATACACTATTACAATCACTTTTTGTCATTGGATATCATTTAATTGTTGTAATTTATTAGAAAATGTCATCCCAAATTTAAAAATATAATCATGGCATCCATAAAATGTCTGCTAAATAAATAAAGATATTAAAACAAAACTATTGGGTCAAATACAACATTAATGAAATTGGTGTTATAAAATGTCCTATTCTTTCGAATGAGAAAGTAAAAACCGTGAGTATTTTTTTTTGGTCAATCCCAATTACCAATCCCATCGTACACATCGCGCACTAAACGGAAAAAAGAAACCACCGCGTGCACCAGGGAAACATAGCATTCAGGACGTCAAAAAACCATGTAGTGGAATGCTTCTAATATGCACCTTATCATCGGAACGGTAGAGTACATCGGAGTATTCTTCCGTTTGATTCAGGTTCAATAAGCAATAAATGTGATGACAGGCCCGTGAAGGAAGTTTTTGAAATGTTGTGACAACAATTTAAGTAATTAATTTAAGTAATTTGATGACAGTAAACAGGGTGTCAAATGAAATAGGTTAATCTGCACATATAATTTATTTAATAATATAAATTTATATAATAACACACGTTAACCCCCGACGCAAAAAGGAGGGGTGTTATAAGTTTGACGTGTAAGTCTGTATGTGTTTGTGTGTGTGTGTCTTTCTGTGAAACCTTAGTAGGTCTTAGACGGATAAGCCGATTTAGATGCGGTTTCTTTACTTGAAAGCAGATTTTTTGGCGGGAATTTTTAGATATGTTTTATCAAAATCTTTGCAGCCGTTTTTGAGATATAGAGGTTTAAGGGGGTTGGAAGCCCCCGATTTAACTGCGCCACATATTTTAAGAGCTGATATTTCTGAAATGGCTTCACCAATTTTCATAAAATCTGCTAAGAACCACCGCTAAAATACTTGCTTTGAAATAAAAAATCGGTTCATCCGTTTGGGAGCTACGATGCCACAGACAGACGCTCAGATACATAGACAGAGATACACGTTACAAACTAACACCCCTCTTTTTATTTATTAGTTTATAATAACTAATAAATAAAAAGAGGGGTGTTAGTAGACATGAAATGAATAATAGGGGGTTAATATAATTTAACCCCCTATTATTCATTTCATGTCTTTAAAGAGACGTTGCTAGCTTTAGTCATTTTGGTTATTTGGAAAAGTTTAAAAAACGTGAAATAAAAAAAATATTTAAAAATGTAAAATACTCCCGTCTCAAAACAGTATGTAAAGAAAAACCACTAAAAAGTAAATTTTTATAAGTATTGGCCCTATAAGTTTACTTAATAATATAAACAAATAGAAAGTATTGGCCCTATAACTTTAATAATAAGTAGGTATTAATATTTTGATTCAAGCGACGACACGTCGGGGGCCCGCTAAGTAAATGAAATAATATAAAATACCCCAGCTACTTAGTGGTCTCCGACGTGTCGACACTTGAATCAAAATATTAATACTTACTTATAAACTCATAGGCTCAATACTTTATATTTGTTTATTTTTATTAAGTAAAATACACAATTTAACACAGTCTTGCGTAAGTTAAATATATCTAATTGATGTTTTTGTGTAAAAACCAGGGACAATCTCTCTTACCACATATTCAACTTCAAATAGAAAGATTAATTTACGTATGATTTGATTTAGTTTTATTACCCGCCAGCTTACCCGCCTGGGCACCCGTGGCAAAATATCGCTTAATTTCTCTGTCATTAAAATATTAGTTTAAAATATCTACAAACAACTTAAGCGCAGATTAATTATAACAATATTGTTTGCTACGACCTTGTAGCGCTACGCCACGCTGTAGACTCTTGTGTGCTACAAAAGTTTTATAATTTGTGATTCAACTCATAGTTTTTATTTTATTAAGACTTAGGCCCTGTTGTTTGATCAGTAGATAAACTAACTAATTGTTAAAATCTGAAAAAGGAATTGAAAATTTGACACGTTTCCTTGAGATTCCTTTAAATTTTTGATTCCTTTTTCGAATTGTTTCAATTAGGTAGTTTAACTACTGATCAAACATAAGGGCCTTAACGTGCTTTTCTTAAATGTTAACACATTTTTCATACATAATTCTAAATTCTTATTGAAATTCCTTTATTTTAACTGTCTTTAAATAATCTTACTTAAAAGTTTGCATTTCACCTGCGCCATCTGCAATAATGAGCAATCTCTTTCATTAATAAGGGGTCCCATTCTAGCAATTAATATTTGAGCTGTCATCGTCTGGTACCTCTTGGAACACAACAACTCTTGGATAACAATGTGTATCTACCTATGTACAACGTGCACGATAGTAATAAAATATAATAAGTACCTAATATTATATTATGAATTTATGAATAAGAAATTGACATGTAAAAATTTATATTTTACCAATAAACGATTAAATTGAATTGAATTGGAAAGCCTCACCAGAAGTATATTTTTAATTAAGCTCCAATTACTTTTAGTGAAATGGTTTCCTGTAATTAACTAGTCTGAGGTGTCAATTAAAACTGTGTAATAGCCCCATGTTGGGCGCCATTTGTTACGGGACGGTAGGCAAAAACGGTAGGTTACGATAAAAACACGGTTCAACTCTTCAAATTATGACCGTAAAAAAGCTAATTCAACACCTACTTAAGACCCAATCTTTACAATAAATCAAATACGAGTAATTTAAATGAAAACAAAGCTACAAATCAAAAAATAAAATTGGACTTGAATTGAACCTGCGTACTGTGACGCCTAGCCACGCGCCAATAAACTATCAACGCATTAATTTAAAGCTGCGAATATTATACCCGTGATAATTCGTGTCGCGGTACTTCAATGAAAAGTAGCTTATAATATTACCAACTTTATGTACCCACTTTATCATAACATCACAAGATTCAAACGAAAAAACTAACCAATCTACCATTATCATTCGATAATCATGTTCTAAAAAAACTATTGTATGTAATGCATTATTAAACAACGCTTGATGAATACGTGAGGCTATGTGTCAAACCAAACTAATTCGTTTACAACAGACTATTATTTGATTAAAAAATACACAAATAAATTTTACATTACAACGTTGGTGACAAGTAACTGTCTTAATTGTGCTAAGTAATATATTGTAAAGATTTTACATCAAGACAAAAAAGGAACCAAAATATCGTCGTTACTTTAGAAAACCTCGTATCTCATATTTCGTGACGTACGATTTGTAATATAAATGTGAAGAGAATAAAGTTCAAACTCACATATCTCGAAATGTCACATACTAGTTTTTTCTAAGGTAGTAACGATATGTCGCATTTTGGACAGCTTTCATAGGTAAAATCAAAGTCGTTGTTTAATTTAAATACATTAAATTTATTGTAACTTTTCAGTTTTCGAATGGTTTTTTTTAAATTGTTAAATACAAGCGTTTCCCAACTGGTTAGTAAGAGTCATAAAAAATAATGTAAATAATATAAGACAGTAAAAAAATAGTTTTTTTAAAATATATTTAGATAATAATAACCAGTGATCGTACTTTTTCCAGCATTTTTGGTGCAGTGCTAAGGTTGTCAATAGTGGCCAATATGAAATTGTTTGAACCAAGAATCAAATAAAAACAAAAAATAATAATAAAATAGCGTATTAAACAAATCGAAAATACAGAAAATATTCTCAGAACATGTAAAGCCTAACCCAATATGGATAATGAAACGAAGGGTTAATTTACTACGAGTACCTATATGAGAAAAGGTAGCACAGTTGCAATAAATCCTTATCTCAGGTTATAGTTCATATTTATTATTAGGAATTGATATACTAACTATACATAAGCATAGACAGTATAATGCGTACGTAATGGCAGTGCAATATATAAGTCATTTTGTTTCTTCACTAACGTCCCAGTAATAAATGTTATACACAATTATAATCACTGATTAAGTAAAAAAAATAGTGTTTCATTTTCAATGATATCATAATATTACAGAATTTTAAACGACAATCATACTATACGGGTGAGGACCAAAAAGTTGGACCACAGGTTAAGCGCAGTTAACAAACGACGATGACGAAAAAAGTTCCGTTGTGCGACGAAAAGTATCCCTACAATTGTATGGCTAATTTTCGTGTCACAACGAAAGAGTTTCATAGACATTTTTATTGATTGAATTAGCTTGGACAACTTTTTGGTCCTTACCCATACACGTCGACAACCCTAGGTCGCTGTCGTGTGTCATTTGACGTCATTGCACCAAGAATGCTGGAAAAAGTACGATCACTGAATATAACATTAATGTTAACATACCTAAAGTAATACGGATTTACCGATTTAAATATAAGCCACTACCGTTAAACGGTCTTGCCTATTGAAGCTCATCTTAAAATAGAACTACTGTACTAGGAGCTCATGACAACGAAGATGTAGTGAACTACTGAAATCACAGTTAAACTAGAATATTGGTAAAACGCAACCTCTACGATAGTTATGTGGAGGCGGTACTTGCATGCTGAAAAGAGAAACTCGGTTGCACCGTTCCCGCAAATCAATACGTTACTCCCGGCTCTGGTGCAGTGTATAAACAATTCACCTCTTTCTACGTCATGCGTCCCTAGTGAATCCTGGCATTTTTCAACACCACGTGTGTTGCGTGGCAACCGACCCACGTGCTCTTAGCAATGTCTTAGTTATCAAGAAGGGAATATCATAAAAAAATCATGTTAATAATGTAAGAAAAAAAAAATTGCATTTTTTTAGTTTGAAAGTCTTGAGTGAGCTTTGAACCCAGGCCCCAGCAGGAGCGCTATGTTTCAACTGCTCCATCAAGACCCCACACAAGTGGACGAATTTCGCTATCCCTTGATAAGAATCAGTAGCGAATTTGCAGTATATAGATGAATACGAAGGTCGTGCCATTAATAATGAGCTAATTACAACGAATTCTAATAAAGATTTGCTTACCTAGGTACTTAAAACGTAGAACGAACAGAATAAACTAGTTTTTATTTGCCGTCGTTAAATTTTAGTCAGAAATTAAAATCACATAATTTGCTAGCAACGTTTTTTGAGTAAATACTTATATAAAACTAGGTACTTTATAGTGAAATAATTTAGTAAATAAGATATTCGTAAGTGCTTAATGTTAGATACGTGAGCGCCATCTTTGGGCTGGGAGGCACATCAGTTGACTCGGATGAGTCCCAATACGCATACAGCTTGGCGAAAAGAGTTAAGGGTAGAAGGGGGCGCTGTTTTGAGATTAAATTAGTCGCAACGTTTTAATTCATTATGCTAGGAGTATGGTTTTCCCGAACTAAAAACTATTATATATTAGCAAACAATAATTAAAAAATTTCAAAACTAGTTTTTTTTTACTTTTCGTTTAGTAAAAAACTTGTTGTTTAGTTACCAAAAAGCTAAAAAAAGAAAATTAAGTTTGAACCCGGTATTTTTTACCTTTTGACGTACAACTAAAATCGTTTAAAATTACCATAAAAAAATAAACGAAATGAAAGAAACATTTAAATCCCGTTCAAATAGCAAAAGTAGAATTCCGTGACCAGGACACGACCACCATGCTTCTGGACAGACTTGACGAAAATGTTGATGTTATTCATTATTGATCGACACGTCAGGTGTGTATTCATGGATTCTGTTCACGTGAGACTGTCTATGTAAGGGTGTTTATCGGTTTGCAGATTTCATTTATAATAATTTTGAGTTTTTATTTAAACGATGTCACGAAAATAAAGGTGATATGATAAACACTTTTGTCGCGGCAGGCGGTATTTCGGATCAGGGTAGTGATTCGTGAACAACGGACAGGTGGACGAACGAGCGACATCGCAGCGGCCAGTTTAGTTGGTCCCGTCAGAGCGAACAAAACACATTTCAATGCGTGCATTTTGAGCATTTTCAATTAAGCTGTCTTTTACGTTCGAAACATGCTGCTAAATTAGCTGCTAAAATGCACGAGCTAAAATATGTTTTGTTAGCACTGACGGGATTACTTTAACTCGCCGCTTGGATATTCACTCGTCCGCCCGTCCGTCCATCGTTGTTCCAAGAATGACTGCCCAGGATTATTTGGAGAAAAAACAGAACCATGCCTTTATTATTATTAAGGTACTTATTTTATTTAGTTTATTAGGTTTTTATAACATAAATTGAAATAAGTTTAATATATTAAATAGCAATACTTAAAAAAAAAACTATAAAAAAACGTAGCCTACGAGTGCCGTTGACACCGAGGCAGGGCTCAAGCTATCGGTGGTTAGAGCTGCAGAAACAGGAACCTCCTCACAACACGTGCCGTGTTGAGGAGGACTGTCTTCTGTATCTGATGGCCCTTGATCCAGCAATCTAGCGAGTCTCCTGGGCTGTTGGTCGGGATTCATCGCTATAAGGCCATTGTTTACCGAAACAACTATTGCGGAAATTATCATCGAGTCAATATCCCACATGGCTGTCACCTCGTGAGCCTGATGGCTGTCACCACCTGTTTTTTCCCGCTAGAGGGCCACGGAGGAGACAAAACCAAATAAAATACCTTGCTCTTTGACACGTATATAATCCAACTGACTGACGCGAACGCAGCCGCGTTTACCTACCTACTAGCTTACAGAATATGCCCTCATAACACAAGTCAAGGTACTTGCAGAGCTTGTCTGTTGAGGTTCTCGTCATGCGGCATGGTGACGTCGACGAGCACTGCCCGGCGTTGAGATCGATCTCTCAACACTATAACAGACTTATTGGCGACCATAGTCCCGCCCGTGATGACAGATCGATCCCAATAGAGCGTATTATGTTATGACCATTTTCGAGAACTGGCGCCGGTGTGTACTTATACTGCGGCACTTCAGACCCAACAAGACCATATTGAAAAACAAGTTGCTGATGGATGATCCTTGCTACAAGGTTATGTTTGTGCAAGTACTAGCCGTTGGCCAAATGCAAATAAAATCAAGTTTGATTTGTACTTTTTTTTAATTATGTTGTAGTTTTGAAAAACGAAGTCTATACTATTCCGATTTTTATTTTCTTCGTTTGTATATTTTTTGGAAATGAAAACGAAGAGACCTAGTTTTCATAATATCTACAACATATTCAAAAATCGGAAATATTTGCCTAGGTATGTTTAAAATGAAGCAAAATGGTATCGTATTTTAAACGGAAATTTTTAATTTCACAATCCTTGTAACTCTCCAATTTTCCGATAAGTGTTTTGTGAAATTCGACATTAATTTAATAGCCTTGCAAACTTTGACTTAATTCGCAAGTGCACGACGCAGGTGCGGCTGCGCTGGGCAAATGTTAGTAAATGAAGACATCAGTGAAATGAGTACTAGGCTATCATAATTCCAATGAGGTTTTTGCTAATTCAAATAAAGCTGTTTGAACAATAAAGGAGTATAATAATAATAATAAATAGTTTATTTCAGATAAAAGAATCCATAATTTGTTAGTAAATTCCAAAAAACTATGTTAGTAGGTACTTAAAGTTATCTTAATTAAGACCGGGTGTGGAGCTGCATCCATCTCCGCAGGAGTGGAGAGTCCCACCGGTCCGCAAACACGCGAAGGACACTGTTGGCGCTGTTGTATGTAACTATTGGGTCCTTACCTATACAATTGTTGTTTTTATTACGTGTTTTATTTCAATTTTAACTGTTTCAATGTTTAAAGGTTTGATCCAAATAATATGGTTCAACTTCTTACTTAATGTTTAAAATTGGAGTGCTTAACTCTTTTCATGTGCTGCGAGTTTAAGTGTTTCAATTACGCAGTCACAGAGTTTTATGAAGCTAATATTTTTTAAGTAATTAAGATATGTATAATTTAGGTTAGAAGTGTCTAATGTTCCTGACAGAATTTTGTTTGGTTTGCATTTGAGGTTATTAAATAATCCGCAAAGTTAAATGTATGAAAACCACTGTTTTCATAAAATTCTCCATTTAAAACTTTAATTTCATAGGTAAAAACCTAATATTTCGATTTGTACTTGTATTGTTTAAAAATATCTAAAACAAGTAGGTTATTTATAGTTCTTTGTACAGAAAACACAATCGGAAAACGGTGTATGGGGTTATGGAGAATTTTAATCGATACCTTGTGAGTGTTGTGACAACGATGCTCGCAGGCTGACAGCGCATGTGCTGTGAGTACAAACTTACTAATGCGGGCGGACAAACGCAGAACTTTTGCTTGCTAAAGGGATGAATACATTATTTCGTCCGTTCGTCGTACATGATAAGGTAATTGAACGGTCTTGATGAACATTTTAATTATGAACTTAAATATACATAACTTGTTATTTTTTTAAATATATTAAGATACCTATAATGCATAATAATGCGATTTTATAAAGAAGGACCTTACGAGCATGAGAAGTGAAAAAGAAGTTTGCCTATTATTAATTGTTATAACATTGAAATACTCGTGTAACTTAATTATTTCTTACTTTTATTCTTCAGTCCCATCTTTGTTACATATTGTAAAATTCTCGTGTCACAGTGTTTGTAACAAAACTCCTCCGAAACGACTTGACCGATTCTTATAAAATTTTGTGAATATTCAGTAGGTCTGAGAATAAGACGTAAAATATATTATTTCATAAGGTTTGTATGAAAAATATAATTGCACCCGGGTGGCGCTGGGCGCAGACAGCTAGTAGGCTTCCAATACCTAGATTGTATACCTAGACCGCGTGGTGGATGTGACGTCATTTTCCATCAAGCGACTGCAATTTTCGCCAGGCATTGCACAGTGCTCGTTAGCTCAGTTGGATAGAGCGCCGGTTGGTTATAACATCATAAAGCCGTGCACCGGAGACGGGGGTTCGATTCCTTCACGAGAGCCCACTTTTTGTTTTTTCTTAATATTTTAAATTATTCCGTTTTACATGGTATTACTGTATTTTAACACACTTATAACTGTTTCACTTTTAACTCTCCAATTTAATCATGAAATCAAATCTTGAAAGTTCATAATACCTAGATTGTATACCTAGACCGCGTGGTGGATGTGACGTCATTTTCCATCAAGCGACTGCAATTTTCGCCAGGCATTGCACAGTGCTCGTTAGCTCAGTTGGATAGAGCGCCGGTTGGCTATAACATCATAAAGCCGTGCACCGGAGACGGGGGTTCGATTCCTTCACGAGAGCCCACTTTTTGTTTTTTCTTAATATGTTAAATTATTCCGTTTTACATGGTATTACTATATTTTAACACACTTATAACTGTTTCACTTTTAACTCTCCAAATAAATCATGAAATCAAATCTTGAAAGTTCATAATACCTAGATTGTATACCTAGACCGCGTGGTGGATGTGACGTCATTTTCCATCAAGCGACTGCAATTTTCGCCAGGCATTGCACAGTGCTCGTTAGCTCAGTTGGATAGAGCGCCGGTTGGCTATAACATCATAAAGCCGTGCACCGGAGACGGGGGTTCGATTCCTTCACGAGAGCCCACTTTTTGTTTTTTCTTAATATGTTAAATTATTCCGTTTTACATGGTATTACTATATTTTAACACACTTATAACTGTTTCACTTCTAACTCTCCAATTTAATCATGTAATCAAAACTTAAAAGCTCATTTTTACCTACTTTATCGGATTGGCTTTAACTAATTATGCGTATTTAAGTGATTACAATGATAATACAATAAAAATAATATAAGTTAACATTAAATATTTATTTATCAAATAAAATCATTGATGGCGCCGTGGTAGAACAAGCGGCCGGCACTCCTTGAACAAGAAAGGCCATGTCTACCAAGCTCATTAGGAGGTGGCTTCTTGCCCCAGGAGCAGGAATAAGGCACACAGATCTTGGCTTCAACCCGCAAGCAGATTGACATTCGCAAGCAGCTTGGGTCCAGGACTATAAATGTAAATGAATTAATGAAGAAAGAAAATATCTGATATACAGGTTGGAAAAAAAATATGGGGCCTGGAGAGGAGCTACCTTTAATCCTCAAGTTAGATCATTTCACTTAAAGAAAAAAATCTTTTATTTCTATAAAGAATCAAAACTGCGTTCAAAGGTTTTCTAAAATTCGCTTATCTCACTCGGGAATCGAGCCAGCTAAAATTTCAAAAAATAAACACTCTCTTTTTTATTCTTTAACTTTCCTAGGGAATGAACCGCTGATCCGTTTTCAATGAAATTTGGTATAAATATATCATGAACACAACAAAGGACATCGGGAAAATTTTACCTTGAGTAGTGATAAACAACTTCTACGAGAACGGAGTTGCGGGCAACAGTTAGCAATCAACAAAACATTTTGAAAAATTGAAACCGTACCTTTTATTCTATTGATTTTCGTTTGTGTCAAAGAATAAATCACGTCGTCATAATTAAACAGACATTTGATAAGCCGGCGGCTTGCAAAAGGATGAAAACTGTACGAAGGGTTTTCTGACATGACAACTGTTTGAAGGGAACTTTTCATTCATAAATCATTGAAAATTATTAAGGAATCTATTGAAAAACTTTAAAATGTTTACATAATATTTATTGGGAATTAACCAACGTAAGCAATGTAAATTCATGAACCTACGGGAGGAGTTTATCAAAGTTACTTTTGTTAACAAACCGTCCCTCTTGTGGCTGGCTCGACTTCGCGATAGCTGTTCGAGGACCTGGAATGGATTGAAATGTCTGTATTTGCCAACAGATGGCGTTGTAATAACAGGATAGTTCCTGAGGGTTGGGTTCCTGAGGGCAGCGTGAGGGTGTAGGAGGAAGTAATACCACTTGTTATGTACTATTGAAGACACTTTTTATTAGTGGGTGATAGTATTTATACATATTAGGTTGACGCTGAGACAAGCAATATGCGTTTAAACTATAGTGTTAATGTACAACACTGAACGTGGCCAATCGCCGTACTTCAGTGTTGTAATCAAAATGGTATGTTGTAATAAAACAAAGCTCGATATTATCTTAATGTTTGCTTATAAATACCTATCAAGTAAAAGTTATTGCATGTTTTTGAAATTTGGATTAACTGTGTCAACTTCTGAGACAAGATGCCTTCTCGGTGTTAAGGATTTTTAGTAAAAAAAGAGTTAAATGAAACACTGGATAAGCGAAAATATGAATTTATTTCTAATGCGTTCACCTTTTGAACTTATTATATGTATAAGGTAATATAATATGTGGTATGTAATTATTCTTAAAATTAGGTAAGTAATAAATTAGGAGATAAGTTAGCCATTTGCTTTAAACTGCTGAAACCCTCGCTTACGATCTGTATAATATTTATTTTATCATACAATTTTAAGACCTTACAGTAGTTAAATAATTGGTCATGGCAATTTCTAAATTGATGTTTTATTTTGGCTGGCACTCAATGAATATAGGTTTTATATGTACGTCCGTATGTTCCTATACTATAGCCAATTACTGAGTCTGCAAGAGCCAAATGCATCAGTTTTATGGTATTATATGGCACTTTAAATTTTAAGATGGAAAACTTCGCTAACATGGTTACATACACTTTCTATATGACTTATCCAGTTAAACCTTCTGTCAATAACCAGCCCAAGATAGGTATGTTCAGCTACCAATTTGAGGCTTGGACACGTGCAGGTGCCTGCACCTCGTCCTCTATGCAGACATGCGTGGTCGTGAGCCAATATGATAAGTATTGTGTTAATTCTTTTATGTGCTGACTTTATGTATCTTGGCCTTTTTCGTTTTTGCAGTGGTTTATTTGTTTTTTTGTATCAATCGAGTGCTCGTAAAATTCTGCGTCAAAAAGATCCGCTTCGGCGAGGGTGCTTTCAGCCTTCTGACGGTGTAAATACTCCGCCGACGCATAAAACATCTATTCACACAACGTAATTAGTACACGTTCTTTGAATAAATGCAGGGACGTCGGCGGAGGTGACGGGAGCGTAGACGACGGAGGTCACGGTACCACTAGTTCTGATGATGGCGGCACCGCGGAGCTGTGATTGGTTACAGTCGTTTGTATATGTATAGACTAGATAAAAAAAATTGTCTAAGCTAATTCGATTCGATCAAATGATCAGTTTACCTACTCATTTAGATTAAAATAAATATGCGTTATACTTAACTACAGTTAGGTAACTTAATCGTTAGGTATAAGAAAATTATACTAGTTATACAAAAGTGGTGTAAAACGTCTATTAGACTAAACGCAGTTAGACAAAATGGTTAAACATGTCAAACAATTTTAGGCAAACCGAAAATAGTCGAGAAGGGAAATGGGAAGGGGGATTGTTTAGAAAATATTGAATTCGAAAATTGACATTTTACAAAAAAACTGTAAATAATTAGAATAAAACATAATTATCTGTAATCAAAACTCATAATAAAACAAGTTTTTACAGAAAACTATCACGACAGAAAGTAAGCTACAAAAGAGTAAAACAAAATATCCCGATCCAACACTGTGGAGTACTTAGGGACTTCCCTGTGTGAATTCTTCAGTATAGAAAACTTCAACTCATTTAAGCATCAGCAGAAATTAATTACACTTTAATATTTGAACCAAATTGCTGGTGTCCGACTTACCCTTTTTTGCACTGAAAGTAATAGGCGAACATAATTTACAAAGAGCTTTAAGTGCAAAGAAATTGTTAGCGACCGTACCAACAGGTGTAAAATGAATTCTAGATCTCGTGATATTACACGTCATTAGATGTAATTCTTTCTTTGAGGATAGGTGGTAACCTAACTTCTGTGGTAACAGAGACTAGTGTAAGCGAGAATAATAAACACTATTAGGGAGTCTCACTTAACTAGCACACTTGCTATTGTTTTAGATGAATTATTCATAAGTGGTAAAATGACCTTATTTTTTTTAACAATCCGTAATTAAATAATATTATTGCAGAACGTTTTTATGCTAACGTAAAGGACGCCTAGAATCGGTGGTAAAAGGCTAGATTGGAACTACGAGGAGGTACCTACAGTACCTCTTGTACCTACATTTACGAGTATGTCATTGTGTGCAAGGGAACAAAGTGAAAATGCTTGACTGTAGTATCTATAGTAGTGTTGACTGTTTGAAATACAAGGTCAAATATTCAATAATGTTCCATTTTACTGAACATGGCATCGTTCTTCATATGTCAATTGCTTGGCCTAATCTTAAATGAGATTCTATCTGCTCTTTCCGTATAAACATTTTGACTTTATCCACAGGCACAAAGACAAGTACATCGACTTGATCGATGAGCGAGCGCGTCTATGCGAGTTGCTTGAACGACTTAGACGGTACGGTCGGTGCAAGCACCACCACGGAGGATCAGCTAGAGAAAGTTATCTAGGAGCTGGAGGTCAGTCAGCAGTTATTTTACGGCACGCCCGTACGCTAGTGCGCCTGCTTCTATGAACATTTGGAGTGTGTTGCGGCGCATATGTTCTTGTCCGAAGCACCAAGTACATTCACTCCCCATATTACCGACGTGTAATCGAGCCCTCTTGTGGTCAATTTAATGAACTTTTACTTTATTGCACCGGCATAGCTTGGTTAAATTTGTTGAAGAGACGCCAGGGCTATTGCTAGTGCTGTCAATAAAGATCCGCTGACATTGAGGCAGAAGTTAGCAGATAACAGTTGATAGGTTATGCTCTAGTTTAAGTATTGAAATACACTTTAAAAATTATAGTGTTCAATCAATCAAAACAATCAAAACAATCTCAAGCGCCCCCGCCATTTATATTAAAGCTTCAAGGTAGCGCCAATGTACGTTGAGTTAAGTAGTCCTGCCGGAGTACCTTGAAAACATTGTTATCTTTTTTAAATGAGGAAACCTCGGGGGGTTATTGTGACATAGCTATGCAGTTACATTTACGCTGAGAGAACAGGACAGAGCTATATAACTGCTTTTAATCTGTCCTGCTGCTTTAAATGTTGCAGATTTTTTATCATTATTTTCGTAAAAAGTAACCATCGTGTATTTGTCAAGTTTATAGGAATGACTCCATCTGTCGATAACCATGAAAAATAGGTCGCCATTTTATGACGAGCGGGCATATTTTATGTGAACTTTCACAGGTAAAACTAGATGCTTGGTTTTGCCGTTAGATGTCTCTAGTTAAAGAAAATGTCAATAACGAAATTGAACTTTATGCAAAGGAGATACATTTCAAAATCAATCGTTGGTTAACACGAGATTTGGTGTTTATGAATGTTCTGCCATCATTGGATGATGTTTCTCTTTTATGAGCTCCTAGTGCACAGTCCGTACTTTGTGACCCGTCTCAGGGTCAGCCAGCCAGCCAGCCAGGCTTGGGGGATTATTATGATATAGCTATGCAGATCTGTTTACGCTGAGAAAAAAGGACAGAGCTATATAACTGCTTTAAATCTGTCCTTTACGATTGCTGTTAAATAAACTGTACAGTCATAATAATATATTTGTTAATTTTATTAAGCTAGGCAGGTCGAATGAGTCTGCCGCGCACCAGCTTGGCAGTTTAATCTGTGCGTTAAATTTCAGGATCCAATTCCAAATGGTTATATATAACTAAGCATTCCAGCAATACCAGCATGCATACCCTGTTAAGTTTTATACTGTTTACATTGACGACGTTATTGCACCAAAACTAAATCGGTCAGAGAGAAACCGCCAGGCAAAAATCTAGCAGACCAGCCTCTGGTCCCATATCTCTTTGTAGACCCTTATTCCCTTATACATAACTATTGTCTAAATAAAACCACCAATATATTGGCGACTACTTAAAAACCTCAACCTACTTTAGAACCACCCCAATTAAATTTGATTTCTTAAAACAACAAACCGAGTTCAAATCGCTCTTTCAGTTTGGAGACCTCGATGCCACAGACTCACAGATACACAGATATACATGTACAGATCCACACGGATACACAGATCCAAGGATATACGCGTTAAATTTTTAAACCCCTTTTTTCTTATGAGGTGTTCATCAGGGTAAGAAAACTAACAATTGTTGCTCATGTTAAATAAAAGAGGTATATGTAACATCTCATCATTTTAAAGCTGAATTGAGATTGTTCATATTTTTACAATTACTCCAATTCGAAAACCATTTCGAGGAATAGGGTTTTAAAGCTTCTGCATTCTCAAGTTTTTGAAATATTTATTTATTTTGGATATTTCGGCAAAAGTATATTTAACCTTTGTTTGACTTTCGTTTTCGGCTTGAAGCCCTCCTAGGTGTATCTTACGGGTAAACAGCTTGAAATAGTATGTTTTAATAGACTATTACAATCACTTTTTTTCATTGGATATTATTTAGTGGTTTTAATTTATTAGAAAATGCCATCCCAAATTTAACATAATCATGTCATCCATAAAATGTCTGCTAAATAAATAAAGATATTAAAACAAAACTATTGGGTCAAATACAAAATTAATGAAATAGGTGTCTTATAATTTCCTATTCTTTCGAGTGAGAAAGTAAAAACCGTGAGTTTTTTTTTTTGGTCAATCCCAATTGGGCAAGGATGCAAAACGGATAACGGACGAACGGATTTATTTATATTTCGTCATGCAATCCGATTAAATCTGAATGCAACAACTTTACATTGAAAAATTTTTTTTGGTAAAATGACTTTAATGAACAATCAAAGAATTCGAATGTTCAGTAGTTTGATATAATTATGGTAAGTTCTTGAGTTATACTTTTTCCAGCATACCAACCAGACGAACCAGACCGCTCGTTTCGATATTATCGTCTATAATTATATAAATCAATGTTACACAGCGAACCCATAATTTTACAACTTATACCCTAATTACGTGGTAAATTTCCATGTCATGAAGTTTTAAATCCGCCACTATGTTTTAAAATAAAAGTTCTCAGTGATACTTAAATTTACAATAAATAAATAATTGTAAATGTAGTTAGTTACCTAGCAAGAAGAAGGGTAATATATTTTTGCAACAGTAATATTCCCATACACTGAAAACGTTTCAGTCGTTGCACCGTGCACCGTGGCGTGACGAGATGGTGAGGCTACCCAGGGATCAGAACCGAAGAGGTAGTAATTCCGGGCGCACTAAATATGCATCTACAGTAATCTGCGCACACTCGCACTGGTGAAGTTTCATTCATAAAAGCATTTATCGGAAAGAGATGACGCTACGTCTACCCGTCTAACTTGAAGCAAGTTTAAACTGACTGAATTGATGTCAGCTCGCCGCAATGCAGGCTGCACTGCTGAAATGCTGTAGGTCTCTTTTAACGAAGCGATGCAGCTACAAGTAGAGTGAAACGGGTTTTCATTCCCATCTCCTACTACAAAGCAATTTTCTGAAAATGAATGTTTACATGCGTTAGTAGCTTGCACAAGTTTAGTTGAGTTTTTGTCAATTTTCTTAAATTAAAGTTCCTCATTAATCATGATTTCACTCCAAATGAAACGAGGAATACGTTTTATGTGATCAAATGCGTATACTTAGATAAAATGTTATAAAATAACTCAATGTGTATTTATCATCGCGTTGCAATTAATTATTTGTAAACGACTAAAGATATCGCTGGTTTATTGAGTAGTCCTATGGTAAAATGCTTCTGTTGTTCAAAATACCCGCAAGTAAACACCAATGCTCGTAAAAAATAATATTTTCTCTGCTACAACCACGTAGCGCTACCCGTAGACAACTTGTTATATCATTAATGTTGGTATTATTTACCGTGCTGTTTTTCCTTTTTTTGAGCTCTTAATTATTATGTTGTTTTACTAGTAAACAGTGTTATAATATATGACATACATAATAATATGCAGCTTAGATTTGTTCTTAAGGCAAGTATGTAATGCGAGCAGCGAACACATCACGATTTTATGTGCAATAGTAACAGTTACGGCTCGCCAGCGAGTACCGGCATAAGGCGAGTACGGCAAAGCAAGCTCCAGATCCAGATCCATATCTTGTAATATGGAGGAGGAGCTCGCAGGCTGAAAGTGAAACTGGTTCCATCAAAGTGCAACCAAGACGTCACGATGCACCGCTCTGTTTTATGCGTCCCTAGTGACTCCCGGCAGTTTTCTCTGTCCCGGTCAATACTATCGCGTTGCGTACCATCAATACTTGCGCCTTGCACTTGCGTGATAGATTTTTAATTTGAAAAGTGCAGAAAGATTTATATTAACAACCTATTTTTTCAACAAATTCACAAATTGAAAGAATTTATCGAAATAAAAATTTAATAACATATAAAAATACGGATTTAATTTTCAATAACCATAAAAGTAAAAATAAAAAACTGCGACATTACTACAAGAGGTAGCGGGGTAGTGGCGGGGATAATTTTGAAAATGATGAGTTTAAATAAGAGCGGAAAAAAGTGGTGTCTGCCTACCCTTCTGGGAAACAGGCGTGATTTAATGTACGATGTATGAGTTTAAATACGGCGCTAACTTACATTTTTTTAAAAAAACCTCGCAGAGTTGTTTTCCTATCAATAACAATTAAAAATAACCTCTTGCGATGTTTTGGAAATTCACTCAATTTGAAGCTTTGTGTAATGCAACGTTAAATAAAAGTAAATACACGGGTAAGATGAAAACGTAGCATTCATTAGACGATTTTGAGTTACCTACTATACTAAGAATGACATCAAAATTAAATAAATATGCATGCACAGCTTGTAAAATACAAACTAGAAAAAGAGTTAAAGTTACAACACAAATTTAATACTAAGCAGAGAAAACGAATTAGATTCAAAGTACTTTATTACATACATACATACATACATTAAATCACGCTTTTTTCCCAGAGGGGTAGGCAGAGACCACTTCTTTCCACTTGCTACGATCTTGACAAATTTCTTTCGCTTATATATATATCATACTAGCGACCCGTCCTCGCTTCGCTTCGGTTTATGTGAGTTTCCTGTTACACCCGTATATAGAACAGAATTTATTATACATAAAAACCTTTTTCTTGAATCACTCTATCTATTAAAAAAAACCGCATCAAATTCCGTTGCGTAGTTTTAAAGATCTAAGCGTACATAGGGACAGACAGCGGAAAGCGACTTTGTTTTATACTATGTAGTGATTATTAAATAACGAAGCGTAATTCAAATATATTATGATCAGAAGTTATATTTCCTTTATTAAAAAATATTAGACCCCAATTGTAACGAATGAAATCCCTGTCATACCGCACAGCTCTATGGTCTCCTGGTACATTCAGTTTAAAAATAGCCCGTGCCTCCCCCCGAGAAACCAATACTTGTTGCACCCGTACAGGGGGCCTATTACGAGCTTTTAGGAAAACATTCTGGTTAATGACATTTTAGATTTCCGACGTAATAAGCCTTGCTTAGAATGGTATTACCAGCCCCCTGTTTACAGAATGGTTATGCCGAAGCTGCCTGGTTTAATTGTCTCTGGTCATTTTTACTTTTTTATAACTCGAGTGTAAGGTGTCGTTCCGAAAATAATATACGGATTTTTACTAATGTGATTCATTTTGAAATTTACGAATTCGTGATTCGTTTTGGGACTAATACGAAGTAAATTATACAAACATTTAATAACTAAACAAAACTTATGAAGAAATGAATGAATTTATTTTTATTTAACCCTGCATATTGAAAACAAAAAACTTTTGTTTACCTAGAATCAGAGGGATTATGTGTCGAACGCACTTGACATGGCGGGCGGGTACCTACTTTGTTGATAAATGTAAACAAGCAAAGTTTTATACTTTTTATAGTGTTAAAGCTTCTCGCTAATGCACAAAAAATAGTTTTATTTGAAGTTTACATTTGTGATACGGCGTTTTAATGAAGTTTACTTTCACAAAACTTAGTTTGTCACCTTAAAATCGTGATTTCTGCAACGAGCCGTCGAACTCTCAATGCAGTAAGAAAAGTTAAATGAAAAAAATGTGCCTGCATTGTTAGCGAAGACGCACATTACATACAACTACAAGTGATCGATACAAGCAATAATTGCAAGTAGCTACAATTGCTTATGTCGCGGGAAACCTCTGGATGAGAGCAGCAGAGGACTGATGATGATGAAAATTGTTAACCACTGTTTGCAACAATAAAGTGCCGCTTTCATTCACTATGTGGTTTTCGGTAGTGCTACCTTGGGCTCCCTCAAAGACATGGGTGTCAGTGAATGAACCAGTTATAACAGACCCCTCAGCAGCAAAGTAAGACGGCGATTGACGAGACCTGCGAGGCAAGGCGATCCAATCAATCGAGGAGCAAAGCTTGGAATTCAAGGAATTTTGAGGTTAGTTGGAAGATAATATTCTCATGTAAGGTAAAAAGAAGGTTTTTTGTACTTTAATTATTTTAAACAAAGCCTAAGTTTGACATAAAAATATTACAATTTAATGTTCTAGTTTGACTAAAATATATAACAAATGATTAAAAATTAATGCTCTTTCATCAGGTTTGGCAGCGAGATGTCCTCAGGCTTCGGACATAACTACTGCATCTGGGTGGACACTGTATCTACACTGGCTGTTGAGAGATGAGAGCTGCCACTGGGACCCTGTCAAGATGTAGAAGCGGCTCCTTTGCCAAGCACGTCCCTCTTCTAAATATTAGTTAGTAGCTGCTACCTGTGAACCCAAAAATTCATGTTGTATTAAAAATATATCAATAAATTTTTTGATTTGAGTGTTTTACTTATTTAATTACTCAGTTTAGAGACAATTAAAATTTAAAATAAACATACCAAGGAATCATTCTCCTGATGATGAAAGGCTAGCTCATATAAAGATGTTGAATATATGCAATAATATGCATTTATCACACTTCACAGCATTGCAAACCTGAAAACAATGTTATATTGTTAAAGTAGCTTATGAGCGTTCTCATTGTTATTGGACCATGATATAATTTGGCCATTTCTGTTTAAATAATATTCCTATTCCAATAATATATCATTTTAAGTAATATAATTTTACTTTTCAAAGTAAATTTTATGATAGGCGAGTGATATAAGTCATTAGATGAGATATATTATTTGAATAGGAATTGAATTAACTACTTTACATAAAACTATTAGGAAAAGTTATCCTTATCCATAGGTAAAGGCATGTACAGTGTTATAGCACAGATTAAATAAAATAGTTACTAGCGATAGATCTTAGAAGATGCTTTGCATTGTACTTGGCTTTCACTTTCATGCACTTACTAAGAGCGAGAGTGAGAAGAAGCGAGAAAGTACAAACTTAAAGCACCTTCTGTAAGTGCTCAAAGACTGTATTTAATTTAAGTTGACTTACTGGGTGAAATGCGCATTTATAAGAAGGCACTGCATCCAACATTACTTTTCATGTCAGACAACTCGAGCGGACACTGGGTATGTTTAACATTCTATAAAACCTGCAAATTAATAAAAGATACTTGTTCATAATTCATACAGTTTATACAATTAAAACAAAACGATTTGAATTAAATGGAATTGTATCTGTATAATATTTGTACTGGTTAGTATTTGAAACCCCTAGATATTTGTTCTCCACTACTCATAGAAGTGAACATCTATAAAAAACTTAGAAATTGTGGTAAGTTGGTGCTATCTAATTGAATGCTTACGCATTTGTGGGTTATCTACTGGTAGGATCCCATTGCGTAGAATGTATGTTTGTGCTGCTAATACCTATGACAAATTAGGTATTCTGTTAAATATCTATGTTACTGAACAATAAATACTATGGAAAGATAGGCACAAATTCAATCAGTTAATAAAGAACACAATGGATTCTTAATTCTTGAACATCTGCTGTATGTAATACTGTGTTCTAGCAAATAAATATAATTTGATTTGATTTGAAGAATTATACCTATTTACATAACCTGAACAAATATTAATGATAAACGGATAAAAAGAAACACACAGCATTTCAATTTGTTTTAAGTAGCTTGATTACATACCTTGGTTTGAACATATTTTTAGGGTTTTTACTGTGGCGGGCGTAATTCTTTACGGACTTCCCACCCCATGCTAGCACAGATGATATTAGGCATTTAATAATTTCTATAGGTCATCTCATTATTATTACAATGACACCCTGTCGCCCCGCAGTTCCATTTGTCTTTAAGTATTTACTTTCAGCACTCAACAGCGAGTTTCACGGACGAACAGAGCTTTGAAGAACCGCAAATTTCTAGGTCGGCCCGTAGTTTGTTTTGAACATATTTTCATAATACTTTGACAATTATTCACAGATTGCGTTTAGTTATTCAACGCCATTCCTATCACTGTTGTCCGTTTGTTTTTCGATAAATCAAGAGTAGGCATGATTCTAATACCTCTCTTGCTTCATATAAGTAATTTGTCACTAGATAATCAAAAACGTGAAATTGTAACATGATAACAGTAATAATACATCGGAGACACGCACGTGCACTTATTTTTAGCAACTAGTTGAATATTAAATGTGAGAAAAATCTCTTGAAGTTGATAATAAATAGTTAACAATTCTGAAAAAGCTACCCGAGACCAGCTTTTTCAAAATGGCTAATATTGACAGTTTAGGCCGGGAACAAAACGTCAAAAAACACCTCATAATACGATTCTACGCCAGGCAGCATGGCTGAACGTCTAAAATCTGACGTCTTGAAACAGAATGGCTTTTTATGAGCTCGTAATACGAGTTTGACAGGCAATTTTGTTTTCGCCGAGAAAAGACTGGAAATAAGGAGCTCGTAATAGGCCCCCAGGTCACTGAACTATAAAGCTTAGTTCTTTTATTTTGCATTATTATTCCATCTCAATGCAATAGTATTTAAAAGAGCTGGATTAAATTTTTTCCGTGGAAAGACACGCATAACAATTAATTGGGAGACCGTAAGAAATACAAACGCATCAAATTTAAAAACTCCTCCGTATTGTTTTTTTTAAAGTCGGTTTTATTCAGAGGTAACGTTTAATTCAATAAAATGCGGTATGTAACGTATGTACCCTTTGATACAGGTATTGTTATAGTACCAGCACCCTTACCATGAGTTACATTACCGTTTTCGCTAATGCTCTGTCTCTTTCACTCTATCTATACTTTTGACACCGACTGGAGGAAACGCTGGTACCGATAGTTATTAAGAGAGGTCACCTTCTGTTTTGCTTCATACCACCTCAAAAGCATATGTTTCAAGTTAAACCGGACATTCCGACACTTTACCAACTGAGGGAGAAGCGATGGAGTACTCCTTCCAAGTCCAGACTTGGGTAGGACAGGAGCTTTTCCCTGATCTATGGGGATGGACACGGAATGAAAGCCATCTCTTGGTTCCTGTCCAAACCAAAGATCCAGCTGCATCAGAAGAAATATTAAAGCATATATTTTGCCGGTGCACCACTGATAGCAGTAGAGCTAGATATGGGTGTAGGAAGGCCTCCATATTGTACTCTACCATCTGCCACAATTGCCACGGAAGTTGCAATAATGGTATCCCTATGTTGGACGCTAACGACGACGACGACGACGATGGTGGTGCTGATGTAGCAGAAGTATTAGCTTTCTTACCATCGTCTGATCACTATTCGACAGATGAGAAAGAACAAGTACAGAAAAACGTTGAGGGAAAACAAGCAGGCTCGTCCAAAAGGCAGCAAGTGATTAAATAATGTGTTTATGATTATATAAATTGTTAAATAGTGTGAATCACTAAAAGTGCTGCTCAGCGCAAAACTCGAGAACGGCTGAACCGATTTGGCTGATTCTTTTTTTGTAGTGCTTGTTATTGTCATGATTAAGGTTTATTTGTTTTTTTTTAAATCCAACTGGAATGTTGGAAATTTGCAGCGGGGCGAAGCCGCTGGCGGGCAGCTGTTGTATATGTATAAATTGTAATTTAATGTCTGTTGTATATAAATTGTTACTCAAAGTATTAATGTAAATTCCTTTTCTGGGGGTTTTTTTTTATTGATATGTAATGTTGAAATCTACGGTTACATCTAATACTCGTCATAGCGAAGGTTAAGAAGTAATGTAATTAAGCTTTGCATAGTGCGAGCGTTTGTGTTAAATGTTTAAATTTGCCGAAGTTTAAAAAGATGGTATAATTTTTCAACGGTAGATGATATAATAATACATTCGTGGGAAATCAACGGCATTCCTTTATATTTTGGAGTCCGTTAGTTGTTTCTGCAACGTGTATTTATAATTGCTGTGGAATTCCTTTCATTTACTCTGTAAAGTATTTGAATCACATTGTTTGTTCTTGTCTCTTGTAAAAGTTGTTCTACTTATCCTTTTAAATGAAGTTCCTGGTAGACCGAGCGTCGCTCGAAGGATGACCACTTGACAGATCGATTTCTCGCCCTGTAGACATCCATATTTCAAATTGAATCCACATGGTTAGAACCGTTTACGAGAACATGATTACAAGCAAATATTGCTCGTTTAAAGAGATTCATATTTCTAAGGACTTTATTGCGTACGTGCGGGTCGGTTGCCACGCAACGAACTCGTAGTAATGACGTAAATAAACAAAAATGCCAGGATTTACTAGGGAGGCATAAATGGAAATTAGTTCATTCTGCGATTTGCGGGAACGGTGCAACCGAGTTTCTCTTTCGCACGCAAGGTATTTCAAGTCCCTTCCCTATAGAACTATAGTAAAGCTTGCATGAAAGCAATATTCTAGCTAAACTGTGATTCAAAAATATCAGGAATATCAGGAGACAATGTCACACAAAATGAATAAAATATTTTTTTAGCTTCGTAGCAGCACCGTAGCGCGTAGAGACGTAAAGGTCTACGTTCGGTACACTTGTTAAATTGGTGCTAATTTATGTAAGGATTTTTACTGCCAAAATTATTGGAACATATTTTTATTAAAACTATTAAATAGTAATCTTATTTAGTTACCTCTAATTCTGATGATTTTTCGTTTATGGAGAGCCGTAAGTACCTTGATTCAATCAACTTCATATTTAATTTGCCATGCTAGAGATACTATGATAATAATTCATGATTAATTTCAGTGATTTTTGAATGAAAGTACTTTCAAATTAAGTTTTAGATAGTGATAAAGTATCGCAGTTGAACAAGGTATCGATTGCACGTAAAGATTTTTGAAAATATTTTCAAAAAAAAATGTTAGAAAGCTTTCGACGTAAGTAATGGTACGTTGTAGAGAAACATGAACCAACTGTAGGAGTTATATTAAAATAAGTCGTGTGGGCATAGCCGACGGCCCTCTCTTGTCTGGATATTCATTAAGTAAACTTGTTGTAAGCATGATATAACACTCCTCCTAGACAGAATCGAATATAATTTCCTACCTTGTGTAATTAAATTTATTTGGCCTAAAATTATAATGTGTGATCGTCAATTTTTTTTTAAACTAGGACCTTCTGCGTTGTGTAAAAATATAATAAACAGGATAAACCTTAACTATTTCAATCAATAAACAAGCAATAAAACATTAAAAAATACAATCAAGATACCACAAAAAAAACAAACAAAAGTTATACAATGGTAATTACTCACCGAGAATCTTCCTAGATACCTGAACACCCAGGAATCGTAGTATCGAATGCCCCTCTGCTTCTGCCGGTGGGGCCTCCGTATGCGTACCTATTATTTAAATACGCTGAGGTTTTTACATGTTTTTATCCTACGAATGTCACAGGCGCGGGTCAATCATATTTTTTTTCCTTTCATATTTTGAGCGCATCCATATTAGCCGTGTTACGTCGAGAAATGTATAACACGGCTTCTTCACGTATTATGTCAAAATAATAAACATTCAAAAACCTTAGTTTGATGGTATGTCGAATTTCTAATAAAAATTTAACAAAAAAATAGGGGTTTAATTTTATACTATATAAATAATTAATATAATTTTTGTTAGAGCAAAAATATATTGATATAATATAACATTAATGTAATAATATATCAAAAGTAATACGGATTTACCGAATTAAATATGAGTCACTATCGTTAATAACGGTTTTGCCTTTTGAAGCTCACCTTAAAATAGAACTACGCTACTAGGAGCTCATGACAACGAAGATGTAGTGAACAACTAAAATCACAGTTAAACTAGAATATTGGTAAAACGCAACCTCTACGATAGTTATGTGGAGGCGGGACTTGCATGCTGAAAAGAGAAACTCGGTTGCACCGTTCCCGCAAATCAATACGTTACTCCCGCTCTGGAACAATTCATAACAAATGCACCGCTTTCTACGTCATGCCTACCTAGTGAATCCTGGCATTTTCCAACACCACGTGCGTTGCGTAGCAACCGACCCACGTGCTCTCAGCACTTGCTCAAAAACCGCGTGAAAAATGTGAATTCATTTAAAAGGACATCATTTTGTTATTTTCGCTAAAAGGGCAGTAACAACTATTGCAAAAGAATAAATGAAATAACGTTATTATATACTCAGTAAATAAGAGGAATTTCACTCTAACAATAATGAAATGTTTTAAAAGCCATGACCATAATCCAAAGTTTTAAAGACTTGGCATCTTTTCATAATAATTTATTGTAACTTTTTAGCTTTCAAAGGAAAAAGATTTTACTGTAAAATACAAGCGTTTCTCAACTGGTTATCAAGAAGGGAATATCATAAAAAAACATGTAAATAATTTAAGACAAAAAAAAATTGCATTTTTCTAGTTTGAAAGTTTTGAGTGAGCTTTGAACCCAGGCCCCAGTAGGAGCGCTATGTTTCAACTGCTCCATCAAGACCCCACACAAGTGGACGAATTTCGCTATCCCTTGATAAGAATCAGTAGCGAATTTGCAGTATATAGATGAATACGAAGGTCGTGCCATTAATAATGAGCTAATTACAATTAATTCTAATAAAGATTTGCTTACCTAGGTACTTAAAACCTACGACGAACAGAATAAACTATTTAGTTTTTATTTGCCTTCGTTAAATTTTATTCAGACAGTTCAATCACATAAATTTCTAGCAACTTTTAAGTGTAAATACTTATACAAAAATAGGTAACTGATGATGAAATAATAAAGTAAATAACAAGATATTCCTAAGTGCTTTACGTGAGATTCGCGAGCGCCATCTGTGGGCTGGGAGGCACATCAGTTGCCCCGGATGAGTCCCATTCCGCATACAGCTTGGCGAAAAGGGTTAGGGGAAGAAGGGGGCGCTGCTTGGAGATTCGTTGCAGCGTTTCAATTCGTTATTATAAGAATAGGTTTTTCCTGAACACAAACAAAATTTTTAATAAACAATTAGCAAACAATAATGTAAAATGTACAGAAAAAACAAATTTACATAAATTATTTTTTACCATATTATTTATAAAAAACTTGTAGCTTAGTTACCAAAAAGCTAAAAGAAGAAAATAGAAGGTGTAATTGTCATTAACAAACAATTACCCTGGACGAAGGATCACTTGGCTCGCGGGTCGATGAGTAACGCAGAAGTCCATTTGAACAGTCTCATCCGGTACAGCGAATGATTAGAGGCATTGGGGCCTAAACGACCTCAACCTGTTCTCAAACTTCTATTGGGTGAGAACTCCGGCTTACTCGAACGATGAAGCCGGAGATCTGATGACGGTGCCAAGTGGGTCAATTTTGGTAAGCAGAACTGGCGCTGTGGGATGAACCAAACGTGGTGTTAAGGCGTCTAAAAACGCTCATGGGACACCATGAAAGGCATTGGTCGCTCATGACAGCAGGACAGTAGCCATGGAAGTCGGAATCCACTAAGGAGTGTGCAACGACTTACCTGCCAAAGCAACCAGCCCTGAAAATGGATGGTACTGAAGCGTTTTGCCTATACACCACCGTTACGGGCATGTGCGATGTTGTTTTATTACAATACCATTAAGCTGTAACGAATAGGACGTGTGCGGCGGAGACCGCAGAAGGGTCTGGGGGTGAGCCCGCTTACAGCCTCCGTCGGTCCAGATCTTGGTGGTAGTAGCAAATATTCCAGCGAGGCCCTAGAGGACTGACGTGGAGAAGGGTTTCGCGTGAACAGTAGTTGCTCGCGAGTCGGTCGATCCTAAGCTCAAAGAGAAATCTTATGTCGAGGTGACATGTTTAAATCTATATTATTAATTTAATTTGATTATAAGTAACGTCCTTTGAGCGAAAGGGAATCCGGTTCCTATTCCGAAACTTGGCAGCGGAACCATTTCAATAATCGTTCCCTCGTTTTAACGACGAGTGTTTGACGGGGTACCCCAAAGTGGCCTGAAGACGCCACCGAGAGGTTCGGGAAGAGGTTTCTTTTCTGCCTGAGCATTCCAGTTCCATGGAATTCTATAGAAGGGAGATATGGTTCGGAACGCGAAGAGCACCGCATTTGCTGCGGTGTCCGGATACTCTCTGCGGACCTTGAAAATTCAGGTGAGGGATGTACGTGGAGATGTCGTGCCGGTTCGTACCCATATCCGCAGCAGGTCTCGAGCCTCTAGTCGATAGAATAATGAAAGTAAGGCAAGTCGGCAAATTAGATCCGTAACTTCAGAATAAGGATTGGCTCTGAGGGGCGTGTCGGGTTTGGGAAGCAGATTCAGCCGGTCCCGGCACCTGGTCGATGCGTCGTGTGTGCAAGCATGCGACGTGGAATCCGGACCCTCGTTCTTCCGTGTAAGGCCGTATCGTGCGTTGTGTGCGGTGCGGCTCTGTACGACCGCCGTTCAACGGTCAACTCAGAACTGTCACGTACAAGGGGAATCCGACTGTCTAATTAAAACATAGCATTGCGATGGCCCTCGCAGGTGTTGACGCAATGTGATTTCTGCCCAGTGCTCTGAATGTAAACGTGATGAAATTCGAACAAGCGCGGGTGTTTGGACAAAAAAGAGAACCATGCATTTATTCTTATTAAGATATTATTGTTTTTATTTTCGGTGAATTGGTTTTTTATACTATAATATATTCAAATATAAAAGTAAAATAATAATACAAGACAAAAAATAAAAATAAATAAAACCTAACGGACGAGTGCCGCCGTCAGCGGGGCAGGGCAAACAAACAAAAAAGGGGCTCTTGATTAGTTTTTTATTAGGATGCATATTCATATTATTATAATGACAACACGCCAGCATTAAGTAATGTAAAAAATCAACAAATGCGTGTGTGTAACGCGCTCTGCACGGGATGAGCGCTTCTGAATTCTGTTTCCGAGTTTTCGACTAGTTAGTACAGAAAGCGGTGAATGAACTATTTGCAATGGAAGTACTAGGCAAACATAACTCACAAAAAGCTTTCCATTGAAAGTTATAGTGACGTAAGAACATAGCAGGCAGTCTTGGCTCTCACAATTACGTGAGCTAAACAAGGGCTATATTTATTTTGCAAGAAATGCAAAAGTTCTACAATCTTATTAAATTGCAATAAATTTATTTTGGCACATTTATGCAGGTTGTAGATGAATTTATTCGTTTGTGATGACCGGTAAATAAACGGCGAAAGTTACAGGAAGCCCAAACCTGAAAAATAAAGAACCTCGCCATATTGCGGAAATTATAATGAACTGTCATTTCTATTGTAACTCACGAAACACGGGTTAGGGAAGTATAAGTGGCGATCCCATTAGAGGTTTTTTTTATTTTTGTGGTAATTCTTTATGACATGTAATCTTATTAATCTTTAACTAGTTTATCAAATGTACGTCGGGTTAACGTTAGGTTATTTATTTAACCCAAATCCATTTTTACTGCAGGCATTTTGGACTATAGCCGCCGATTGTTTTTTTATGAATTTTCATCGCGTTGAACGAAAATGTTTTACGTAAGTACCATGACATATACAATTTATTAATAAAGTACTGGTAATTGATATACTCGTAATTAACGTTGCTTGATGTTATGGCGTTATTATTTTGTAAGGTTATTTAATAATCAATGCAGAGGATATTACTAATGATACTTTACTCAAATTAGAAAAAGCGTTAGCATTGGATCGGGTACGAGTAAAAAAATTTTTTTTAATAGTGACACCGGTAAAAAGGCCAAGGTTGAGAAGCGATTCAGCTGCGTCTAGATTGCGAATTTAGACCACTTAAAGATTTTTTATTCGTAAAACAAAAACTTACGTACTTACTTCTTCGACATTTTTTTGTGTTCTTTATTAACGGCTGAAGTTTTGATTCTATACATCTTATACCAAGTTTTTTGCACATTCGTGCGAGCGCCATCGTTTTATTTGTGGGCAGATGGCCTTGCCACGTTGCATTTAGCTGACGTAAACACCTTCGGTTATCAAAGCGTTCGTTAATTACTTATCAATCGTATCGATCGCGCATGCTTATTAAATATTATGTTTGGTCCATGGACTTGTACCTAAACTGGACTGAGTACTAACTTTTTCTAGTCAATCAAAATTGAACCGTATTACGAAGTAAGACAGTTACAATTTATGTGATGATATAGGTTGAGGACGAGCGAGAGCAACCAACCCGAGGACGGTGTCCCCCTCACTCAAGCTGCCAATGTAAAAAAGGTATATATATATATATTTGATGTACTTGGTCACCCTAGTTAAAACGAGATGCAATTCTCTAGTATGGTTTCTCTGTCGGTCACACTTTTTTATCGCAGTACTCAGTCCAGTTTAGGTACAAGTCCATGGTTTGGTCAGTTGTTAAAAATCATTAACCTTATCAGAATGCTAGCCAGGCCCACTGAGTAAGAGAAAGTTGGTATCGTTAATCTACTTTTTAACTGACTTCAAAAAAGGTTCTTCAAATTCAACTGTTTTTTTATGTTTGTTACTTCAGAATTTTCTACTGGGAGAACCGATTTTAGTGAGTTTTTTTCGTTTAGTCCCATTCGTATTAAAATGAAGATCTGATGATGGAATCCATGAAGAATCGCCGGAACTTTTAAGACCCCTCTTCATTGTCAATATCACTCAATTTGTTTTGATTATTAAGCGTGTATAAATCTTGTTGGTTCATTTTCCGGCACCGCTGGGGCGCTTCTCCTTAGTACTGCAGACAAGTTTGTATAGATGGCGTTAAACAACATTTCTGTGACTGAACTGAACCCTGCGTCTGAACTCTGTGTATTTATGGCAGCCTGGTACAACTGCGGGAAATCCTTTGTGCGGGTGCTTAATGCGTAACAAGGGCAGAATAACGTTTTTCATCATCTTCAAAAAAAAGTTAGTGCGTGAAGTCGAAATCTGGCAATGGTGTTTGGCTAACTAATAAAGAAGTTTACTTCTATATAGTATAGAAATTTATTGAACTACACTATAACTACAAGTATAGAAAAATAAAACAATACCTGATAACTAAAACAAACCTTTAATAAATACAGGGTGTTTGGCACTCGGGTGTAGGCGTTTTACGGGATGATAGTAAGGGTTATTCTGAAAATTTTTGACCAAATTTACTATTATGCTAAGTTTCACGGTTCCCGAGGTATTGATAATTTAATTAGGAATTTTTGACATTTTTCCTTATGTCTATGATACAAAAAACCCCTTAATTCAAGTATTAATTTAAAAAAAAACGGTGTTTTCTTGCATGATTTGAATCACTATGAAATAAGGAAGTTTTAAAGCTACATGCCAATTTTTTTTCCTTACAACTTTAAGAGTAATTTTAAATTTTAATTATTAAAATAGCACTTAAAATTCTACTGTAATTTCGTATTTTTGACGTGCAATGCAATTTATATCGTAATAATTATGACATTGATTAATAAATAAACTAATAATTTAATAACTAAATTATAATTTAATCAATACCTTTTACTTATTTACATTTAAATAAGTGTTTTTCTGTTTTGTGTTTGTTTCCGTAAATAAAATAGTCAATTCCGTTGCAGCCAGGATATCAAGTCAACTATTATGTACATGTAAGGGTGCGTCTGGCGGCGCTGCTCCACATGCGCAGTCAGCTGCCCAGTCTGGTTATGTACTAGGGGTGCATAAAGGAACCGGGTTCATTGGAAAGCTGATGTTGTATAGCCTAGTGTCTCCTTGAATCACCACGACACCACGACGCTAACAGATTATGATCAATCCTAGATCTTAACCGTAACGTTATTATCGCATTGTTACTTTTTTAAATCATTCTTACAGCTCCCAGCCCAATAAACTGATTATGATTTGGCTTTTAAACCTAGTTTAACTAGAGTGGTTTATAGCTAATTTATCATTTAACTCTGTTAAGAAGTTATAGATTTATCATTTCATGTGGTTTCATCATATGCAAGACAAGTATTTAATGACTGTCGCTTGAGTATTGAAAATGACGGTGGGTTATTGTCCAAAAAATATGACAGACTGGTATACACATAATATATGTACACACGTAAAAATCATAACACGCCTACGGCGCCCTATTAACATAAAAAGTTATGCTATTTCAAAATAGCGGATACGTATATACGCTATTTTCAAGATTAAATTTGATTTTATCTATGTATAGTTATGGTACAGGTGAGGTCCAAAACGCTTCTTAGTCTTTCCTTTCCATCATCAATTTGTGAACCTTGTTAGCCTCCCTCTCGATCCTCTCTACGAGAATTCGTAGAAATCTTGTTGGCGGGTCAACCTTTTGCAGTGCTAATAAGGTTGACATTGAAATAAACACATGGGAATTCAGATTAACTGCATGCGTCTATGCGCTCCTGGTGCCCGCACTACGAGTATATGTCGGGGCGCCTCGACGAAGAGACCGAGTCATACTTTGGTGCAAACGAGTGTTATTTGTATTTTGATATTGACATGCCTTGTTATCACTGTGCCTTGTTGTATGGAAATCCTAATACGTTGTCTAAAAGCCGATAATATGAAGACGAAGACAGTCACGTGATGTGCCAGTGACGCGTTTGGTTTAAAAACTAAACGAATAGAAACGATAGCTAGCGTAAAGCGCCTTCCGGCCCGTTGGCGACAGTGTATAAAATGCGAATAAATTGTTTATTCAACGCATGGTGATGTTTCTTTAACTCGCGAGTCACTGTGTAGGTATTAAGTCAATTTTATATGAGTTTGGTGAAAAACCAGATAATACTAAACTAAAAAAAGTTAAACTTTAATTATATAGTTACAAAATGCAGCATTTCTTTTTATTTGTTAACAAAATCAATATGGTGTACTCAATAAAAACATCGATATACTAGAAAAAAAAGCGAAAATACCTGTTAATGTTGATGTTTTTTTTTTTTAAATCAAGTTGGTAGGTTCGATTCCCTGTATGAGCAAATACTCGTATGTTTGTGATAAGCTGATAAGCGTGTGCTTTTGTTCTTGAGTCTTGGATGTTTCATGTTTATTTATAAATTCAATTTCTATAATAATATTTGTATGTTTACAGTTGTCGAATAGGTACCTAATAGTAGAGCTTTATTTGAAACTAGGTCAATTTATGTGAGACCTAAAAAGTATATTTTTAAGTACAGTTTGTAGCATATTTACACGGAACTGACAATTAAAACAGATGAATTCGTAAAGTTTACCGTATATTTATGCAGCAGCGACAAATGATTACCCGTGCCGAAGCTCGTGCCTCTTGTTAATTTATGCATTCCTGGTAACAAACCCCGTGAACACGCCCCGCAGTCAAAGCGGCCTTGAACCACGTTACCTTACTCTGCGCCGTCATACCAAAGAAGGCAAATGACCACATAGTGAAACATACATACATACATACATAAACCTCACGCCTTTATTCCCAGAGTGGGGTAGGCAGAGCTACAGAATTACCAACAACTCTAAAAACTTGTTGATAATTCTGTAACCACATTTTGCACACTTAGGCTAAGATGTTTATGTTTGTATGTTTTGTTTATGTTTACATAGTGAAAGTACAAGTAAATTGAATATTTTGCAGTAATTCAATAAAATCAAACCTGCACAATGTATTTTCACGTGGGGAGCGTCTTATATCGAAATACGATTTATTGATATATAGAGTTTTTCCATAAAAATACTAACCCCTTATTCACAAACGCACTATAGATACATTTTAGTTATATTTTGCTTTGTCACTTTCCGCAACTGAACCGAGACGCAAATGTGATGATAGATAAGGTCAATTAACGTATTTAACCAATTGTGCGTTTATAGAAAAATGGTAAGGTTCACCTTACTTCGTTAATTCACAATGCACAGACTCGTATTGCCGTTTTATTACTGACGGTATAGTTTCGTCAACATAAGACGTCATTTATTTAAAGGAGGATGGTGCAAATTGGCCTATTGACCAATAAGGACAAGCGATATGTCCCCGGATAGGTAGGTAGGTAGGTGGTAGGATTTAAGTTGTTAAACTAATACTATGGCAGGTGGTTCGAAATCTTTGTGTGAAAAAAGTTATCGCCATGCAAAGACAGCGGTTTTTCAAAGTAATTATGCTAAAGTCGTCTATGTAGGATTCTCGATGTTCCAGATTTTTTAATATTTCACACAGTGATTTAAGATTTCCCGCCATACAAAAAGTTTTAGAGTATGAAAAAACCTTTCAAATGACATATGGCTTGACATTATTGGTTTTTAAGGCCAGAGTCCAATATTATGAATCTGGGCATCCTCCTTTAATGCTTGATTTAATTTGCTGCTGTCAGATTCTTTGCTGAAGCAGTAGATTAAGACAACACGTCACTAAACGAGCATTAAATAACATAACATTAAACTCGTTTGTATTGAATGATGCACATGTTTTAATTAATAATTACGTTAATAACGATGTACACATGAAGCAAGTAAACGAATGAGAACAAGTGATATATTTAATTTGTCGCTAAAGTTCGTACTTATCTTGCTTTCTCACAAGAATAGGTACCCAACTGTCCGGCTCCGATTTGGTTAATGATTGTGGAGAAAGTTTGTTATATTGACTAAAACTCATATTAAAAAAAACCCTTCAAACTTATATATTTCTCTTCGAAGATTTCACTTCCTTTGGTATTTTTTTTAAATATGAGTTTTAGTCAATATAACAAAACACGTGCTCAATATTTTTTCATACTCATGTAGAATCTGTTTAAAAAACCGAGACGAAAAATAAATAATAAGACAATACCGTATCGTACGACTATGCGGTACGTGTAAGGGTGTCTAAGAAGTGTTACAAACGTAGACCTTCACGTCTCTACGCGCTACGGTGCTGCTACGAAGATTAAAAATATTTCATTCATATGACGCACTTGACTGCTCAAAAAGTATGGTACAGTATTTTAGGTGTCAGAAAACGGCACGATGGATTTTAATAAGAGGAATCGTTGGTTGGTTTTTCCATGTTTTTCTCCTACGAATGTTACAGGCCCGGGTCAATCATCATATTTTCGGGCGCTATCTATATTAGTCGTGTTACTTCGAGAAATAACCTCTCTTCCCCCCCCCCCCCCCCTTGTCTCTCTCGTAATATTTTTGACATGTTTTCCTGCTGAACTACGCATGCTATTTGATATTATATTTAATTAAATTTTTATTGCTTTATATAATGCTAGATTAAGTAATACCATTGTAACATGTTTAAAAAATGACTGACTGCTGAGTTTCTTGCGGCGTTTCTTCTCGGCAGTGGTCTCCTCTTGGGAAGCGCTGGTAGATTCATGACGTGTAAAAGTGCCCGTGCGGCCTACTTACTGAATAAATATCTTTTATCTTTATCTTTAACACGGCTTATTCACGGATTATGTCAAAATAACAAACTATCAAAACCTTAAGTTGGAGGGTATGTTGAATTCCTAATACAAGTTTAACAAAAAAAGAGGTTCATTTTTAAAATAAGACAATAATTAATATAATTATTGTTAAAGCAAAAATATATTTTTATAATATACCATTAATTAAATAACATTCCTAAAGTAATACGGATTTACCGAATTTAATTATAACCCATTATCGTTAATAACGTTCTTGCCTATTGAAGCTCACCTTAAAATAGAACTACTCTACTAGGAGCTCATGACAACGAAGATGTAGTAAACTAGTAAAATCACAGTTAAACTAGAATATTGATAAAACGCAACCTCTACGATAGTTATGTGGAGGCGGGCCTTGCATGCTGAAAAGAGAAACTCGGTTGCACCGTTCCCGCAAATCAATACGTTACTCCCGGCTCTGGTGCAGTCTATAAACAATTCATCACTTTCTATGTTATGCGTCCCTAGTGAATCCTGGCAGTTTTCAACACCACGTGTGTTGCGTAGCAACCGACCCACGTGCTCTCAGCACTTGCTCAAAAACAGCGTGAAAAATGTGAATTCATTTAAGAGGACAGAGTAACAACTATTGCAAAAAAATTAATCAAATAACGTTATTATATACTGGGTAAATAAAAAGAATTTCATACTAACAATAATGAAAATTGAATGTTTAAAAAAGCCATGACCATACTCCAAATTTTTAAAGACTTATGGTACTTTGCATCGTCTCATAATAATTTATTGTAACTTTTTAGTTTTCAAATGGAAAAGATTTTATTGTAAAATACAAGCGTTTCCTAACTGGTTATTAAGGAGGAAATATCATAAAAAAATCATGGTTATAATTTGAAATAAAAAAAATGTTATTTTTTAGTTTTCGTGTTTTGAGTGAGCTTTGAACCCAGGCCCCAGCAGGAGCGCTATGTTTCAACTGCTCCATCAAGACCCCACACAAGTGGACGAATTTCCCCATCCCTTGATAAAAATCAGTAGCGAATTTGCAGTATATAGATGCATACGAATGTCATATCCCTAATAATAAGCTAATTAAAACTAATTCTAACTAATTCTAACAAATATTGACTTACCTAGCTACTTAAAACGTAGAACGAACAGAATAAACTAGTTTTTATTTGCCTTCCTTAAATATTCAGGCAGTTCAATCACATAATTTTCTTGCAACGTTTTTTGTGTAAATACTTATATAAAATTAGGTACTTCATAATTAAATATTTTAGTTAATAACAAGATATTCCTAAGTGCTTAATGTGAGATACGTGAGCGCCATCTGTGGGCTGGGAGGCACATCAGTTGCCCCGGATGAGTCCCATTCCGCATACAGCTTGGCGAAAAGGGTTAGGGGAAGAAGGGGGCGCTGCTTGGAGATTCGTTGCAGCGTTTTAATTTATTATTTTAAGAATATGTTTTTCCCGAACACAAACTAAATTTTTAATAAACAATTGGAAAACAATAATGTAAAATGTACAGAACAAATTATTTTTTCCATTTGTTTTTAAAAGACTTGTAGTTTAATTACCAAAAAACTAAAAGAAGAAATTAAGTTAAATTTGACTTCGGTATTTTTTACCTTTTGTCGTATAACAAACTTGTTATTAAAATACAAAAAGAAAGTAAAAATAATTTTCCCAGCCAGGATTTGAACTCGGATTAAAGTAGCATTGCGTGGCCGGATCACGACCACCATGCTACTGGTCTGAGGCGACGAAAATGTTGATGTTAATCAGTATTCGATTCTGGTCACGTGCCACTGTCTATGTAAGGGTATTTGTCGGTTTGCAGATTTCATTCGTAATTATTTGAGTTATTATTTAAAGGATGTCCCAAAAACAAAAATGATATAATAAATACTTTTTCATCACAATGGCTCGTAAATGGTGCTCTTCCATGCCTGTGTACAGAAAGACAACGGCCTAAATTGTTCCCGCGGGTGTTATGGCGAGTTAGTAGTCCTTAGAGAGCTTTCGTTTCAAAAATTGAGACTTTTTTCGTACATCATTTCAGATGGTTTCTAATTTCATCTTTAAACCTTAGCTATAGACAAACTTAACATCACACACAACCTATACGCTTCATTCACCTTCATTATTTTTATATTTCAATTTTATATCAGTATTTATCATTAATTTTATTAAATACATTTTTAACAAATTGGCAAAATCTGTTCGTATCGTCATTCCAGTTCAAAACTAAACGCAGTTTTTAGCGTTATCTGTGGTAGATATCACAAAAAAAAGATTGGTATCTGCAATATCTGCATTAGTGAGAAGTAATTGTTTTTAAAGTTTAAAATACAACTAAGAAATGGCTTTTTTATTTCGATGAATCGGAATTAGGAATCGTTATTACAGCTACACCACTGAAATTAAGAAATGCTGCTCAAATTCTTCATGACGATTTGTTGCCAGCCAAATCCGCCATTTCGAAAAAAAAAATCTTTTTTTTTTCTCGCAAATGTGATGTGTGCGTGACTTCTAACACTCTCGTTATTAATCCCCTTCTTACTACCCTAGATGCACATTATACTATTTTGGCGGCAGGTGATATTTCGGAACAGGATTGTTTGGAGAAAAAAGAGAACCATGCATTTATTATTATTAAGTTTTTCTTCATTTGTGCTTAATTGGATTTTTATACTATAATATATTCAAATATAAAAGTAAAATAACAATACTAATACAAAAAATAAACATTAAAAAACCTTACCTACGAGTGCCGCCGACAGTCGGGGCAGGGCAAACGAACAATAAGGGGCTCATGCTTCGCTTTTTTTTAAGATGCATATTGATATAATGATAACACGCCAGCATTAAGTAATGTAGAAAATCAACAAATGCGTGTGTGTGTAACGCTCCACACGGGCGCTTCTGAATTCTGTTTCCGAGTTTGCGACTCGGCACGGAAAGCGGTGAATGAACTATTTGCAATGAAAGTACTAGGCAAGCATAAGTCACAAAGAGCTTTACATTAAAAGTAAGTGACGTTAGAACATAGCAGGCAGTCTTGGCCTTCACAATAGGGTATTTGACAAGAGTGAAATTAAATTGGTTTTTCATTAACAACACATATATCATAAAATTACTAGTAAAACATCTATATTTTATTTATGACAGCTATTTTAAGATTTTAAAATTCATAAACTTCCACAATCATGATGGTGTTTGATTGTGACGTCACAAGATAGTAATCCCTATGAATTCCATAGTAACGCAGCGTTTTTGATGTTTCTTAAAAATAAGCTGATTTGAATTTTGTCAAATACTGTATTGCGAGACGCAGGTGAGATCTAAACAAGGGCTATGTTTAAACTGTAAGCACAAGGATAGCAAGAAATGCAGAAGTTCTACAATCTTATTAAACTGAAAAAAAATATTTTAGCACATTTATACAGGTTGGAGATGAATTTATTCGTTTGTGATGACCGGTAAATAAACGGCGAAAGTTACAGTAAGCCCAAACCTGAAAAAAGAGCCTCGCCATATTGCGGTAATTTTTTGTAACTCACGAAACACGGGTTAAAGAAGTTTAAGTGGCGATCCCATTACGGGTTTTTTTTATTTTTGTGGTAATCCTTTAAGTATTCTTATTAACTTATAACTAGTTTATCAAACGTATGTCGGGTTTACGTTAGGTTATTTAGTTAACCGAATCCATTTTTACTGCCAAGGCTGCATTGTGGACTACAGCCGCCTGTGGTTTGTTTTATTATTTTTTATCGCGCTGAACGAGAATGTTTTACGTAAGCACCATGACATATACAATTTATTAATTAAGTACTGGTACCTAATTGACATAATAAACGTTGCTTGTTATTATGACGTTATTATAATGTAAAGTTATTTAATTATCAATTCAGACGACATTACTAATGATACTTGACTCAAATTTGGAAAAAGCGTTTGCATTAATTCGTGTACGAGTAAAAATATGTTTTTCACTGACACAGAAAAAAAGGCCAAGGTTGAGGCGCAATTCAGCTTCGTCCAGAAACCTTATTTTTTTTTAAAGATTAAATGGCCAGTTAGTCAAAACTTAATCACTTGTCTTACGTTGTTCCAACGATAATTCTATGAATAGTGGGCTCATTCGGTAATAGTTGCTATACCAATAACAGAGTTATTCCAAGAATATATGAATGGTGTCTGTATAGAAAAGGGTTGATAAGAGTGGAGAAAGGCTAGATAGCATTAGAGGGATTATACAAAACCCAAATTATGTAGGCAACAATCAGTTACTAGGCAATTCGCTCACCTGATGAGATCCGATGGCCCGGCTTACTCCTGGGGTGGCGTCCAGCGCCTGAATCGGGCTTGCATAGGTCTTGCAGCACAGCACACACACACAAGTCCCGTAGAGAAGGG